>NQII01000997.1:275073-396284 GCA_002778355.1 Clitarchus hookeri | reverse complement strand
GGGGGGGGGGGAGTTATAAAAAGTGCTAACTTTATCGTGAATAGTTTATATACTCCAACTGTTTTAAGCAAAAATCGTTACGACGAAGTAAAGCCAGAAATAAAATCTCTGGGTACAATCCAAATACAGGTAGGATTTGGGCCAAAACGTTCTGCAAAGGAAGTGGAGATATTTGGATGATTCTTAACACCGAGGTCTTGAGAGCTGATGAGGGTGAAACGAGGTATGGGGCAGCGCCGGAATGCAAGGGCGGGGGAAACGGGAGATCCCCAAGGAAACACGCCGACCAGCGGCATCATCCGACACGACTCCCACATGTGAAAATCCGGGAGCGACCCCAAATCGAACCCGGTCCACCTAGGTGAGCCGGGTAGTCTAACCACTACACCACCGCGACTCCTGGGAGTTTCCATGAAGTCTGCCAACAGTCGTGATTAAAAGTGAGTGTGTACACGCGGGACGTGAGTTATCACACGCATCTGCCCCACACGTTTCCAAGCAGTGAAATTATCTGCGACTGGGAATGGTGAGCGTTATCGCACATCGGAAAGCAGGGCGCAGGTTATCTCTCGACGGCCGCTGATAGAACGCCGTGTCGGCTGTAGTTAGCGCTCGGCGAGCCGTCCTTTCCACGAAGCTCTCTGCTAATCCCTGCTATCAGATACCGTAGATAACAAAACTACAGGCGGTCGAGCGCGAATCTTTACTCTGGCACAACTGCACGTTAAGCGTCAGACGATCTGATTAAATTGGCGTCAAACAAATCAGAGGCGCAGTAGGTCCATGGTTGTAAGTTTCAGTCGGGGGCTGCATACGTCTATATACATAATTCTCTCCAAACATCAACGTAGATAATATAAAAAAAAAAAANTTTCAGTCGGGGGCTGCATACGTCTATATACATAATTCTCTCCAAACATCAACGTAGATAATATAAAAAAAAAAAACAATTTTATCTGAAGACCATCCAACGTAAATGTTATGCAAGTTACGCTCCTATATTAAAATCAAACAGTTGACAATATACCACATGTTCACGAACAAATGATAAACACCAGAGTGGGGTAGATAAGAACAAATTGAGCATATGTCGTCAAAGAACCAATAGTCTAACGTCCATTGTTAACTTGCTAATGGGAGCGGCAATGTGCAGGGGCGGGTATGCAACATTGTGTACGTGGCAATGAAACCAGCCTGTGCGCAGGTCTGCGTGCCTGATAACACAGCTCAGTACCGCACGGTCGCAATCTCGGGGGTGCTACGTATCTACAGTTCCTGAAGGACGTGTTACCTGAATACTTGGAGGAAGTTCCTTTAGATGCTCGTGAGGCGATGTGGTTTCAGCAGGACGGGGACCCGCCTCATTTCGCCATTGCGGTTCGCCGGCATCTCGACATGCACTTCCCGAACCGGTGGATAGGTAGGGGAGGCCCCATAGCATGGCCACCATGCTCACCTGGCATCACACCACCTGACTTCTGGCTGTAGGGCCACATCAAATGGATGGTGTATGACATACCACACGAGGGATGAGCTCATTACGCCGGAAACCTCTGCACATGTGCGTCGCAACATGCTTGAGCGCTGCACCGCCTGTGTGGCCGACGGTGGCGGACAGTTTAAACAGACACTTTGAGCAGACACATCTAACAGACACTATGCCCATGCCTTTAGCACAAATGTGCAAATAAAGTGTCATTTCATTGCACTACCTGTAGCCTCATTATTGTGATTGCCTACTCGCCCCTGGGCATTGCCGCTCCCATTAGCAGGTTAACTATGGACGTAAGACTATTGGTTCCTTGATGAAATATGCTCAATTTGTACTTATCTACCTCACTCTGGTGTTAATTAGCATTTGTTCGAGAACATCTGTATAATTCACTGCAACTTTACAGTCTTTGTATTATGCCACAGCTGGATAAATACAATGGAACATATTTACTAAACACAAATAGAAAGGGCGTGTTTAAATGTAGGATGTGACTGTTTTCTTCACGGTTTTGCCGGAAGGACAAGCTTTTTTTATATTTTGGGCAAAAAACAAATTTGCAAGGATTGTAACATAATTATCAGCATGTATAATACACACACGCGCGCACACACTTTTCTACCAAACGCACAGACGTTATGTAATTACACCTGTAAAAACTTACTTACTGTGGCTGGATTAAAAAAATTTAAGGACGCTATAAGACACCGTTTTAAAGGCATATTTTTTTCAACTACGCATTTTTAAATTTAGTGGCAACACTAAGCCAGAAATATGTAAAAGTAAGTATGTACGTATGTATGTGTGTGTGTTGGATGTGTGTGGGTGTGATGGATGTGTGTGGGTGTGTTGGATGTGTGTGTGTGTTGGATGTGTGTGTTGGATGTGTGTGTGTGTCGATCCTGTAAGTAAACCCTCCATTTTCTGTAGCTCGTACGACTGTTTGCCTGTAGTCTATATATTACGTTCTGCACAAGTCATGCGATTGTTCATTAGGAAAATAATTTATCAAGCAAATTGTCTGAGCATCTGGTTCTTCAGCGGTAGAAGCCATCAGTCACTATCAACCGAACATTTCTGCAGTTTACCTTAAAACCATGCAATAAACTCATGCCATTCCGGGATCCACATCGCAGCCCAGCACTCCACCGGCAAGGTCACGGAGACAAATTACGAACAAATAATCCATAAAAATAATTATCACCAACCGCGTCCTTGAGAATGGGCCAAAACAAACTTTCAATGAGGTCCATAACAGCAAGAAACATTCCTAGTTAAGATAGGCAGAGTGAACAGTCTTATGGGCACATACATTTGAACACGCTCTTACACACCTCTACATTGTAGTGCTAGAGCTTCATACTTGTAGAGGAAACTTGCAGAGACTACAGAGACATTCTGTAATAGTGCAGTATAAAGAAGGGGCAGCCCATTTCTGAACAGCGCCAATGCCTCATTTTCGGGCAGCCTACTTACTGTTGATTGAACACAGTCGTCCTCGTCCGTAGCTCTGCATACACGGAGGTAAGCCTTTAGCATAAGTTCCAATAAGGAAATGTTTCCCAAAGACGCAGGTATGAATTAAGGCCCATGCGAAACATACAGCCGGATGGGGCTCCGATCTGTGGGAAAATGCTGTAACGTTTTTGTAACGATTTGCCAACCTTTAAATAGATTTTTAACTTTAAACGTATGCATGCCCTTAAGTTTGTTTGGGAATATGCTATATATTTTATTAAATAAAAAAAATTATTAATAAAAGCGAAGGGGCGAATCATAGTTAATTCTTACATCAGTATATTACTTGAATTTAAATTTCTCCTGAAAATTTACAAATAATTAAATATTGCATAATATGCTTTCGAAATTGATATCGCAAAATAGTTACAAGAGTGAGTGACAGAGTTATAAAGAAGATGATTTGTGATGAGTAGTAATTCAGGAGTAGGGGCACGATACCACAACTTCGCATGTAGCAAAAACATTTCTTGATCCGTCCTTGCATAGGACGTACCTTCGGACACGTGTTCACGTGTTTCTCTTCGCGGGTCGCGAAATATAAATATTCCGCTCCTCGACCATTCCATTTTTACGACGAAGTGTTTCGAGTTTAGACTACACATGCAACCAGCACTGCGTCACTTACACGTATCCGCAAGTTGCGACGGCGAAAATGACGCCAACTACTGCAAACAGCATCCTCGGACGTCACCGAAAACTTATTTATAGACCTACTTATTTCGGCGTCACAGAAGTGCAGCTATCTATAAAGTTTCACGGAAAGTTCAGAGCTTTAAAGGCACCACCATACCATATTGGTAACTGAAAGTATACTCCATTCGGGGTTACTTCCAACTTTTCTGAAGCCTTGCGTAAGTCCTCCGCCTCATGTAAGCGAAGCTTAACCTAGTCTAGAAAATTATACTAAAGGGTCAACGCACCGCATTCGTGAACGCTCAGTGTAATAATATTTCGCAGAAGAACCATTTCTTATTAGACATTACCAACACTCCTATTTTCTCCCTGTTTGTAAACATATTAATTATAAATTAAATATAATTTATAGACAAAATATACGTAAAAGGTAAATTTTAACAAAATAAGAATTACTTTTATGTAAAAACAAGTATCAAACGTTTGTGATACATGACATATTTAGAAAATTATGTTCGCGCTTTAGAAGTTATACTTCTTTGGCACGACTAAAATAAAATTTTATTACGTACGCAAATAATTTATGTAAGTAGAAAAACGATGAAATGGCAGAAGAAAGACATAAAATACAATTAATAAAGGTTTGATTAAAGAACCTAATTAAATTAAACAATACTTACAAAAATTAACCTCAAATACTTGAGAACACTTTCAAAATTTTATTATACAATTTTTGTCACTAACAAATTTTCCACGGCACAATGTAAGTAAAATTAATTGATAACATATATATATATATATATATATATATATATATTTATTCACAATGAATTACTAATATAAATGAAATGTTTTTCAATTTGCTCATTACATGAACTGATTTTCTGTCTGTTTTAAATATAACCACGTGCTATGTTGTATACCTTGCGTTTGTATATAGCTAGACGATACGCGCATGCGCGTAGGGTCATACCCCTACCACTTTCACTGTCGAATTTCATTACACTGTGCGCGCGCAACTTCCGTTGCACACTAAACTTTTGCCCTCAGCGCGCCAAAAAAAGTATAACTTCTAAAAAAAAAACTTTCATACGGAAAGTGTAAAGGAACCGTGGACATACTGTAACAAGAATTTTCGAAACAAAATTGAATTCAACTGAGTTAAGTATTTTCTTTCGGAAACATACTGTTTTGATGCCTTCCGTGGCGGAGTTTTGACCCCCCTGCGTCCCTTCCACTATTACCACGACTTATCTCAATTGATGAAATACTCTGGGACAAAACTACAACGTTTGTTCAACACGAAATATCCTATAGTTTCTCTTTGACTAGCTCTTACAAAAAATTTTCTAAAAGCTCCAAACTTCGGTGTAAAATCCCAAACATTTTAGATGAATTTTCTTAAATATTATACCGGTTAACATGTTTTGAAATGGCGACTTTTCACGCCATAAAAATTAAATTCCATTGCTAACTACATGGGCAGTGATATGAGGTGTATTTTGGACTTCTTTGAAACCTATAAACTACGTGTTCTGTAATTTTTAAATGCAACGCACTGTTTTCCATACAAATGGGAAAATACACTTGAGTGACACTATTTTTGAGACCGCATTAAATAACATCATAAATGTCACGATACCCGTTTTGTCATGCCTAGCATCTGCGTGTTTTGTCAAATAAGTTGTAACAGTTCACATTAGTTGTTGAAATAACCAGAGTTACACAAATAAATATGGTAGGAATTCTTTGTGACACTCGCCCATATTTTCATTTTAAATTTAATGGCAAAATTCAAATTTTAAAGCAGAAGTTAAACTATTATCGTAGGCGAACAGTGTTAAATTTAAAATAAATTTATTTGTGGCGATACTATGACTTCAAAAAAAGAACTAAAATTAAACACCATGTTTAAATAACTGTTTGAAATTTGTCTCACGCAAGATATCAAGTCAAAATGATGTTAATTGTGTTAATAAAGTAGCTGAAAGTTATTTTTAAATAAATTTGGTTTAATATACAATTTTTTTGTTACAGAGCCACAAAATAGATATATTTCTTAAAAACAAATGGAAAAAATGTGCACTTTACAGCCCATAAGCTTACAGAAAAAAAAAACAGATATTCGTACCTAAAATCATTAATTTGTAATCGTCTTGCACTTGGTATCAGGAATGTTCTCTGGGGAAAAAACGGCTTATGTGGTTTCTATACGCACTGCAAGAAAGTAAGTACTCACATTTAATAAATAAAAATGTATTCTGTAACACTCATGGTGAATTCTGACATTTTTAAGTAAAAAAAAAAATCGCTATCAATATAAAAAATACCCCATTATCGAAACCTAGCAGATGATTTACAAAATTACAACATACACGAAAAAGTGAATAATTTAATATAACACTAATTTGTTAAGACTGCGTTTTTTTTTGTGTAAATCTAAAGGTGTCTGCATGCTAAACATTAAAATATTTACAACAATCTTTTGGTGCAACTCCTCATGTCTCATGACGTCCAAGAGCATTTGGACCACAGGTCTGGCGAGCAAGCGATTGGCCGCGGTGGACCCATTGCATGGGCCTGCTCGTTCTTCCGACCTCACCCCACTTGACTATTTTGTGTGGGGGCACTTTAAGAGCTTGGTGTACGAGACTCCAACTATAACAGGGGTAGAGCTCATCCCTCAGGTGCTTGCAGCTCCTTACTCTCCACAGAACATGCATGGGGTCTTTGAACGTGTAGGACAGGCAACAACAAAGTTTGTATCGGAAACAGGAGGCCGCATTTTCAAACAGTTTTTTTTGTAAACTATTACAATTCAATTCAGGCGTGTCTGTTTCAATCTCTTTGTTAATCACGTCAAAATGTACCTCAAATGCCCATTTCCAACATATGGTTATTTGATAAAACTTGTATAATTTGGTCTCTTCTAACATCCATGTACGTTAGAGAATTATATTTTGTTAAACCCGGTATAAGGGGACGGNTTGTATAATTTGGTCTCTTCTAACATCCATGTACGTTAGAGAATTATATTTTGTTAAACCCGGTATAAGGGGACGGAAATTCGCCAACTCTACTTCCCCGTAAACTTAATCTGCGAACAGATAAGTAAACCGTCGCCGCTATTCTGGCTAAGGTAAAGCTCCAAAATTCTTAACAGCACATCAATGCCTGCCAACAGTACAAACCACTCAAGAATCTTTAACAAACCGTGGTACATTCAGTGACTCACAGCGACAGTTGTACACCTATCCTATGATATTGCATTGTTGTAATACAAAACTTTTGGATATGAAAATTGAGTGTATTGGTGAATAAATTCATGTATTTACAATCGTACAAATGATTAAAAAAAAAGCAAATATCTTTACAAATTTATTTAAGCATTTACAAAGAAAAACTACACATACTGAGGTCAAGATGTACACCACAATGAAAATGGTACAGCCTACCTAGTGTGACGACCACCGTTACTTTCCATCTCCTTAGGCCTATCCGACATAGATCGAACAAACCTTCCTAGGTAATAGAACTCAATCTTATCCCATTCCGCTTGAAGAGCAATTCTGAGGTCATTCCGGTTAGATATGGGATGTTTGCGGGTGTTTTATTTTAACACACTCTACAAATTTTTAATGACATTGATATCTGGGGACTAAGGAGAAGGGGGGATCAAGTACATGGGGGCAATTATAGAGGAACCACATGCGTACCTTATAGACCTTACGTTTCGGGTCGTTGTCCTGGTAGAACGTGAAACAATCCCGCAAGCCTACTTTCTCTGCGCTCGGTGTCAGTTCTTTCCTCCATATGTCCAAATACACATCTTAATCCATAGTACTATCTATGAAATTGAGTTTCCCCATACCCGAAGCCGCTACACAACCCCATAACATCAGGGACCCATCCGCGTGTTTCACCGCCGGCCGACGATTTCTTTCCACAAGCTCCGTGTTTGGCTTACGCCAGATACTGACCTTCCCATCCGATGCAAACACATTGAATTAACTTTCATAGGTAAATAGTACTGTTTTACAGTAGTCAAAAGAACCTGCGACGTTTGTTCATATTGCTGATGTATGGTGTATTGCGCGCTACTCGACCATTGAAGTCCTCTCTACGAAGGACTCTCCTCGCGGTTTCTGGGCAGGCTTTGTTCCCCAAGACGACTTCCGCTTCCTTGGAAAGTGTTGGTACACTTAACGCGGGATTCTTCTTTATTTGACGTCGAATCCATCGCTCGTCTGATGCAGTGAATATATTTCTGGAACTACGCTTCCCTTGCTTCTCTTTGTTCTCTATTCTAATGTACTGACGTAAGCGACGAACGATGTTCTGTACAGTAGAATGATTGCGATTCACAATTTTGCCGATCTCACGCAGAGATTTATTCTTTAGGTAATGTAACATGACCAGCTTTCTCACCGCTACAGACGTCTGACCTCTTTCACGGTCCATATTGATCTACGAAAGCTTACTTGAATGTGATGTTTTCCATTTTATTCAGATATAATAACAGAAGTGATGCGTATCTTTATATACCCTAAAAGCTGGACATGTAATACATTACATAAACTGGGTTAGCGGTAATTTGCATTTCGAGGGAATGCTTGTTTCCAATCTAATGTCCATTCATACTATGTAGGTGTACCACTTTCACTGTGAGTCACTCTAAATTAATACACGTTTATGGCAGCCAATATATATATAATCCAAGAAAAAGTCAAGCGCACTACGGACCTTTTCGTTGTTGGGGGGTGATACCTATGTTATGAATTTGGTAACTATATATGAAATGGTTCGGAAATTACAACCAAATATGTTTATAAGTGAGATTAGGAGATACTAGACCTTGCGGCCCTTTTCGTTGTCGGAGATGATACATATATTTTGAATTTGGTGGTTGTATCTTAAACGGTTCGGAAATTACATCCAAATATGCTTATGAGTGAGCTTAAGGCGTACTTAATACGTGCGCGCGGTGCTACTCTAGTCTAGCATGCGTGGGCAGACCTCGCTCCATGTCGTGCAGGTGGCATGAAAGCATGAGACTCGTCCCTGTTAGGACACTAGAGATAACACTGGAGGGTGGGGGCGAGAGGGAGAACAAGAAGCATATGTGAAAAAAAATTCGAGAGATAGAACGTGGGAGACAAGAGACTGGAAGGAATATGAGAAAACTCCCCAAACAGAATGCAAGAAATGATGTGCTAAGGTGAAGTGGTGAAGCAGGAGGGGAAAAAAGAGAAATCCAAGGTGACCGCTGCTGGCGAGGCATGACAGAGCAGGAGGTTGCCTCGTGACATCATCTAAGATGGCCGCCGGCTGTTCCGCTTGTCCTCATTCACCATCCCCTGTCCCAGAACCGGCAATTTTTAACTACTACTGCATTTTCGCGTGTGGAATTGACATTATTAAACAATTAGGTAATCATTTATTACAGTTGCAGATGTAAAACTAATAATGTAAGAAAAATAAGTTGGATTTCAAAATAAATGTTAAAAGATGTTCCATATGCCTTGACTAGCTTGGTTTTAAAATATTGACGCCGAAAATTAAGTTATGGAGGAAAACACGTAAATCCAAGATGGCAATAATATATGCTTCTCCCTTAAAGCCGTTCAAGTGCCTAAAATTTGTTTGTTGAGTTTTAAAATATTTTACGGATTTGCAATACAATATAGATAACTATTTAATAAAAATGCTAAACAAGTTTAAAAATAATTCTCGCATACTTTATTTTAGTAGAATTATCAGCATTTTAACCTTACAATTTGTGGTTAAAATATTTCAAAAAAATTATACGATCACAATGTTTGATTTCGGCTCAAGTGTGTTTTGAAGTTTTAGGAACACCACGAAGAAATTTATTTGAAGTGTGGCACTTTGTTCGTCGGCGATTATGGTTTAACTTCTGGCCATTTTGGATTTAAATTTTATTGTAAAACTTAAAATAAAATTATGGCCGAACCACTTCCAGAAGAAATTCCATGAAATTTCTTCATATTATTCTATTGACATCAACAATTAATTTAAAATGTAGTCAAACATAATTATGCAATTATTTAAAAATTTTAAGCCAATACATATGAATTAGACATTCCTGTATGTTCCGTCATTAATTTTTTGTGAAGTAATTTTCCATGGTTTTCGATACTTTTATCGAAGTACTGTTTGATGCAGAATAATCGAATACCCTAAAATACAGAAAATCATTTTTGGCACTGGAACAGCCTTAAAGGTGAAACACTGGGAGCAGGCAGCACAAGAAGCAGGTATTCGTGGCAGAGGCGGGCATACGACACAAGACACACTCGGGAATCACACTAACTCCCTGCCTCCGGCGACGCCACGATGCCGAGCAGGCGGAAGTGAGCGGCTACGCTGACGAACGACCCGCCGAGAACGGCGGCCTCCCACGCATTCGTCATCGCAGAGCACACGCACGCACATCATCGCACGGCATGCTGGGTCGCGGGCGACTGGGCCGCCGGCCACACGTTCTGGGGCCTTATCGTCCTTATCGGGTCCGTCGATAACAGTAAGAACAGGGGGGGTGGCGGGAGGAAGCACTTGATTCGAGCGTTGTGACGAGTGCAGCTGCTTTGTCCGACAAGTACGAATGTGAGTGACGTCTGGTGGATGCTTACACATATTGTTGGTGTGGCGGAATGTGCCAAAGGGTATTAAACGTTTGTGTTGTTTAATCTTTAATAAAGAATATAGATTTTGTGTCCGAAGAAAGGAAGCTTCTTGCGCCAAATAAAGGACGCTTCTTGCGCCGAAGGAAGAACTGCTGCACCGAGTTTTATTTTGGTGTGTTGATTTGTTAAACTGGTTTGGGATGGTCAAGATGTTTAGTGAGTTAATATGGATTAGTTGTATGCAAATATTTAAAATCGTATTAAGTGGTGGTGTGTAGATTTCATTCTGTATTTACTTTTAATCCTAAATACATTTATATTGAGGGCATAAACATAAATACGCCCCACCCCCGCCCCCGCCAATAGAAACTGCAATGGGTACCCACAACATTAAAAAGTAGTATGGCACATATTTCCTAGAAAATCACTTCAGTTCCACCATAAGCATTAAATCATATATGCGACTACTGGTACGCGTCGTGGAGGATATTAGGTTGAAACAACCACCTGCATACAAGAGAAATTCATAACTAAACAAAAATTACATTCAATATTTAAATTCGTTTAAATGCCGTGAAACTACTCTACCACATTGGACTATTTAAGGAAACAGATATTTTCAATGCCTGACATCAGTTTATCGCCTTATGTGCACAACAGTAATTTCAAATGTTTCAATAATTTCATTAAATAACATATTTCACGTACTACGGCCAACAATTATGTTTACAATTCTCTTAATTATGTAATAAGCCAAAACCCCAAAAAAAAATTTAATCGTCGCGAAATGATGTACAGTATTTTGATGCGATTTGAAGGTTGGTCGCCAGTACTATGTGGGTAGAGTTACAGTCTCTGTGAGGGGTTCGAGAGGCGAACTCTCATAAAAGTTAAACAAGTGACATGGAGCCACTTTTAATAACTGCTAAAAACAGAGCGGCAAAGAGCGAACCCGCTTCTGCGACCTTTGGATAAAAATGAGGGGGGTGGGAGAGGCAGTAAAATTGAAAAATAAAAAAGCGGCTGGTTTGGTGAGGAGGGGGTGAGCGAAGCGGGNAAAAAAAAAAAAAAAAAATCAAGTGTCGGCCTGGTTGAAATGTGCTTCGTATAACCTTTCCCAACATTCCACATGGAGTAAGTATTGATCCGCATTTAAATTTCACTTTCTAAAAATGCACTTAATAATTTTGTTGTTTCATAGTTAAAGAAAAAAACAAGAATGTTAAGGTCACAAAATAACAATGCAATAATAGTAAATTCCAGCTGAATGCGAAGGCGAGACAAATAACTGGAACAAAAAATTCCTTTCGAAGGAGACACGAACATTTCTACAAATCAGGGAGGGCTATTACCGAGTTGGGAATATAGCGTTCTAAAACAATATTCGGCAGAACGACTCGTGAAATTGCTGTTTTACGACTCAAAAAGTTCGGTCGGTTTTTCAAAATGTTTGCTTAACGCAGTAAAAGCATTCTACGAAATACGTTAAAAAAAAGTTCTGAGTTTGGATTTTCTGTCGCACATTTACGAAGTCAGACTTGCAGACAACTGATTCTCCCGATTACAAACAGTTTCTCTATTCCGTGCTAGATGTTTTTCGCCAGCCATCACCACCCTGGCTTCATAGCGACACTATAGTGTGTTTCGCCTTGGCGTGTACGGCCACCGTGGAAGCTAACACAAGTTCTGGGTGGTCGCTAAATTACTTCAAGGGGCATAAATCACAAATCGAGGAGAGGTGTTGGGTTCATCGGTGCCATTTCAGTCAACTCTTCGTAAAAGGGATAGCTAGATAGATATATAGATAGATATATAGATATTCTAAATGCACAAAAAAAACATACTAAACAATCCGTTCCATAATTAACTATTACTGGTTGGTGGCCGAGCTTGGATTGGATTTAATTGAAAAGGGGTTATTAACGTCCCCGGGTGTTATGCCGGAAGGCTTATCACGGAACGGCGTACGAAATACCTTATGACCTAACTTAAACTAACATCCATGTCTTATCTAGGATTTGAATCCAGAACCCCTCACGCCCAAGACCGGCGGCGCACCAACCGACTGCGCCACGGGAGGTCGGCTGGTGGTCAAACTGGGCAACAGTTGAAGAAATGATCTAGCAAACAGTTAACGCTGAATATTAAATACCGGGTGATTCACAACAACGCCGACAACGCTTAGTAAATTGAGCGAAACGGCAAACAGATCTTTTTTCAAGAGGGGGGCCCATATCGGGAAAAGCATGGTTTGGGCGCTGAGGCCTGTTCCATGGCCACCACGGTCACCAGATCCCACACCTCTCGACTACATTTATTGCGGTACTATAAAATGCATGGTGTACGAAACTTCTATACACCATCACATGAGGACCTTACCACACGAAAAAACACAGCAAACTGAACTACTGAGCACACAACCACATCTGCGTCAATCTCTGCACTGCCGATTCTCTGCAAATCACGTAGGGGGTCGACAATTCCAACTCCTTTTGTAATTCACTGCAGGATGTGATGCTCTTGTTAAGTCCATGGTGGTTCCGTGACACATTGCAGAACGTAAACCCAGCATTGTTAAAGCTTTCACGCCCCGCAGCGTCCAAGCCATGCTTTTTCGGACACGGGGCCCCTCTTGAAAAACGATCGGTTTGCCGCCTCACACAACATACTAAGCGTTATCTGTGTTCTTTTGAATCATCCGGTATATTATTTTTATTGTTGTACCACTCGATACCCAAGAGCGAAGTCGGGCTTTGCGCGCCGAAAATTGCAGACCGCCAATGTTCCCCGGAGCTGCGTTGAACCATCCATCAGGCCCGCAGATCAGTTTTCAAAAGCTGCTGCTGCTACTACTTCAGTTTACAATGTTTTCTTTGGCATCATTTAGTCTTGCCAATCCCCCTACACCTACGAGTGGAATCTCCACACACCCTTTCTCGCTGTCCCGAGTTGTAGCTGAAAAGCCCTGCCACGAAAACCCGTGGCATTCGGGAAGGGTGTGGGCGCTACAAAAGACGACAGGGACGCGGATTTGCATCCTCAGGGGCCACATAAAGGAGTGCAGGCGGCAGAAAAAGCTAGGGGTATAAAAAAAAGGGGGGGGGGATTTCTGTGCACGCCAAGAAGCACAGTGCCCGAAATAAAACACTAGTCCCGACAAAACCATAAAAGAAATGGAGCCGTGTTGGGAGACAGCGTCTTGCCGGATAATGGGATGTTGTAAACATACTGTTCACACACGCGAAAATCGCGTTTTGCGAGAACGTGTTCACAAAACAGTACTCAGAGCCGACGAACAAAATAACATACTTGCACAACCTTTACTTATTAATAATTAATGAGAAAAAAAAGTTAAAATGTCAAAGCATTCTTCCAAGAAAAAATTTGATATTTTATATTTGCACCACATACTGTAAAAATTTTATAGGTACTTTATTAGTAATTATTCTTTCCTTGCTAAAAAAAATTGCATTCACAGTTTTCACATAAATACATGACAAAATCAAAATTTCATCTTTTTAGAAATGTGTAAATAATAAAAACTAACTGCATTACAGAAATGAGATAATCCACACTAAAAGAGGATACCAAGAGCTACTTCAAGACGTCTATAAAATCGTACAAAGAAATATGTTTGTAATTTCAACAAATTGCTGAAAATAATTGAATTCTTGCATAATTTTTTACTTGTAGCTGAACCTGAATTTTTGTAAAATAATTTTTGCTTGGCATACCTTAAAACAAAATAAGACAATACCCTTCAGTTGCCATTCAGTCACCCACGTAGTTTAGTTAAATTGTACATTACAGAAACAGTAAAATTTCGACTGACGTGTCATTTACAAACCACGCGGCCTCAAAAAATTTTATCCGAGGAAAACTTCGCAGATAATGCCCACAAGTGTTCATCGAAAATAATTTTCCACTAATTTCCTTTCTTCTTTACCACCTGCTTCTGGCGGGTCGGTATTCGAGGACTTGCTTGAGTCACTTTTGGTGTTCCCAGCATGGAGACAATTTCCGTCGCACATTCGTTTGAAATCACTTGTAGCCTCAATTAAATATTCCTGGCGTAAAAGTTCCATCATGCATAAGACAAAGGNCACATTCGTTTGAAATCACTTGTAGCCTCAATTAAATATTCCTGGCGTAAAAGTTCCATCATGCATAAGACAAAGGCCTTACGGCCGATTCACACTTAAGTTAACATGGGGCTCATTATGTTACTTTTGCGTTAACTCTATGTCAAAATTTTGTGTGTTCACATTGCAGTTAAGAATAGTTAGTCTTTCATAAGTTGTAAATAAGTACTACAATATATTCTGGATCTGGGCTCTGAAAAAATGCTCNTGTAAATAAGTACTACAATATATTCTGGATCTGGGCTCTGAAAAAATGCTAGTATATACAAGTGTATATTTGCAATTAATGTACACATGTGCAGTTGATATGAGATTAACATTTTCCCCAAAGCGCCCATATAACCTCACCTCTCATATAAACTAACGGCAATTTGCACTTAACATATTCTTTAATTCCAGAGATTTTAAAATCGTTAATTTGGTTACCATTCAAATACACACAACTAAAACTATAATTTTAACATATATTACAATCGTGGCATAATGCACAATAAACAATTCAGTCGAAAGTTGGTAGTAATAAAAATGGATACAGAAGAGACCCTTTAATCTGATTGATCAAAAGTACGTTACCTTTGCGTTATGTTGGAGTTGGGTCAACTTCTCACGTGGAAAATTCATCTCTGCATCGCCCTTAATTAAATGTAAATAAACTGCTGCGAGACCTGTACAGAACTACACCGCAAAGTTTACGCAACAAGCGCTATTTTGACATCAATATGAATCGGCCCTTAGTCTTGCAAAGAAAACTACATGTATTACAATACACATTTCTTGAGTTTGCACAGCAGCTAATTGCCGGTTTTTATCTCCCACCGGTACACACATTAACTTCCAATAAACCGGGGGCCGCGGTGGTGTAGCGGTTAGACTACTCACCTCCCACCAAGGTGAACCGGGTTCGATTAACGGCGGGGGTCACCCCCGGATTTTCGCTTGTGGGAATCGTGCCGGACGATGCCGCTGGTCGACGGGTTTTCTCGGAGCTCTCCCGTTTCCCCCGCCCTTTCATTCCGGCGTTACTCCATACTCACCTCGCTTCATCTTCATCGGCTCTCAAGACCTCGCTGTTAAGAGCCGCCAAAATCTCTTCACTCACCATTGTGAAAAAAAAAGGGGGGGATACGTGATTCACACGATGTCAATAGGGGACGTAACTCATTAGGTACGTAAGTGCATGTGGGGGAACACAAGACGTTGGAGCCGACTTTTATATGGCGTGCAGGGCAAAAATTACCCAGGCGTAGTCAATTTTAACTTGCGCCTCTTAAGTGTCCATTTCAGCACGTACGCGTTATCAAACAGCCACGTATTCTTGCCCATTAAAAATCCCCTAAATCCCATAAAACTTATAGAAGTGACAATGGATATTCATGTAAACCGCATTTAGAATGAATGCCATATCATAGNCTAAATCCCATAAAACTTATAGAAGTGACAATGGATATTCATGTAAACCGCATTTAGAATGAATGCCATATCATAGAAAGTCACGTAAAAACAAAAATACTCATATAAAAAATTTGAAAATTATTACAAGTCCAAGAAACTGTTACGTTGTTAAATTACAATCAATCATTCAGTGTCATTTTATTCGAGCAATAACTTTTCAGTGCTGATGATTATACTGTCAGGCTGTATTGTATACTAGCATACCAATTTATTGCAAACGGCAAACGTACTTATAACCAATAGGGTAAATTAATAATTTAATAGATACGAGGGTTCAGAGATTCGAGCATGGACACAGGCGTAGGATATTTGCAGCGTACGGAACAAACCAGTTAAAGGGTTTACTCGGAATTGTTCAATTTTCAATTAAACATTTCGTTTCGCCGCTGCTCCTTTACAACGGCTTGAAGCTCGTACTTTCACCTCTACAGTGTCAAAGCCTGCAGACAAGTTTTTAGTCTTTAACACGGGACATCAAGGGTCATTTTGCCTCTCACGACAGCCAATGGATCGAACTAAAAGACTGTACACAACCGAGACGTCTGTGATCACGCAGATCCCAGTCGTGGACATTCGCATATGGGGAACAAGACAAACGTTGGTAACGGTAGATGGATATCCTCGCCAAACTCCGGTTTACACATCATTCGATTCCACCGTTGGAGGAGTCACCTCGCTCCAGCTCAGTCGTAAATAACTATCGCACTTCGGCGTCTCATTTCAATACCCATCACTTCACAAGGAGTCGTCTGCTTTGAAAAAGCTCCATGCCACAAGCATATTGTAACAAGTCTCCAGGGACATATCCAAGTTTGTGAAGGATGGAAGAATTAATAAAAATAAAAAATTAAAATTAATTTTCATAATTTATTTACACTGTTATAAATATGAACACAGATAATATTTACAACATTAAACTGTTTATCTCTACTATTTCACTTATCAAAATGCGCAACATTTAATGTCAATCTCAATTCTGATTAAAGTTCTTATCACTGCCTTTGCACTAGGTCGGCAATCCTGGACTATTATTTACACATATGCACCGAAAATGTAGACTGTTATGCATTGGCCCCATTCCAAATGTATGTCACTCACGTATCTAGTCCCACTTCCCCACAGTTCAGTCTGTCTGTCTCGCTCTCTGCCCCCGACGCTCGCAGACTACACTCGCTGGTCACTGTCGTCGCCCGTCGCTCACGTGGTATCGCACACCTGGCGCTAATGGCCGTCCACAACTCCGAACTCGACACAGAGGCACGCCGCTGCTTATATAGCTCAGTTGGCCTGACCCAGAGGGCTCTCCACACCCCAGATCGCGCCGAGAAGGAGATGGGATGATTACCAGAGAATTCACGCAGCTGCTATCCCGAGACGAGAGTGGCAAGAGTCCCGATAGCCTTATCACGACACATGGCGCGTGTTATGCGGCGGCGCGTCTGTAATTCTACGCCCGCTTCTCCAGTTACGGTGATGCCCTCTGAGCACTGGGCTTCGCAAAGGAAAGGATGCGGAGCGGCCGCATGCAACAGTATTTTTTTTTTTTAAACAATCCACTCATTTAGAATAAATACAACTACCCCGAGACTCGTCATGCTTAAGGGGTGGTTGGAGAACATTACAAACCTGTCCACTGGGGTAACCTAGTGTAAAAGAGTGACCGACGCGGGAAACCGCTGTAAATGCACCTGGATGTGGGTGGCAGAGGGCGGAGGGGCTTGCCTCTCCTAACCCTCTGCCGGAAATACGCGAAACCCCGGTTGGGCGGTCAAGGGCCCGCAAGGGCCTGTTCTACCCCCGCTCTGACCTTCGGCTATGATGAACAACTGGCGCTGCGAAGCAAGCAGCAATATGAGAACAAGACGACATATCGTATTACTGACGCAAATTCTCCTGGAGATCAGAGCAGTCGCCTTCAAGTATTTGCCAGACATTTAATTATATCTGTAAACACACCATCCTGTACCACCCCCTCCCCACCATCAAGCTGCGACTGGCAATTCGAAAACAATTTTTAACAATGTGTTCTCTCAAGTCCATGGAGAGTTTGTTATACGTAGAGTACAATAGTATCTTATCTTTAAAATAAGAGTATTAGAAACACACACGTACCGCAGTTAACGTACCATTCAGGCCAGTCAGTACCTTTTGAAGGAACATTTGAAATCTCCACACATTTTATTAACATTCTACGTTGAAATTAATAGCCTGATGGGTTACAAGGCAAAACTTTGTTACTGTTATTTTTTTTTTAACAAAATATAGCTATGTTCAGTAGTTTAAGTTTTGGGCCATTTGGCAGTAGTCATTAGTGATATTCTCCAATTAATCTTAACACAATGTTTCGTTAATTTATAACAACTTCAGAAAACCACAAAAAATTAATATAAAATCTACAATGTGCATTACAAGGAAATATTGATAAATCTAAAATAAGGCCAGACGTATGACTAAGCTGCGCTTATGTAGAGCAACTCTCCCCCTCCCTTTTTTTAACCTTTCCCACTTTCCCTCTCGTAGCCAAGAGGCAGTGTAAGTTTGCAAACAAGACCGTAAATCAACGCGGGGAACTTTTCAGAACGGCATTCGTCTCCCTTCCAATATATTTTGGCAGCGAAACGTTCGATTTGCTCTCCCTCGTGTTTGGACAGTTACAAATTTAGCTCGAACGGGANACATGTCAGTGAAACTAGCAACTCCCGGCGAGTTCTCTGGAGACATCCGGGTATACATTACCCAGCCGTCCGCGTAGAGACCCGGAGGGGAGGACTATGACGGGGTGAAGGGGAGTCTCTCTGCCGACCTCTCTCTGTCATCCCCCATCCTTTTCCACCCTAGCGACCTCGCATTGCAGCGCCCCAAGCGGGGGAAATTGGTAAAAAGTACTGTGGAGGATGAGTAAATGGGGAGGGGGGAGGTGATGCTTGCCGAGTGAATTACTGACCCGCCCGTCATTTATTACGGACGTGGGCGATCGGAAACCAGCACAAATACCCTACCCCCTCCCCTAAAAAAAAGGGCAGACGAAAATTGGGTCGGCCAGGCAAAGTGCAGGGGGGAAAACAAACATTCCGATGCGAATGCGACTGGGTGGGTGGGAGCACAAACACTTTGACTCAAATTTATTTTAATAAAGCAGCCATGTCGATTCTGGCGAAAAAAAATTCCATGGTCAGATGATGAAATACAACCGCGCACTGTAGCTCATGTGCGATGTCGAAATAGAATGTCAGTATAAAACCACGCACTGCGGCACATGCGCAATTTCAAAATACAATGTCGTCATAGCACATATAAGGGACGCATTCTGTTTACTGTCCCTAACTGGTGAAGATAGAAGGCCGAAACATGGATGATCTTCCTCATTAGCTACATTTCTCGAACCAAAAAAGGACTTTACTGAATTTAAGTAGCATAGACAATAGCGTACTAGAAATTACCTTTGCCCATGATAAAAGTCACAAGAGTCAATATCTGAAATTCGGAAAATGCTCCAACAAGACCTAACCTTCACAAAATACGGTATGTACGTTTATTGTGGGTACGGAACTGTGGAGGAAATGAAATACAAAATTGTGGGCGCGTAAATACATTCAGCTTAGGCTGTCGTGTTTGAATGCATGTACCATGCCACATGTACAACATATANATTGTGGGCGCGTAAATACATTCAGCTTAGGCTGTCGTGTTTGAATGCATGTACCATGCCACATGTACAACATATAGAGTGTAAAAAATATAAATGATTTCGTAATTTTACGCGGAACATACATTAATAATCACTGAATTGTACACATTTTATGTACCTTTCTGTGCGTGCAATTGCATATGGGCTGTTCACGGTAAAAAGAGCACTTTTAAGACCCTAGTTACCCTTTCCTTTCAGCCATTTTTTAATCCTTTAACAACATTTTCAAATAAACATTGCCATGTAAGTAATACACACAGTGAGTATATTCCGCCGCACTCTGAAGATNATTGTGGGCGCGTAAATACATTCAGCTTAGGCTGTCGTGTTTGAATGCATGTACCATGCCACATGTACAACATATAAAGTGTAAAAAATATAAATGATTTCGTAATTTTACGCGGAACCTACATGAATAATCACTGAATTGTACACATTTTATGTACCTTTCTGTGCGTGCAATTGCATATGGGCTGTTCACGGTAAAAAGAGCACTTTTAAGACCCTAGTTACCCTTTCCTTTCAGCCATTTTTTAATCCGTTAACAACATTTTCAAATAAACATTGCCATGTAAGTAATACACACAGTGAGTATATTCCGCCGCACTCTGAAGATNGTTAACAACATTTTCAAATAAACATTGCCATGTAAGTAATACACACAGTGAGTATATTCCGCCGCACTCTGAAGATAACGTCTAATGCTAATAAAATATATTTATTAACTATTATTCCAAATGAGAGGGCTTTCAAAAGTGCTCACTTTACCGTGGATAGCCTATACTCACTTGTCCAATGCAGCAGTCGTTGACATCGTCGACGTCTTGTGTGCATGTGTGGCTAGGAATGAATGCTGCTCGCTTTGTGTGTATTCTTACACGTAATTGCTGTCAGTAAGGGGAAGAGGAGTCACGAGTTGAAGTGATGGTGAATATGGCTCTCAAGGGCTATAGTTCGAGAAAAATACGAGTCTTGACCAACAAAGCACACACTACATTTCGAGTGGTCAAGAGCTTCAAGCATCAGGGATCAACTGGCAGTTTACCTCCTAGATCGAAGGAAAGAAAACTCTCAGCGGAAGGAACGTTTCATTGTTCAACAGGCGAGGTCTAATTCACGATTACGTGTGCCTAAACTGAATGTAACTGTGGAACAGGCAACAGGTCAACGAGTATGCGATACAACTATCCGTGGGGTACTGTAGGCCTAGAAGGCAAGATACAGAAGACGAAGGCCTGGAAAAAGACTGAACCGGGCTAGTAGACTGAAATTTGCGAGGACCATGTAAATGACAGGGGAAAAGGTAATGTGGACCCATGAAAGAAAAATAAACTTATTCTGGTCCGATGGCATCCAGAAAGTGCGTAGGAAAAAAAATACTGCCATGACGTAACCAACACACTCCCCGCTGTAAATCGTGGTGGTGGATCCATAATGCTTTGGGGCTGCATGTCGTCCAAGAGNACGTAACCAACACACTCCCCGCTGTAAATCGTGGTGGTGGATCCATAATGCTTTGGGGCTGCATGTCGTCCAAGAGCGTTGAGAACATTCAATTTATAGATGGCATCATGGATGCAAATGTGAAACAAAGTGAGCAAAAATAGGATTGCCAGCAGTGTACTACTTCCATCAGGACGACAGTAACATACAACAGNTTGTGAAACAAAGTGAGCAAAAATAGGATTGCCAGCAGTGTACTACTTCCATCAGGACGACAGTAACATACAACAGCCATAATTAGGGAATGGTTGATCTGGAATGTTCCCAAACAATTAAAAACCCCTCCACAGTCGGTATACTTAAATCCCACAAATCCCATAGAGCATTTATGGGCAGTTTTGAAGAGGAATATTCGCAAAGGAAATGCAACATCAAAAGAACTAAAACAGGTTATCATACTAGAATGGGACAATCATCCCCGCCACACGCCAACGGCTTGTGAATTCCATGCAAAGGAGGTGCCAGAAAGTCATCAAATGAAAATGATACGCCACCAGATGCTTAAGTGCCCGAGTGATGAACAATTTGCTTTATTGTTTTTAAGCGCACGCAAAGTAAAGGTACATCACATGTGAACATTAAGTGTTTTTCAGTTTATTGCGCAAGTGAGATTACGAAAGTATTTATTTTGTTGAAAAAACATTTATATGTTGTACAAGTGACCTGGAATACGTATTCAAATGACAGCATAAATGGAATGTATTTACGCGTTCACAATTTTGTATTTTATTTTCTCCGCANAAGTGACCTGGAATACGTATTCAAATGACAGCATAAATGGAATGTATTTACGCGTTCACAATTTTGTATTTTATTTTCTCCGCATCTTCGTACGCACACGAATGGTACATACGGTAGATTAGTCGATAAGCAAATGTATGTATGAACTACATCGCTAAAAGTTCCGGTGGTAGAAATAATCAACAAATCCACGCTGGAACAAGGATCAGCGATACCTCTGTACATACGGTATACTGTAGTTATTTAAATACATAAATAAATAAATAACAAATGGTGGAAATCAGGTTCCCAAAATGTAATATCAGAGATATGAAAATGAAAAATATTTATATAATGTTATTGAAATGATAGATGATGCACGATTGGTATACATGGTGAATATGAACTCTACCGACAAACTTCGGTAGGCGATTCCTCATCATAATAGAAGTTGAAAATACATACGCCTATACGGCCTGTACCATAATTATATTCCGGGAGGGTGTAACCACGCTTGAAAGTGTAGCTAAAGCAGACGTTTATTGCTGGTAACACAGCCAGAATGAAAGCCAAAATCTCAGAGTTTCTGGATAATGCAATACTGAACGACATAGTGTAGACATTAAAAAAATTGTTTTTATAGGAAAGGGGGTTGATAACCAAAGCTCAATTTGATATGGTTTTCACTTTGTCGTTCAGTAATATATTATACAGAAACTCAAGAGCTTTATGTCTCATTCTGGCAGTGTTACTAACAACAAACTTCAGCTTCTGTTACACATTCAAGAGTGGTTGCATCCTTCCGGAATAGACAGACTATAGGTCGTGTGTGTGTATGAATATATATATATATNAGACAGACTATAGGTCATGTGTGTGTATGAATATATATATACACTCACATATATACGACCTGTTTTTAATGAGGAATCACTTGCCAAAGTTTGTCGGTAGAGTCCATATGCCTCTGTAGAGGATTCATACCGCAGATAGAGCTGCGTGCATACTTCTATACCAGTACTACGCCTCAACCAAATAATTTCGTCAACAAATAACCGTTAAAAAAATGTTCTGTGTAAATCAAAAGTGTACCTCCAATCCTTTGCGATATTCTGATGTTTTATTAACACCAGTGCATGTTCTAGAAGAGGAAATGTGGGATAACCCAAGACGGGAGTCAAAAGTCTCCACTTTGAAGAGACGGCCTCTGTGGAACTATTGTACGGGTTCCACGCACAAACACATTGGAGCGACGAGGATACGCGTTCTATTGGAGAGCAGTGTTTTTGTCAGGCTGAGAGTAATCACGAGATCCCAAAATAAGTAACTTTCAATGTATGGCGGCACGTCTGTTGCAAAGCTCAATGCTAGTTTCGCATGTGTCTTACTAGTACACCCTAAGCCTGAATCAGTGGTATTAATCAGCGAAATAACATTCACTGAAAAAAAAGTTAAACTACTGCCGACTGGCAAATCAAGCAATCGAACTGGGGACAAGTGACTTATGGCCGTGAAATCCTTGACATTCAGAGAGAATCACAAATCAATTAGTGGAATTCAACCATCATATNAGTTATTTAAATACATAAATAAATAAATAACAAATGGTGGAAATCAGGTTCCCAAAATGTAATATCAGAGATATGAAAATGAAAAATATTTATATAATGTTATTGAAATGATAGATGATGCACGATTGGTATACATGGTGAATATGAACTCTACCGACAAACTTCGGTAGGCGATTCCTCATCATAATAGAAGTTGAAAATACATACGCCTATACGGCCTGTACCATAATTATATTCCGGGAGGGTGTAACCACGCTTGAAAGTGTAGCTAAAGCAGACGTTTATTGCTGGTAACACAGCCAGAATGAAAGCCAAAATCTCAGAGTTTCTGGATAATGCAATACTGAACGACATAGTGTAGACATTAAAAAAATTGTTTTTATAGGGAAGGGGGTTGATAACCAAAGCTCAATTTGATATGGTTTTCACTTTGTCGTTCAGTAATATATTATACAGAAACTCAAGAGNGGGTTGATAACCAAAGCTCAATTTGATATGGTTTTCACTTTGTCGTTCAGTAATATATTATACAGAAACTCAAGAGATTTATGTCTCATTCTGGCAGTGTTACTAACAACAAACTTCAGCTTCTGTTACACATTCAAGAGTGGTTGCATCCTTCCGGAATAGACAGACTATAGGTCATGTGTGTGTATGAATATATATATACACTCACATATATACGACCTGTTTTTAATGAGGAATCACTTGCCAAAGTTTGTCGGTAGAGTCCATATGCCTCTGTAGAGGATTCATACCGCAGATAGAGCTGCGTGCATACTTCTATACCAGTACTACGCCTCAACCAAATAATTTCGTCAACAAATAACCGTTAAAAAAATGTTCTGTGTAAATCAAAAGTGTACCTCCAATCCTTTGCGATATTCTGATGTTTTATTAACACCAGTGCATGTTCTAGAAGAGGAAATGTGGGATAACCCAAGACGGGAGTCAAAAGTCTCCACTTTGAAGAGACGGCCTCTGTGGAACTATTGTACGGGTTCCACGCACAAACACATTGGAGCGACGAGGATACGCGTTCTATTGGAGAGCAGTGTTTTTGTCAGGCTGAGAGTAATCACGAGATCCCAAAATAAGTAACTTTCAATGTATGGCGGCACGTCTGTTGCAAAGCTCAATGCTAGTTTCACATGTGTCTTACTAGTACGCCCTAAGCCTGAATCAGTGGTATTAATCAGCGAAATAACATTCACTGAAAAAAAAGTTAAACTACTGCCGACTGGCAAATCAAGCAATCGAACTGGGGAAAAGTGACTTATGGCCGTGAAATCCTTGACATTCAGAGAGAATCACAAATCAATTAGTGGAATTCAACCATCATATTAACTAGTTATCTGGCACTGATTATCAGTTGCTCAATTTTCACTGTTTTCAACGATTTGGCCCAATTCTCACTGTTTCAGATTCAGAGTGATATATTTTAAGATTTGTATTTATTTTTAAAGCTATTTTGCGGAAGGAGAGATAGCTCCCAAGTTGTATGTTAGATGTGCGCAATGTCTTTAAATTACCCGCCCTCCGTCGTCTTAAGAGTAAGTGGCCCCGAGATTGTTTTTTTTTTTCGCGTCCGACGTACAGCNAATTAGTGGAATTCAACCATCATATTAACTAGTTATCTGGCACTGATTATCAGTTGCTCAATTTTCACTGTTTTCACCGATTTGGCCCAATTCTCACTGTTTCAGATTCAGAGTGATATATTTTAAGATTTGCATTTATTTTTAAAGCTATTTTGCGGAAGGAGAGATAGCTCCCAAATTGTATGTTAGATGTGCGCAATGTCTTTAAATTACCCGCCCTCCGTCGTCTTAAGAGTAAGTGGCCCCGAGATTGTTTTTTTTTTTCGCGTCCGACGTACAGCGATAAGGGCGATAATAACGCGCGCCACCAGCCCCCCAACGCCCCTACGCGTAAGGCGCTGAACCTGAGTTAAGCTTTCCTGTGCAAATGAGAGTTGTAAGAGCGGGAATTTATCACACGAGATGAAATCCCATCGATTTAACTACAACTGTGTCGTCTTATTTTTTTCCTGCCTATTAAGGAAACTGCAGGAGGGCTCTAAATATGCGATTTTTTGATAATTTTAGTAATTTTTTTCTTCTTAAATACATTTAATATTATAAAAACAAAACTTACGGGCTTAGATAATTGTATTATATCTTTTCTGGCAAAAGCATTCTTATTCCCAGGACATTTATTTGCCGAGATACGCGCAATCTACGAATGTACGGAAAATATATCCGGACAACCAACTATTAAGTGTGCATTATTTTCGCTGACCAGTACTTTGAGNTCTACGAATGTACGGAAAATATATCCGGACAACCAACTATTAAGTGTGCATTATTTTCGCTGACCAGTACTTTGAGAATACAATTCACCGTTTTAAATAACAAAAAAAAAAACGTATGCAATACAGTTCGAACGCCACGTAAGCGGGCTTCTCAAGACAAAGCACGGACGAGTGAACATATTTATCCATCATACCAACTTTACTTTCGAGAAACACTTCTGACAGTTTTCGAATGCTATATACAGCAGCGCTGCGCCGCGGTAGTATCGCATTAGCCACACACAGGCCGCGGCGGGGTAATTGATTTATCTGTCGCGCTGTGAGCAACGTGCAAATGGAGAAGGGATTCCGGAGAGAGGTTGGCAGAAAGGCGGAGAGGGGGAGCCCTCGANGGATAGGGACAGCCTCCGTACATTCCAACGCGAGAGCCTTGGAGACTAACCCGTGTGTTAACCCCACCCCCCACATCAACACACTGCTTCACCATCGCCACTGGCACACACCGGGTACAGTAGTCCACTCACAGTAACTTCCACCTTTTCTGAAGCCCTGCTAAAGTTATACTTTCACATTATCCCTCCGTGTCATGCAAAAAATGCGTTACTGAGTCTAGAAAATTACACCAGAGGGACAACGCACCGCACTCAGTCACACTATATTTTGCACAAGGACTATTTGTTTTTACTAGGCGTTACCAACACACCTCTTTTCTCCCCGTTTATTATTCACATTAATTATAAATGAAATATTATAATTTACATATGTGATACAAGTAAAAGTTCAATTTGACAAAAAAACAAGGTAGTTTTATGTTAACAGAAGTATAAAACGCTTGTGATACATGGCATATTTAGGAAACAACTAAACACGTCCTACATAAGGGTATTTTTCAAAGGTTTTTTTTTCTTTAAAAAAGTGTGAAGACTCCGCGAATAGACTATAAGTGCCGGGGTGTAGCGACTACACGTCACCGCGCCTGTTCGGCAGTCGTGCTCAACTCCCAACACACCACTACTCTATTCATATTTATACACAACGCATCACAAAACATACACCTAGTAATAAGTCTATTATTTTAAATCTTGCCCATTCTTGTTTGTTTTCTCCAGGGCCCCGCCTGCCTGCATCATTTTTCTACTTCTTCTTTTTTTTTTTTGGCCGAGAAGCGCGGGAGCTGTAAGGGTTACACTGGCACGCGCTACAAGCGTCGTACTGCTGCGTCTACCTATGCGGCTTTCAGCAGTGACCCTATAATTTCATTGATAAAAAGTCTGTAGCAGAGTTCAATACAGGCTCCAATCGTAGTTTGGCTCGTGCCCGGCTAGTATGGTTTAAGATATTGCAGTCTGAAAAGGCTGCTCGTAACTATATTGGAGGGCTCCAAAATAATATTTACAGCATGCGTGGTAACTTGCCATTCCTTTCTCGTCTGGAGTATGACGTATTTTCGTAGGTAAACATACTGCGGGAATGTTTACTAGTTGCGCCAAAAAAAAAAAAAAAAACACTGCAGCGCAGCGCAAGCAGCAGGCAGGGGCAAGTAGCAATACGCCAACTACGAGCCGACTTTTCCCATGGCCAAGGAATCGGGGAAAGAAACATAACAGCGTGTTCGCGGTTAACTGAGCACGTCCCAAAGCCCTGGCGATGACCTACACTTCTTCTCATTTTGTTTATCGCGATGCCACACGTTAAATTAACACTGCCATGGGCCTAACCACTTTGTTCACGCGTAATACAAGTGAAAGCGTTGAATGTTAAGAATGTGAATGTGTCACTGCTATGCACATTCACACTCTCGTGTGTGTAAAACGAGAAACACTCAGTATTCATAAATTTAAACGTTACACTCGCCGTGTACAACACCAAAGTCCTACAATTATTTTAATTAGCTCTCCGTCAACTGCGAACGTATAAGCCAGTGTGCACTGTAGCATATGTGTAGTGATGCGAGTAATTTTTTCTCAAAGGTTGATTTCAGCACTGCTCACTTTACTGCGAACTGTCATTAGGGGAAACAACTACCCTCTGGAGATGTACAATTTATTCATCTAGAGTTACGACGTTTTACTTTTTCGCTAATTACGTAAATTCAAAAAGAAAATGACGAGGACGAAGTGAAAATCGTCTTTCTGAGAACTTGCCTCATATGTGTATGATGCATCTAGCTTACAATATACTGTAATACTGTAACTGACATGTTGTATAGCTGAATAGATATTTGTTGAATATTTGAAAATATGCGTAGCCAAAACAATTGCATATAACATTTACGTTCCTTTAAATCGGAGTCGGGGAGGGAGAGGAAATACAAAGTTGCATTTGTAGTTCTATCACATTTTTTCTTCATTGTATTTTATAGGATACACACACAGCCACGGCCCTGCAGAAAGGCAGATCTTTTCACATCCCAGAAAATGACACACTTAAATTAGTTGATGAAAGTTGCACCAGACACTGCTATCTGTACAGTAGCAACCTGCATAACAAGTTGATGTAAGGAACAAAAAAATAAAAATTACTTACGCACTCTGGGGAAATAAAACTTATTATCACGCAAAATACAGAGAAAAAACCCATACCACAGAGTAGCAATCTGCTTTGAAATGAAACTTTGTTTTTACGTAACAGCAAAATTTGGGCTTTAAGCCGCAGATTTGAGAATATTAAAGTATTCTAATAATCGGGAGAAACGTTTTCTAATGGGAGAGGTTCCCCGTATTTTTATTAGCCTCCTAAATATGCGATAATAAATGCTAAAAGCAGAGAAAATAAGAATTTAGAAAATTTATAGATATACCAGCTAAACATCTCGGTGCCCATAGAGGTTTACACGAATATCTGGTTGTTCGTGGAAAAGGTTCAACTCTTCTGTACTGACTTTAACTAGAAGTATACCTGGCAATTAAGTCTTGTGTTGTAGCAATTATCTGAAAGAAGTTTCTAGATGACTTAAGTTTTCTTTTAGTAAAACTTTTAAAATGCCAAGGATTTAAACCCACAACTTCTTATGAAGTGAGGTTTTATTTTTCCAACAAATTTTGACTTTTGGTTTTTTACTGTATTTTTTTACTTTCAGTAACAGCAAAGAAAACATTTTAGCCTGAAGTCGTAAATACACAGTAGTACGAAGAGCAAAGAAACTACAGTGAAACACGGAGACGTGAAGTTAAACTCTGGGTAAAGAATCCGTTCCAGAGATCTGTACACACGCACGCACGGCGGGTGCATATTGGATCAGCTAGACACATTCACACTTCCTGTCGTTCATCCAAAAAGACCACTCGCTCATCACATTAACAAACTAAATCGCAGGACTAAGTGCGGATTTATAAACATTGCAAAGCACCGAAACAGAAAGAAAAAAAAACTTCCAAACTGCTGTTACAAACATAGTGTTAGTTTCAAAAATCTAGGTATGGCTGTGTATGTAGAGGCACGACCGTGGGTTTTAAGTGAACCTGCGTTAGCGGGTAATATTTTATTTGGGATATGGGAATTACATGAAAGAAACGAAATTTATACTTTGCTTTTATAGCTTAAATCAGCATATCCAGAAAATATTTTTCGTTTGGCACAGAAATCAACGCATTAGCATTATACCCGATCGAACGAGACCACATTTATTTCCATCGTGTCATTAGTCTCGAATCACCCTGCAGACATTACATCGCCGTTTCTGTCCGGGTACCCCACGTGTCGACCTGACTTTAAAGACGTGTTTACAAGAACCAACAGGCGCTGTACGTTCTGGCGACGTTATCTTGGCATAACTATCCAGGCACAGAGCTTCTTGGCCGCTGAAGGTCGGGCGATCTGGCTTTCTCCTGCCACTAGCTGATGNGCATAACTATCCAGGCACAGAGCTTCTTGGCCGCTGAAGGTCGGGCGATCTGGCTTTCTCCTGCCACTAGCTGATGTCAGTAGCCTATCACAGCTGTGCGCTGTTGCCGAGTTCGCAGTGTTACAATGGCCACAGCGAGTCGAGCAACGTGATTCTCAGATGCGCTCTGAAAATTGTGAAATATTCCATAAAAATAGGTCACTTTTTGCAGGAGGCTCATTCTGTTGAATAGGTAGGTGAAAACCCTATGTTTGTAGCTTTTACCGATCGTATTTTATATTAGTAAGGGGAGTGTATGACAATTGACACAAACTCACAATTTATATATAAACGTGCCTGCCTTTCTTTGAAAAGAGGCGATAACGAAGTTTGAATGGTGCTTAATTGACATAAGATAATGGCAGCACAGCTGCCTCATTCCAACCGGTGTTGGTGTCCGCCCTGTTTTGTAGCTTCAGTTCCGTGACGGGCTTCGAACGTTTCTGGTCGTTTTCCAGTTGCTCGCGTGTAAGGTGTTCAATGAAATTATGCTAAGCAAACCTTCTGCTATCACCAGTAGTTGCAAAAAGAAAGTGGTTCACGATGTTGGTCTATAATAGTTAGCGTGGGTTTATTTTCAACTAAGTTATTAAATGAAGAATTTCGCGAAAGTAAAAAAATTGGAACAAAATGAGCGGTTTGACAGCGAGAGCGTGTGGCGTCGGTGAACGTACATATGCACTGTACTTACATGTACGTGGAAGACAATATTTGTACAGCAAAAAAAAAAGTCTGGAAGAGAGTTACGGTGTTTGTTGACTACCAAAAAATATCTCCGGAGAACTGTGTTAGAATTTACCGCTAAGGTGGCAAATTCCGTCAACAAAACAAATTACGGCAGCTAGGCGTGAAGGTTTCAGCTTCAACAAGTCCCATGGCAAAATCTTTTAATTTTTTTGTTTTTTGTTTTAAGTAATTGAATGACGGAAGTTTTTTAATGGGAAGGAATGACATACTATGCTCGGACAGGGAGGAGGAGATTGTGATGGAATTATAAACTACATCNGTTTTTTAATGGGAAGGAATGACATACTATGCTCGGACAGGGAGGAGGAGATTGTGATGGAATTATAAACTACATCAACAAATTTGAATTTTTTTCTATGCTACACACGACTGTAAATAAATAACAATTTTTACTTTTACGTTTAATAGCTGTTGCCAGTCTGTAAATTTAGGCGTGGGATCATTTTTACAACAAACTTAAAATTCTAGGTGTTCGTCTGCTGAAAGAGTTTTCTTATAGATATAAACTCCCAAATACATCACGTATATAACTTATAGATTTCTCTTTCTACTATATTTAAATGGTTGTAATTTATATAACTACAAATTAGATTTTACGACACCCGTACTATGACGTGACGGACGCTTGATAGATGTGGCAACAGCGCTTGGTAACGCTCGCCGATAAAGTCGTCGAGCTCGGAACACACCGACAAAAACCTCACTCGAGAGGACCGTTACAAGCCAACGAACCGCTCGCGCGATAAGCTTGACCACACGTTGTGTCGCAAAGTAGAGTCGGTGCAACGCTCATCGCCATCAGGGCGGGGCTACCAATCCATTACTCTGCGAGTAAACTTCTCTCTCCGACTGTCCCTAAAACTGCACAGTAATTACTCTGAACATCTTGCCAGAGTAAAACTCTTATACGCACTGTTTCAGCGAGTAACGAAGGGTAAACTGAAAATGGGGGAAAGTTTAGTAGAATTAAAGAAATTGAAAGAAAATGTCGACACACTTGTTTACAGACTTACACGGGAAAATGACAAATGAAAAATGATAAAATTCTTATTTTTATTTACAAGTTAAATGGAAAATGATGAAATTCTTATTTTTATTTACAATTTAAGTTTTTATAAAAGGTTATATTTTTAGACGTAATGTCTACTATTCATTTATAGCAAGTTTATATATATATATAAATATAAAATTAGGGGAAAGGAAAATTTTCTTTGGAATTAACATTGCTTGCTTAATCGGTACATATTTGTAAACGCAGAATGCTATTTACACCATGCTCGTTCCAAAACAATGTTTACTTTTGATTTCCTCAGCTGTTACACTGTTGCTTTACTCTGAGTAACGTTTTAGAACGAGCGCCGCCCAGAAACACCGCACACCAGACTCAGCTCCTACGCACACATCATCCGCACAGCAGCACTACTTCAAGAGAAAGGGGGCCGCGGTGGATGGGCGGTTAACCTGCGCGCCTCCCATCAAGGCGAATCGGGTTCGATTCCCGGCGGGGTCGCTCCCGGATTATTGCACGTGGGAATCGTGCGCGGAAGATGCCGCTGGTCGGCGGGTTTTCTTGGAGATCTACCGTTTCCCCAGCTCTTGCATTCCGGCGCTGTTCCATACTCACCTCGTTTCACACTCATCAGCTCTCGAGACCTCGATGATAAGAGCCGCCCAAATATCTCCACACATTCAGGAATTTCCTACCACTTTCGACTCCCGACCTGCCCATTTTTCTTTCACCACTAAGATATCAAAACAGGAAAAAAGAAATAACCATGATTTCACTTAAACATACGTAACACGTATTTTTTCCCCTATTTTTGCTTTTTCTGGTTTAATTTTGGCGAGAGGCAAAATTTCGGAAAGAAAACGCTTAAACGTAACTACGCCATAAAAAATGCAAATGTGCAAATCAATAACAAATTTAAATATTAAAAACTGCCTACATGAAAAAAAAAAAAAAACAAGGAATTATGATATTCTAGACTCCACTTAACTATGCCCAAACAACATTTGCGGTAGTTTCCACTCTGGGAGAGGAAAACACGTGGACGAAGGTGGTGCCACGCATTGCCAGCTGCCTTACCTCAGGTACAAGCCAGCCGAAGAGACACACATGTGAAAATCTGGAGAACAACGAGAAACCGCTACTCCACTATAGCGCGCAGGAACATTTTTGGATCGCAGGAACCTGGATTCGAATCGAGGAATTCTTAAAACTGACAAGGCAGTGTCCAAACTCAGTCCTAACCGCGGATTTTCCCGCACGTCATTCAAATCTCGTATAAAACCACACAATTAACTATTGTCAACATTCGTGTATACGAACCTTTACCTATTTTGTAGAAGTAATATTTTTAATATAGAAAATTACATAAAGGCTAATTTTTAAAGAATATCTTAGTGGCAAACGCATCCTTATCGGATAATCTGAGATACTCTAAAAACTTTTAAAAGAAAAAAGAATTCTTAAAACGTGATATTCCGAGCTTTGATTTGCAATGCACANGAGATACTCTAAAAACTTTTAAAAGAAAAAAGAATTCTTAAAACGTGATATTCCGAGCTTTGATTTGCAATGCACAGAGAAGCATAAGTTTACAACTTGACGTGCAGTGCATATTGAGAATCTCCGTACCGTTAACCAACGAAACGCAAAAGAGAACTCTGCTTCGTAATGATTCAAAGCCTAACGTGCTAAAATACGATATACTTAATGAACTACTTTCACATGTTTTACAGGGTACTTTGAAACGGGGGCAGGAGAGGGAGGAGCCTTTACCCTCAAATTACATTGCGTGCCTCACAATATATATTGCACAGGTTCACAAGATACTCTGATCCACGATAACCATCGTTACAAGGCATGGTGGTAACGACATCGTGCGAAGCCTGCGTATTTTGCTTGGAAGATGATTGCAAGTTATACGAGAAANGAGATACTCTAAAAACTTTTAAAAGAAAAAAGAATTCTTAAAACGTGATATTCCGAGCTTTGATTTGCAATGCACACAGAAGCATAAGTTTACAACTTGACGTGCAGTGCATATTGAGAATCTCCGTACCGTTAACCAACGAAACGCAAAAGAGAACTCTGCTTCGTAATGATTCAAAGCCTAACGTGCTAAAATACGATATACTTAATAAACTACTTTCACATGTTTTACAGGGTACTTTGAAACGGGGGCAGGAGAGGGAGGAGCCTTTACCCTCAAATTACATTGCGTGCCTCACAATATATATTGCACAGGTTCACAAGATACTCTGATCCACGATAACCATCGTTGCAAGGCATGGTGGTAACGACATCGTGCGAAGCCTGCGTATTTTGCTTGGAAGATGATTGCAAGTTATACGAGAAATGTGAACGCGCATGGGTGGAAACAGAAGATAACGGATCGCCGGCTTGTCACGTTGAAAATCAAGTTAAGCTATCTCTGTGACAAGGCGGTTTTTGCGTCCGTAGAACTACTTATTTTATCATCGCTCCTAGAAAAGCATAATCTCGACGACTTTTTTTATAAACAGTTCAAGATAAAAAAAACTCAATTTCCTTGTAAACGACTCGAGATATATCTTACCCGCGCTAAGTGCACACAGCTCGGTCTAACAGCAAATGTCTGGCGCTGAGAAGAACAACAATTATGAGTCGTTATATACTGTGGAATGCAGGTTTTAAAATAAATATTTTGGTTTCATAATAAAAACAGCAAGAGGAATCTGAAATACACAAAATTGCGTAGTTTCATTTCTGGGCAGTTTCTCGCAGTTTGAAATCGGAACCCTGGATCCATGATGATACACCGCGAATTCGATGTGTGTGTGTGTGTGTGAGAGAGAGATAGAGAGATATATATATAGAGAGAGAGAGAGATATAGAGAGAGAGAGAGGGGGGGACTACAGCAGTGGTCAATGAGCCAACAACTTGTTAATGCTCAAGTCATTTCAACTCTGCAGTCTTCCGANGATAGAGAGATATATAGAGAGAGAGATAGACAGAGAGAGATAGAGAGATATATATAGAGAGAGAGAGATATAGAGAGAGAGAGAGAGAGGGGGGGGGACTACAGCAGTGGTCAATGAGCCAACAACTTGTTAATGCTCAAGTCATTTCAACTCTGCAGTCTTCCGAAGCATAATGCAGAGGAGCGCCTCTGGCGTGATATTCAGGAATATCCGCTACATGAATTACGTTTACTTCAAGACATCGAGCGATGGCCACGAGACGGCATACGGCGTACGAAGCGACATGTCAGATTCCGGACGATGCATGGCTGCGTAGAATTTCAAGGACTTACTTGGGTAGATTTATTGTATTAAAATGCATAATACCTATATGTGAGTCGCACGGTTGCCCACTACGAAGGGTAGTGCTCGGTATCGCATGCTTGCTGACTTTATGCTCACAAATGACTTACAGGAGCTAAGCTGAAACCNATGCTTGCTGACTTTATGCTCACAAATGACTTACAGGAGCTAAGCTGAAACCATCACCTGTTCGACTACATCACCATAGGGTCACGGAATAACCTATAGTTCAAGTGCAAGCTGCCTCTCTAACAGTCTAAACTAGGGATGGGCAAAACCGCTACTTCCGTGTAACGAATTCCATTGTCCAAGTTCCAAGTGCGCAAGCAACACGTTCCAGTAACATGTTATTTTTATAAAAATGTTACTGTGGAAAATTTCTCGCCTGTCCCGACGTTCCGGGAAATAATGATTACGTTGTTCGATGTTCCAAGGCGTAGCGTTCCAAGAAATAACGTTTGTGCATGCGCACAGTTGCAAGCCAAGACGTTCCAAAAAAATACCTTCACGCATGCGCAGTAGTCAAGCGTTGGCTTAAGTGAGGCAATCCGAGACATTCCAAAAATAAAGGTATAAACAATAGAACGAGTTACTCGTGAACACGTTACCAAATTGTAACAGTTTATTATAACTGTTACGTTATATAACGCCCATGTCTAGCTTAAACCGAATAAGTTGGTACCAAAGTAAATAAAATGAAATTCCTAATAGGACTGCTTCCAGTCGGGAACGTCTAGGTTCAAATCCACGTCACGTGCGGAGTTCAACAGCGCGCGTTCGACTACGAGGTTTCCGATAACCATTCAGGCTTGCCCTTGCAGACGAGCAACGAGACGCCAGGAACCCTTGGCCAACACGGCCCGTCGAGTCCCGTGGGAACATGTTCCCAAGTTCGAAGTGCGCTTGCAAACTCGGGAGCGCGCGCCAGGGAGTTGTAACCGCTAACGTCAGACGCCGCGCGCGACCTCCGATGCCGCCTGACAAACGAAACACGTACTTTATGCCAAACCAGGGGGGGTGAGATGGGGACGCATGCGGAAGGGGAAGTAGGGGATAAAGGGAAGGGGGTANATAACGACGAGGGGCGGGTCGCCGTTCCATCCCCTTGGCCAACTTCACGAATAATTAATATAAGTCTTATTCACGGTTACTTCCAACTTTTCTAATGCTTTTTTGAAGTTCTACTTCCAGTATATACATCCGCCTCGTGCAAACAATGCTGTATCAAGTCTAGAAAATTACACCAAAGGGGCAACGCACCGTATTCGTGCGCACTCAATGTATTAATAATTTCCATAAGAACTATTTCTTAGTAAGATTTGCTAACACACCTATTTTCTCACTGTTTTTATTCAATTTAATTATAAATAAAATATAATTTATAGATAAAATATAAGTACAGTTCAATTGTTTAGTAAATAAGCTATTTATATTAACACAAGTATAAAACACTTGTATTACATGACATTTAAGAAACAACCANATTGTTTAGTAAATAAGCTATTTATATTAACACAAGTATAAAACACTTGTATTACATGACATTTAAGAAACAACCAGGCACGTCATATATAGGGGGTGATTTTTCAAAGTTTTAATTCAAAAGTGTGAAGAAACTGCGAATAGACTATACCATCACACAGTTAAACTTCCGCGCAAGATTGCCAGGTAATCGATTTATCGTNCGAAGAAACTGCGAATAGACTATACCATCACACAGTTAAACTTCCGCGCAAGATTGCCAGGTAATCGATTTATCGTCATTTGGGCTTCCTCTGGGCTTCTACATGGAACAAATCTCCGAATAGGCATTTGTCGACGAATGGACTACTTGTCAAATACTTTGGCTACTGAAGTTCGTATTTCGTGTTTTATACACGTTATAGTACGAGTTTACACATTGGTAACACTTTCATATTCCTGACAGTTCCGCGGTTTTCTTGACTGGTGCACGATTAACGTGATCAGGCCCATGGCGATGTTATTTTACGTATGGCAGAATGTTACAGAATGAGAAGTAACAGTAAATCCTGGGCAGGACTTTCAAAGGTGCTAATTTAACTGAAGAAAGTCAACATAAGTATTAATGTACAGAAGGCTGTGAATTCTGTTCCAACATACTGTACTGAGATGGTTTCTTCCACGTAGTTTTTCATACAAATCCCAGGCGAATTTCTGTATAGTTTCTGAATGCGTGCCTCTAAGAATGAACTGTCAAGTTGAAGAAATCACTGTTCAGGCGGTAGAAGGAATACGGGGTAGAAAGCTACGCAAAAACAATCTCCGTACCCAATACTGAACTGCTGATTTTTCATTATAAAGGTCAAAATCGTGCTCCTTCCACGTAGGTTAGCATAAGGGCTACGGCATTATAGCTATAGCTTAAAACACTGTTTTGCATGCAGAAGAATAAATATCTCAAACAGAGGGCTACTTCCGAAATGCCAAAGGAACTCTCAAAATCACGCGTTTAATGTTGAGGACATTAGCAGAACTCGGAAAAACAGTGTACCCCATATTTAGTCTTATGGTATTAACACTCGTGTTATGCACAGTTTTCATGGCTATCAATTTAGCGAAATTAAAACATTTACAATGAAACATTANGTATTAACACTCGTGTTATGCACAGTTTTCATGGCTATCAATTTAGCGAAATTAAAACATTTACAATGAAACATTAAACACATATAATTCTTAGGTACAAAATATTATTCTATTCTTAAATGTCGCCAAAGAAAAATTTCTGATTTATAAACTAAAAATAATTTTAACTTGGCAATAAAAAAAAAAAGAAGTTTGATTTCAATAAAAGTAAATATAAATAAACGGATAATTTTAGTTGCGTTACACTCCCATNGTATTAACACTCGTGTTATGCACAGTTTTCATGGCTATCAATTTAGCGAAATTAAAACATTTACAATGAAACATTACACACACATAATTCTTAGGTACAAAATATTATTCTATTCTTAAATGTCGCCAAAGAAAAATTTCTGATTTATAAACTAAAAATAATTTTAACTTGGCAATAAAAAAAAAAGAAGTTTGATTTCAATAAAAGTAAATATAAATAAACGGATAATTTTAGTTGCGTTACACTCCCATNTAAAAAAAAAAGAAGTTTGATTTCAATAAAAGTAAATATAAATAAACGGATAATTTTAGTTGCGTTACACTCCCATTGGCTATTTATAAAAAATAAGTAAAAACCTGGCGCAAATAATTAATGACTCTATAAGAATTTCTTCGCCAAGTAACATTTAATCAATTTACTACTCAAATAAGAAGTGCTTGAAGAAGTAGCATTTATATGGAGTATAGATAACTCTTCTGCCAAACAAGTCTCCTACTTTGTATTCCATCCTTACTGCTGTCTACGTACTTTCAAAGTTTTAAACAGCTAATGGAAGCGTCACTCTTAAGCTGAGAAACTTCCCTCTGTCCACGAGTATAAAACAAATTACGTCTTTGAAGTCTTGGAACGCTCATTGCTCTGCCATTAAAGAACTCAAGAAGCGAGAAAATGGCGCAGTCTCTAAATCTTCTACAGCATTATTCAAATGCAATGAAGTGTTGTCAGGGTTAGACGACTACAATTTAGCTGTTCCCAGCCTGCAGGATATCTGACAGATTGGCGACCGTTAGAACTGTTCTTGAACAATAGCAGCGATAAGCAGTTCGCTATTTTTAAGCTAGAAAATACATGTATTTTAACTCTCGCATACGATTCTCGATAGCTTAAGCCTCTCTGGACCCCGTCTTTCGCCTTTCGNGATAGCTTAAGCCTCTCTGGACCCCGTCTTTCGCCTTTCGTAGCCCTGTGACATTACCCAATCTTTCAGATATCCTGCGCGCAATGTCCTACAGAATATGTTTTAATGTTTATAAGAATAATATATGGAGTTTACAATTGATAGAATCGACTGGCATTGATAGGAGAAAACACACACTTGCTTATGTTTCAATATGCTACTTAATTTATTTTAAATGCACTAATACTCTTGAAGGCGTTCACAACTATTATGCGCTGTGTAATAGTCTATAACCACGTCAGTTGAATTATTTCAAGCGAATACACAGATAACCAACTAATAAAAGTAGAAACATTTTTACTGCTGTGCAAAAATAAAATGAGCGGTATACGTAGGGTAGACGTTTGATGATTTGTAATAATAGATAAATAACATATGGCAAAGAAACAACCCGTAAGAAACACCTTACGAACAGTAACAAAAAACGAAAATCCCACTAATATTATAAATGCGAAAGTCTGTGTGTGTGTGTGTGTGTGTATGTTTGTTACCACTCAGCTCCATAACGGCTGAACGAATTTTGATGAAATTTGGTATGTAGGTACTTTAGGTCCTGGAATAGGACATAGGATACTTTTTATCCCAGAAAAATGTACAGTTCCTGTGGAATAACAACAGAACGTAATTCTGCAACGGGTGAGAACGTGACCTAAATATTTTTTTCCTCTCGTGTCAGTTTATCAGGCCGCCCAAGGACCTCTGAAATGGCTTAACGACTGCTATCAATCGATAACAACCGGAACCGAATATTTAACGTGCCCTCCGAAGCCCAGAAGCGCTCATATGTTATGCCACTAAAGGGTCACACATCCAAATGTGTGCAGCTGGGAACGTTGCTTAACTTTGGTGATCGATTAAGATCCCTCAGCCAAGCGCAAAAAGTAGTACCTAGGTACACATATCTAAAACTAAAACTTGATGAAACTCACGTTTTGATTTTCATACATCGACGCTGGAAAGCGGAAATGTGGTAACTACGCGATAGTTGCACAGATGCACTCCAAAAACAATACTCTATTACTTGGCTATCTGGCAAAAAATATTTCCTTCCTTTTGGGTTGCCGTAATCAGNGCACTCCAAAAACAATACTCTATTACTTGGCTATCTGGCAAAAAATATTTCCTTCCTTTTGGGTTGCCGTAATCAGTTAAAAAGCCAGGTCAACATAGTATAATTTTATAATTTGTATTCACATAAATGAATTGTCTTTTCCCAATTTATTTATTAGTGTATCGCTGTGAAACTCAATTGTACCCAGGCGAAGCCAGGCCGGTTTCGCTAGTTTAGTATAAAGGGCAGACGTTTGTTTCTGAAGTGAGAGATATATATTCGAAACCGGCACTATTTTTTTTCTAGTAGCGTGACATGAACAACAGTAAGGTAATCAAGTAAGTGGCAAACTTCAACAGAATCTTATCTTTATATAGTGTTTAATAACTTGGACACGACAGCTATCGAGAGGAAGGCATACAAAGAAGGGCTACATCGACAGGTTAATCCAGCCAGTTTCAAGGAATTTTCGTATCATTATCACCACAGCAACATTTCCACAAGGAAAGTTATAACGAGATGTAGATGTGATTTTGAATTGAAACTTACCGTTTAAGTACTATCTCCCATCGAACTAAATTCAAACATGGACGAGTCATCAACATTTGATGTTAGCAGCGTGTGATTAATTGTGAATCTTCGGCTGCATTAATACATTACCATGAATTAGACATTAATATTAATGAGGTGATTCATCGTTCTAATATTATAGCTAACTTGAAATTCAAAGGCGCAATTATACAAAATAAATAATTCGTAACTTTCAAACTTATTAGTTCATAATTAATTTAATTTCTTACTACATAATATCGGTTTAATGTCATGCTTATAACAGAAAAAGTCATAATTATAATCATTTAAAGTTATAAATTTTTAAAATAAATTTGAGTAATTATGTGATTTAGATAAAAGTATTTCGAATATCTCGATTATATTATAATAGTTGCTATTAATCTAATGCGAATCATCTTTAAGTTGCACATTCACTGTGCTGTAGTGGCGTAACTAGAGGGGAAGAGTGCAGGGCATCATCGCCACTCCCTACTCAAGGGTGCAAAAATGACAAGTGGGCACCCAATCCATTTTTGTTCACCGAGATCCGTTGATGTATTGAATTAGTCTGTAATCATAATGAAGTATTTCTGATACGTATGTACATCTTCGCTTCTGGGTTACAGACTTTTCTCTATCTCTTACAAAAAAAAAGGGGGGGGCACGATGCTGCAGTGGTTAGACTACTCGCATCCCACCTAGGCGAACCGGGTTCGATTCCCAGCGATGTCGCTCCCCGATTTTCGCATGTTTTAATCGTGCCGGACGATACCGCTGGTAGCCGGATTTTCTCGGGGATCTCCCCTTTCCCTCGCTACTCCACACCCACCTCCCTTCACCCTTATCGACTCTCAAGACCTCGACGTTAAGAACCGCCCAAATCTCTTCACTTTTCACTCACTCACTCACTCTTTCACGCAGCATGCAATCAAGATTTTGATAGCACCAAAATGAAATTTATTAGAGAAGCAAAAACGTCTTATGAGAGGCGCCAAAAATGCGCGCCCTCTCGTTAAGTTAGAGACGATGTCTGGCCAGTACTGTCCTGGAAGAAGTTTTTCAACGCGCGACGGAATCCGTATTTTTGTTGCCGCTTGTTTCCCAACGGCACCAGGGTGGGTTTGTCCGTTTCCACCACAGTGCGTCCGTCAGGCGGGGGGAAGTCACCGCAATCCGCGAGGTCGCCTGGTTTTAATTCAGGCCGCCGCTGACGATCTCATTAGCACTCGTGCCGGCACGGCGTGATGAGCCACCCCGCCCGCTCCACACAGCATCCCGCCCGCATCCAGACCCTTGACCAAAGATGAGGTAGCCCGCTCATTGGTCTTCTGCACGTGTTCCCAACGTTCACCTACCTCAAATGAACGTAACTGTCAGTCACATGGTCAACAGTGATAAACAAGTTTGTTCACTTATTAATTTTCAAAAGATAAGTACTTTTGTATGAATAAAATACTTTCACCACTTTGAATTTAATCAAATTGCATTACACACTGGTTAGAGGAAGGTTGCAAACATCTCGAAGCACTTTTTTAGAATACAGTGTTCTAACCTCAAATCGAATCCACGCCGTTTGGGCTAGACGTGTTGGCAGAAAAGCAGTTCAATGTTGGAACACTGAGACTGGTTGTGCGCAGCCAGCGAGATCGGTCTACCTCATCTTTAGTCTATGATACAGACTAGAGATAGGCGTTATTGAACCTAGCGGTTATAAAAAAACTGTTACAATTNCCTCATCTTTAGTCTATGATACAGACTAGAGATAGGCGTTATTGAACCTAGCGGTTATAAAAAAACTGTTACAATTAGGTGACGTGCTACGCGAGTAACACGTTCCATTGTTTATACAGTTATCTTTGGAACGTATCGGTGTGCAACAGTGCGCACGAGTAAAAGTTATTTTTTGGAACAACTCTGCTTGCAGATGTGCGCATGCACAATNCTCGGTGTGCAACAGTGCGCACGAGTAAAAGTTATTTTTTGGAACAACTCTGCTTGCAGATGTGCGCATGCACAATTTTTTTTTTTTTGCACGTTTTGGTTTGCAACTGAGCGCCAAGCTTTGGAACAGTGAACAACGTACTAGTTATTTCCCAGAACGTCGGGAAAGGCGAGAAATGATTCACAGTAAACTTTTACAAAAATAACATGTTACTGGAACGTGTTACTTGCTTGGAACTGGAACGATGGAACGCGTTACATGAAAGTAACTGTTTGGCCCATCCTCAATCCAGACAGCACCGGCGCGGCCATTAGTGTTTTGGGTTTAAAAATCCCAAGTTGAGATCAGGAATGTTCAATTCAACTGTAAACTGTCCCACTACATTGATACGGCCTCTATGGTGCAGGTACTGTTCCAAAATACATATTTTTCTTAGTCACTTTTACCACTTATTTACCACAATGCGTGCATGAACGGATTATATAATTCCTTCATTCTAAGTACGTAAATGTTACACGCAAATGATTCCAGAAAAATTAGCTTTCCACGAGGTGACGTATGCAAGGTGTGTTGTGTGCGCCACTTACTAGATTTATGTTGTTTACATTCTCAAGACAACACTTTAACGTTGAGCAAGGTGGCGCAATGGTGACAAGCTAAGCTCGCATTTAGAGGTCCGTGGTTCGAATCCCACTAATAACCACTTTGAATTTAGTTTTAATTATTGTTGTATCGTACCTACCTAGAAAAGCACACAATCCGCAAAACACTCGAGAGCCTACTAACAAGTATTGCTGCTATAAACGTTACATTTTTGCTGCGACTAACGAACACATTATTGCCTACAAACACAGTGAAGTTATTGGTGACCACAAACGTCATTTTGTAGTTTCCACTAAATACTGGAATGACAAATTTTGTTAGTGCCACGAAATATTTTGTAACCACAAACAAANGTCCGTGGTTCGAATCCCACTAATAACCACTTTGAATTTAGTTTTAATTATTGTTGTATCGTACCTACCTAGAAAATCACACAATCCGCAAAACACTCGAGAGCCTACTAACAAGTATTGCTGCTATAAACGTANGGTCCGTGGTTCGAATCCCACTAATAACCACTTTGAATTTAGTTTTAATTATTGTTGTATCGTACCTACCTAGAAAAGCACACAATCCGCAAAACACTCGAGAGCCTACTAACAAGTATTGCTGCTATAAACGTTACATTTTTGCTGCGACTAACGAACACATTATTGCCTACAAACACAGTGAAGTTATTGGTGACCACAAACGTTATTTTGTAGTTTCCACTAAATACTGGAATGACAAATTTTGTTAGTGCCACGAAATATTTTGTAACCACAAACAAATTTTTTTTTGGGTCACCACAAAACAGTTTTTTTAGTGAACAGTTACTGCACTTATAATAAAATATTTAGTAAGTGATCACTAACAGTTCATAATTACACGTACATGTGTTTCAAAGGTACTGAAAGACACGTTGAATATTAACACAGTTTTAGTGCTTCACGTGGCCTTGCTGTCATAATACTTTGAAAATGTTTTAGAAAGGGACAGTTATTTTATTCTTATGTACCGTATATAAGACATTTTGAGTTACGTAAGTCTTGAATCCAAGGTACGACATGTTCGCACGCAAACAGGGCCATAAAGATGATGTAGGCCCATTTTTGTCTTCCACTAAAGTTTCCAACATTTGCTTACGATTTCCCCCCAAAGAAATATCAAAATCACGTTCTGATGGCGTGGTCGGGCCTTAATTAGATCGCCTGCCCGAATGAGCTATTTCGCACAGAAATGGAATAAGGCCAGCGGGCGGAAATTTTACTGGATCATTGTTGCCCATGTCTGGTGGTTGAAAACATCAAGAAACCCCTTCACCGCAGCGCACGATTGTACGAGGCACAGATACAACATAAGCCAACGGAACGCCACTTCTTCTGCTCCACGCTGTACAAGAAGACTTGCGTGCAAGCCGCCGTAACCACACGTCCAACTCAGTCTCCAGCTTCGAACTAAGGTGCGACTGTCGTGGCTAAACATTAGTATGTTACGTATATAAATAATATACTTCCGTATAACTGAACGAGTGTGACAGTTGGCTGACATGTAATTACCCTTCCCTTTACTTAACGCTTATTTGATTCAAATCACCTTGTATTTCTTGCGTGCTCGCCCCTCATCCCTAAAAACCACGAGTACGATTGATAATGAACGGCAATGTAATCTCACAAATTATAAAATATCAACAACATGTTAACATATTGATAATGTATTTCTCGAAATATTTTGTTTTCCAGATAATTTCACAAACTTTTATGTGCACAGTAAGCTAAGCTAAGCTTAGTCGAAGACAAGCTGATATTGGTAGTTATAAAGGCACAAATACACATTTCAATGCCGGGAATGGAAAATGTATTAATACGCAACTGGGATGTGCACACTACACCTTATTTCCTCTATTACAGAACACGCCCTACAATGAATGTTAGCCTGGGCAACGGTAATCTGACATCAAGAATAAACATCCCAAAAAATTCCCTACACTATAGAAATGTGTGTGTATCTGTACAAGAAATTCTTTAATAATTAGCTGCCAAAGATATTTTGTAACAATACAAATAAATTACAGTAGACTTCACAAAACCTTAGTGTGGAATGTTTGAAGCTAATGTTGTATTTTAACAAGCAAGTGTTGTAGACTTCAAGTTTATCGTGAATATTGAACTACGTAAACTATTTTGTAAGTTATCTAAAATGTGTATTAAATACACAATATTTAAGCTTTAAAGTTACAAGATAATCCTTGGCAACTAGTTTCCAAATAATAGTTTGTGACAAATACATAAATTTTTCACTTTGTACGTTTTAAGTTAATCAACGATGGAGTATTTACAGCAGATTTTGCAGTGAATTAATAAAAGCATCACAGCTTACCATATACAATAAGCTATATTCAAATGAAAAATCCGGGTATAACAAATGTACATGTTCGTACTTAATTACCAACCTGACTGCGAAAGTGACTTCTTCCGTCCTCAACTGCTTCGAGTGACAATGTGTGCGTCAGCGACCGAATAAACAGAAGTGCAGTCCTAAACTGGGTCACAGATTCCGAACGTAACATAATACTGAACTCACGCGGTGGTTGTTAGCCAGTGCTAAACTGAAGTACAGTGGACGGCTCCCTCGAGAGGAATTCGGGGTGGGGGGGGGGCATGGTACGTATGTCAAACAAGGCACCGACGGTGTACGTGTAAGCACAAAATCTGATTTATCCACTTTTCAGAATTATAGTACAGGCAGTCCTCTACTTTCATACATAATGTGTTCCTGAAAATGTGCGTGGGAGTTGAAAGTATGAAAGGTGAATCATATATAAGCATGTAATTAGAGGGGTTCCGTTCCAAAGTTACAAAAAAAATTTTTTTTNAAAAATTTTTAAATTTAATTTTGGTAGAAAGATAATATATTTTGTTGATAAACATGTTATTTTTAACAAGTATTTAATTGAAAATCACGAATAAATATACATGTGCAATACTTTCTTACCTGAAATGTTGATTTTCAAACCCTGTATACGTATTTGATTGTAAGTACTATGTGAATAAATAAGGTAATTAAATATGCTTCCTACTTTCTGTAAGATTGTTGTGCAAGTGTAACATTTTATTTTGTAGATTGTAAAAACTATGTAAAAGTTTTAGCACTCATTTGATTTGTGCCAATATGACAGCCATATCCAAACATTCATAACATATGATCCGCGAAGGCTGGAAAACATGGCAGGCAGTGTTAGATGGCAACTAACAGTGCTATATCAATATATTGGTAGGTTGCTAGATGTACGAAAGACCAAATAGGTCGTATGAAAGTTGATTTACAGGTGATAATATGTCATGTATGAAAGTCGAGGACTGCCTGTTCATGGAAGATTATACCAGAGTATCTCAGTGTGACATACTCTAGACGTACGATGCATAACTGCACTAAATTCGTGTTTTATTTGAACAGTGCTTGAAAAGGAAAAGTTTCTAACGCCCATGTGCCATGCCTAAACTAAGGACGAAGTATTAAAAATAACATATTCAAAAAGTAAACTTCAGCGGACGTTACAATTATGTTTTGATTTTTTTTTAGAAAGAATAGTTACTTCTTTTTGTGTACTTAACAGCAAACCGATGCGATGAACTTCGAATACTGAATCTACAAGCGTAAAAATATTTATTGCGAAAAGGTTATCCGCTTCCCCCAGCAACCATATTAGGATATCATTCGCGCTAGAACGGGGGTAACCCTTCACACTCACAGGTCGCTAAGAAACCTACACGTCAATTTCGGGTTGCGAATGGTTAATTCCACTGCTGACCATTACAAATGCAACACCAAGAACGACTCACCAGAAAAAAAAACCTACATTGGGGGAATGCGTCGAGAAGGGTAGGGCAATAATTAGTCATTATTATTTTATTATATAATTATTATTCATTATTCATAGTCATCCCAGTGGCACAGCATGTGCGCCAATGCCGACACTGATAAGAGATACAAAATACGCGGAGGTTGGGAAGTCGCTGAGAAAGAGTGGCCTTGTGATTCTCTGCCGTTAACACGACCACCATACGAACATGTTTGCGGATTATCCTACCGCTAAATTGGTTCTCTGGTTGGAAGAAATGCAACTACAGTGAAGTGGAAATTGACTCAGTGGCTCGAGTAGGGACGGGTTGAGCGACGTGAGGGGAAGCCAATGGCCCCGTCAGACCAACTAGCGCATGGCTATTACCGCCCGTCCAGCCAAATCGAACTCCNGGTTCTCTGGTTGGAAGAAATGCAACTACAGTGAAGTGGAAATTGACTCAGTGGCTCGAGTAGGGACGGGTTGAGCGACGTGAGGGGAAGCCAATGGCCCCGTCAGACCAACTAGCGCATGGCTATTACCGCCCGTCCAGCCAAATCGAACTCCCTCGCTTAGGAGTTTAGACATATGACACATCAATCTGTGTCCACACGCAGAGTTCGTCATCGTCTGCAACTTCAGATATCTTGTCCAGGCGCCCATTCCTGTGCATGTCACCAACTGCTCACCAAAGGAGCCCGCGACTGCGATGGCGCATGGTACGTCTGGCCTGGAGGGACGAATGGCATGCCATCGTCTTCTCCGACGAATCCCGCTTCGGCTTGCAGCTGTGTATGGCGGCACCGTGACGCATGCCTGGCCGAGTCCTACATTATGCACCATCATATCGGCCCAGCACCTGGAGTTATGATATGGGGGGCCTGCTGACTAGCAAACGCCACACCGCGGAAGTGTCAGAGACTGTCGTCCCTTATCTTCACGCCAGTCTGGGCCATGTACCAACAGGACAATGCGCGACATAATTGGTACTCACCGTCCGTCGGTTGCTGGATGACTACCATAGTCACATTGCTTTCACCGGATCTATCATCCATCGAAAACGTGTGGTCTATGATCAGGCGACGACTGGCCTGCCACAGGGCAGCCGCGGCCACGACGGATGAACTTGCGGCACACATCGAAGCAGCATGGGCGGAGATACCCCAGGCGGACATCCAGTCTCTTCCTCTCAATGTCGAGTCGTGAAGCAGCAGTTACTGCCGCCCGTGGTCGGCCACACAGTAATGATTTCCCCAAGTTCTGTAAGTCATACCTTGCTGCAGCAGTAAACCTGCCACCCGTGTATGATGGCTCTAGCCGATAAATCTGGTTGTGACAACTCACGTCCTTCTTGGTGTTGCAATTTTAACGGCCAGCAGTGTATTAAAGGCAACCGCAGGTCTTCATTACTGCGATCTCCACTAAACGTGGCACTTCGATTTTGTGGGTAGTGAGGTTATGCTAATTTGCAGAGGGCTCACGTACGACCTAAAAATAAATTATCTTCAAAATATTTTCTGCGAATTTAAGTGGATTTTTTACACTGTCAAATGCCCGTTTTCATCACACTATGCTGAGTTCATACATTCATCATGCCAATATTTCTGGCGTACTTAGCTGGAAACCATCTTAAGGTGCGGAAACGTTTACAAGAGAATATTCAAAACTGGGTACACCATAGATCCTGCATATTAACTGTCTAAAAATGTTGTATGTAGAATGAAATCGGCACTGATGGGTCCAGTAGCATGACACAAAGAACGTCTACAATAAAACACAACATTTTATTGCGACCTGCTAATGTCGTTCTTATAAATTAAATTTTTTTTGTAAAATTTTGATGCCTTAGTTAACTTTTTTTCCTACCAACCATTTTTTATCCTTCCAACACTTTTTAAAATAAATATTGCCATGCAGGTAATGAACACAGTGTAGATATTTAACCGGACTTGAAAGTTCACGTCTAAGGCTGCAATAAAATATATTTATTGGCCATTATTTCAAATGAGAGGGCTTCAAGAAGTGCTCACTTTACTACCGTGAATAGCCTATATTGTCGTGTGTTATTGGCATTAGAGGAGGTAATTGATGCTAATCAAAACTTTGCAGCATGTTACGAAGGCAGCTGTTCGAAGTGTAAACTAATCCAAGCGTTACCCTATATGTTATTACATTTAACGAGGTTTCAATTAACGGTGTTATTACATGGCGGTACCACACTGGGTTGAACTGCATCTGTTTTCAAGACGGTTCAGAATGAGAGGTTGCTAGATGGGCAAGCGAATATATGCGACGGTATGCTTATTTACAAGTCAATGTGGCAGGCAAGCAGGCCGAAGGGGTTTTCAACGGACTTCTCAAAAGTAAAACAATTTAAAACACGTATAACCGCAACGAATTACTGCTCGTAGAAGCGTTTTAATGATACGGTAACTGACTATCTCACCGAAGCAGTCAAAACTTCTAAACAAAGAGAAAAGCGTTAAGAGTGCCTTTNAATGATACGGTAACTGACTATCTCACCGAAGCAGTCAAAACTTCTAAACAAAGAGAAAAGCGTTAAGAGTGCCTTTCGTAGGCACCTGTCATACCTGCAACACACTTACGAGCAACACGCACCCATGAGAATTCATATTATAGTCCATTAACTGTTACTCCCAACTTTTCTGAAGCCCTGTAAAAGTTTTCCTTCCAGGATATTCCTCCACCCGAGCCCCCGTAAAGCTTAACCTAGTCTAGAAAATTACACCAAAGGGACAGCGCACCGTGTTTGTGCGCACTCGGCGTAATCATATTTTGAATAAGAACTATTTATTACCAGGCATTACCAACGTAGCTATTTTCTCCCTTTTTACTCGTATAAATTATATATGAAATACTATAATTTATAGATAAAATATAAGTAAATGTCAAGTTTCACCAAAAATAACATATTTTTATGTTAAGACAAATATAAAAAGCTCGTGACATGTGGCGTATTTAAGAAGTAACCAAACACGTCATATATGGGGTGATTTTTCTACGGTTTCATTAAAAAAAGTGTGAAGAAACCGCGAATAGACTATGAAGTACTCTCGCAGGTAATGGAGTCCTCTTCATAATTAATATCAGTAGCCAGCTGCTCAATTCTAGTTATCTTGCAGTACGCTAGATTTAACTATTATGTGAATGTCTTCAGCCGCCGTAGTGTGTTCATTGGCTTCTGTAACAGTGAGGACACAGTTTCCTTTCGACTTGGTTGGACGTGAATGGGCCATCCTATCGCAGCTTGTCTACAATTGGTTCCACGCCTTCCGGGGCGTGTCAAACTCGAGTCCAACGACAAACGCAGTACAAAAAGCACAAGTGTTTCAAGTCTGTTCTACCTTCCTAATAATGAAGTGGATTTTACATGTCTTGACTGAGACGGTCGCCCACATGGCGCTATAAGGGCGACGCTGCCATGCGCATTACGTTCGCCAGTCGTCGCTACGCACAAGGCTCTGAGCTGGTGTGCAGTGTTCTAGTCTCACTGCGCGTGTCTATGGTACTTTAAGGAGCCTCCCTTGTCGTATGGATCTCATTGTAAGCAGCTGTGTCTGTTCTAATTTATAAAAAACTATGGAATATTTTCACTGAAAATCTTTTTGTTACGACAGAAATGAAAGTCAATAATTATCTTGGCAATTTATGAATTTGGTTATTGAAATACAAATTTGGCCGATGAAAAGTGATAAGAGTCCGCAGAAATCGCTGTAAGTAGACCTCTGTTTACGGAATTTATTCTTCTGTAAAATAGTGCTTTAAACTTTAACAATGCTGTATCTTTTGTAAACAGATCGCTGCATTAAAACCCTATGGTCATCGCTCAAAATTACGAGGAAACAGAGCGCACGCGAAGCTTGTTTATGCTCTTTTCCATCGCCGTCTCAATGCTTCCTTACGGCCGGAAGTGACCTTGAGAAGTTAAGAAATTCGCCCGACGTTTTCTTTTTCGTCGGTAAACATTCCGGGGACACGTATAAGAGTTTTGAAGAAAAAACAAATGCTATCTTCAAACATGCAGCACCGCATTTCGATCCTTATCTAGGCTACCGCCTTAGTCAGTAATCAGTACTGTTACACACGTAAATATAGCGTTCACTTTAAAAACAAAGTTAGGACGGAACACTTGCCGTAAGAGTTATCCACCGGCCGTCACAGGCGAGGAGAGAAGAGGAAGAGACGGGGGTTACTGTAGTCGCCACGAACATATTAAATTAACTGCGAGTTTGTTCAGTTTTGCAGATGTGCCGCGTGTCCTGAAGACGTTAGTGCCAATAAGAAACCTTGCCGTGCCGGCCGCTTAGTCGTTCGTGCCACGGCTGGGGGACGAGCCTGCAGCTCGTTGGTTAGGCCGATGCACGCTACCCCCAACCCCCTGAACAATTACGTTCGCATTTCTGAACATGAGCCAGGGAGACATTTCTATCCGAAAGCGTANGCTTTCACCGGATCTATCATCCATCGAAAACGTGTGGTCTATGATCAGGCGACGACTGGCCTGCCACAGGGCAGCCGCGGCCACGACGGATGAACTTGCGGCACACATCGAAGCAGCATGGGCGGAGATACCCCAGGCGGACATCCAGTCTCTTCCTCTCAATGTCGAGTCGTGAAGCAGCAGTTACTGCCGCCCGTGGTCGGCCACACAGTAATGATTTCCCCAAGTTCTGTAAGTCATACCTTGCTGCAGCAGTAAACCTGCCACCCGTGTATGATGGCTCTAGCCGATAAATCTGGTTGTGACAACTCACGTCCTTCTTGGTGTTGCAATTTTAACGGCCAGCAGTGTATTAAAGGCAACCGCAGGTCTTCATTACTGCGATCTCCACTAAACGTGGCACTTCGATTTTGTGGGTAGTGAGGTTATGCTAATTTGCAGAGGGCTCACGTACGACCTAAAAATAAATTATCTTCAAAATATTTTCTGCGAATTTAAGTGGATTTTTTACACTGTCAAATGCCCGTTTTCATCACACTATGCTGAGTTCATACATTCATCATGCCAATATTTCTGGCGTACTTAGCTGGAAACCATCTTAAGGTGCGGAAACGTTTACAAGAGAATATTCAAAACTGGGTACACCATAGATCCTGCATATTAACTGTCTAAAAATGTTGTATGTAGAATGAAATCGGCANAATATTCAAAACTGGGTACACCATAGATCCTGCATATTAACTGTCTAAAAATGTTGTATGTAGAATGAAATCGGCATTGATGGGTCTAGTAGCATGACACAAAGAACGTCTACAATAAAACACAACATTTTATTGCGACCTGCTAATGTCGTTCTTATAAATTAAATTTTTTTTGTAAAAGTTTGATGCCTTAGTTAACTTTTTTTCCTACCAACCATTTTTTATCCTTCCAACACTTTTTAAAATAAATATTGTCATGGAGGTAATGAACATACTGTAGATATTTCACCGGACTTGAAAGTTCACGTCTAAGGCTGCAATAAAATATATTTATTGGCCATTATTTCAAATGAGGGGGCTTCAAGAAGTGCTCACTTTACTACCGTGAATAGCCTATATTAGCGTGTGTTATTGGCATTAGAGGAGGTAATTGATGCTAATCAAAACTTTGCAGCATGTTACGAAGGCAGCTGGTCGAAGTGTAAACTAATCCAAGCGTTACCCTATATGTTATTACATTTAACGAGGTTTCAATTAACGGTGTTATTACATGGCGGTACCACACTTGGTTGAACTGCATCTGTTTTCAAGACGGTTCAGAATGAGAGGTTGCTAGATGGGCAAGCGAATATATGCGACGGTATGCTTATTTACAAGTCAATGTGGCAGGCAAGCAGGCCGAAGGGGTTTTCAACGGACTTATCAAAAGTAAAACAATTTAAAACACGTATAACCGCAACGAATTACTGCTCGTAGAAGCGTTTAAAAATGATACGGTAACTGACTATCTCACCGAAGCAGTCAAAACTTCTAAACAAAGAGAAAAGCGTTAAGAGTGCCTTTCGTAGGCACCTGTCATACCTGCAACACACTTACGAGCAACACGCACCCATGAGAATTCATATTATAGTCCATTAACTGTTACTCCCAACTTTTCTGAAGCCCTGTAAAAGTTTTCCTTCCAGGATATTCCTCCACCCGAGCCCCCGTAAAGCTTAACCTAGTCTAGAAAATTACACCAAAGGGACAGCGCACCGTGTTTGTGCGCACTCGGCGTAATCATATTTTGAATAAGAACTATTTATTACCAGGCATTACCAACGTAGCTATTTTCTCCCTTTTTACTCGTATAAATTATATATGAAATACTATAATTTATAGATAAAATATAAGTAAATGTCAAGTTTCACCAAAAATAACATATTTTTATGTTAAGACAAATATAAAAAGCTCGTGACATGTGGCGTATTTAAGAAGTAACCAAACACGTCATATATGGGGTGATTTTTCTACGGTTTCATTAAAAAAAGTGTGAAGAAACCGCGAATAGACTATGAAGTACTCTCGCAGGTAATGGAGTCCTCTTCATAATTAATATCAGTAGCCAGCTGCTCAATTCTAGTTATCTTGCAGTACGCTAGATTTAACTATTATGTGAATGTCTTCAGCCGCCGTAGTGTGTTCATTGGCTTCTGTAACAGTGAGGACACAGTTTCCTTTCGACTTGGTTGGACGTGAATGGGCCATCCTATCGCAGCTTGTTTACTATTGGCTCCACGCCTTCCGGGGCGTGTCAAACTCGAGTCCAACGACAAACGCAGTACAAAAAGCACAAGTGTTTCAAGTCTGTTCTACCTTCCTAATAATGAAGTGGATTTTACATGTCTTGACTGAGACGGTCGCCCACATGGCGCTATAAGGGCGACGCTGCCATGCGCATTACGTTCGCCAGTCGTCGCTACGCACAAGGCTCTGAGCTGGTGTGCAGTGTTCTAGTCTCACTGCGCGTGTCTATGGTACTTTAAGGAGCCTCCCTTGTCGTATGGATCTCATTGTAAGCAGCTGTGTCTGTTCTAATTTATAAAAAACTATGGAATATTTTCACTGAAAATCTTTTTGTTACGACAGAAATGAAAGTCAATAATTATCTTGGCAATTTATGAATTTGGTTATTGAAATACAAATTTGGCCGATGAAAAGTGATAAGAGTCCGCAGAAATCGCTGTAAGTAGACCTCTGTTTACGGAATTTATTCTTCTGTAAAATAGTGCTTTAAACTTTAACAATGCTGTATCTTTTGTAAACAGATCGCTGCATTAAAACCCTATGGTCATCGCTCAAAATTACGAGGAAACAGAGCGCACGCGAAGCTTGTTTATGCTCTTTTCCATCGCCGTCTCAATGCTTCCTTACGGCCGGAAGTGACCTTGAGAAGTTAAGAAATTCGCCCGACGTTTTCTTTTTCGTCGGTAAACATTCCGGGGACACGTATAAGAGTTTTGAAGAAAAAACAAATGCTATCTTCAAACATGCAGCACCGCATTTCGATCCTTATCTAGGCTACCGCCTTAGTCAGTAATCAGTACTGTTACACACGTAAATATAGCGTTCACTTTAAAAACAAAGTTAGGACGGAACACTTGCCGTAAGAGTTATCCACCGGCCGTCACAGGCGAGGAGAGAAGAGGAAGAGACGGGGGTTACTGTAGTCGCCACGAACATATTAAATTAACTGCGAGTTTGTTCAGTTTTGCAGATGTGCCGCGTGTCCTGAAGACGTTAGTGCCAATAAGAAACCTTGCCGTGCCGGCCGCTTAGTCGTTCGTGCCACGGCTGGGGGACGAGCCTGCAGCTCGTTGGTTAGGCCGATGCACGCTACCCCCAACCCCCTGAACAATTACGTTCGCATTTCTGAACATGAGCCAGGGAGACATTTCTATCCGAAAGCGTATACATCGTTCACCTATCAAATACACTAAATTAAGTGAGATCAGTGGGAGCGAAAGTACTCTTAACATCATACTTTGAAGAAAACAAAAGAAGAAATGTATGGAGAATTATCAGAAAAATGAACAATGCTGCAGGCAGTACTACCGTTAGCGAAATGTTTTTTTTTTCAAGATAAACGCAACAAACACAAATGTTCTTTTTTTAATTTTCGAAGTAATAACTTCCGTACAGTACAAGGGCGAGTACATCTACACTGGAACACGCGACAGTGTTCTCGAAACCAACAAACATATCTGGTCATGTGGTAGCAATAACAGACTTAGTTCGGCTGCTACCGAATGCGCTAGATCTGATCACAGGTACTACCTACTTCATAAACAAAAATGACATTAAATGTGTAAAATCAGATATGTATAAACTATTACCTCGCATACATTATTTTCACTGTTTTTCAACATCCACGGGAAGTTGCACTCTATCTTTTTGTACAAACTATGAAAGGTAATGCAAAAATTACCTACCATTATCAAGAAAAAACACATTCTGCGTGCTATTACGTAGCAAAACACGTTTGTTAAAGTTATAGGCTCAAATACTTTTTAATCTCGCAAAACCCATATGCAATTCCGGCATTTTACGAACGTTTGAGCTAATCCGGTACTAAGTTATAAATTATGCATACATTTATTTACCAGGCGGTAAAAGTCTTTACAGTTTCCCTTACATGCCGCAATGGCCATTTATTTTAGTGGTAACTTATGAAATTCGCCACTGAAGATATTACTTAACTATAGTGCACGAACGCCATTCAGATTGTTCACTACAACCAGTACATATTCCCGTTCCACTCCGTCAGTTTTTACAACATGCGTGGGTAATGGATAATACATATCGGTCAATTGTTCCACATTCCACTCATTATCTACAAGTCACCTTCTAACAAATGACCACATTTACTTGCAGATCGTATGAGGCAATTCTTTAAAAAAGACAATATATTATGTNTTACTTGCAGATCGTATGAGGCAATTCTTTAAAAAAGACAATATATTATGTAATTCTACATATAATGTACAGACGGCCTACCCCCTTCACCCTTCCTTCCTTCCAGAACATAATTTAAACAATTTGTGCAACACATTAAGAGACTACTTAACTAGATAGCCATGTATTACTTAGGCACAGTTGCAACTTAAATATAAGCTGTGATGAACTTACTACAATGTTAATTTTTTGAGGAGGAGGTTCTGAGATTTCACCTACGTTATGACACACTCAAATAACATTTTCACTTTCTCATATTGTTTAATGNGAGGAGGAGGTTCTGAGATTTCACCTACGTTATGACACACTCAAATAACATTTTCACTTTCTCATATTGTTTAATGAGGTGCGTGATATGACATAGCTGTAAGCCTAGACGAGTGTACTTTCCCATTTATGTATTTTTGGCAAAAATGTTGAGTGGAACGTTACTTCAAAATCATTTAATGCAACAAGTGCGTGTGCACAAAAACAAATACAAAAAAAAAACACTACTTTCGAATTATAACACAGAACGAACTATCAGCTGCGACAACCAACATGGCGGCAATGCTGAAATCATCAGGGTTAAATTTTGGGAACGAATAAGATCCAAAGTGAAAAATTACGTAATCGTCATACGTTTAACAAATATTTCATTTTAGTATGCAAAATTTTACTTCCCCCCTCCCCCCACCTCCAAGGGCACTAGTTTTAAGACTGTATAACCTCAACTACAAATTTATTCGCTAACGAATTCGTTTTTCCTAACTCGAGTTGCAGGGACCTGTTTTTAAGTTAACTAGCTCTCCTGCTTTTTGAGATTAGACTACGATTAATAGCATGCAGGGAAAATGGAAAATGGCCGCCCCACGGCAAACATCCCGTTCTCTTCGTCCACCATGAATATCGCATGAGCCTCCATCCCTCTTTTTTCCCGCAACGCCACTTACCTCCACTTCCCTAGTCCACCTACCTCCAACCCCCGTAACTGCTACACAAGCCTTTTGTTTCGGCTGATGTTCAGGTGCGTTGCCTCTCCAGTTATTCAGTCGCGCTAACGTCATGCATCCCCTCCCCNCTTTTGTTTCGGCTGATGTTCAGGTGCGTTGCCTCTCCAGTTATTCAGTCGCGCTAACGTCATGCATCCCCTCCCCACGCCACGCCAACTTCCCATCCCCGGGGCACACAAACGGACTTACGGTCCCTGGGCTACAACCACTTTCCAAAGGCGCAAAAATAAATGGCGTCAGTAAAACGACTCGGCCCATGATGCGCAGTTCTCCGATCTCAACACACGGAATAACTGTCACCCGTAAATAACAGAGACTTTTCTGCTGCTACCAGTGTGTGTGTGTGTGTATGTGTATGTGTGTGTGTGTGTGTATGTGTGTATGTGTGTGTGTGTGTGTGTGTGTGCGCGCGCGTGCGCGTGTGTGTGAGAAAGAGGGAAAGAAANTGTGTGTGTGTGTGTGTGTGTGCGCGCGCGTGCGCGTGTGTGTGAGAAAGAGGGAAAGAAAGAGGGAAAGAAAGAGGGAAAGAAAGAGGGAAATAAAGAGGGAAGAGAAAGAGGGAAGAGAAAGAGGGAAGAGAAAGAGGGAAGAGAAAAAGAGGAAAAGAGGAGGAGAGAGAAAGAGGAAAAGAAAGAGAGAGAAGAGAGGAAAAGGGGAAAAAAAAGAACGAAAGAGAAAGAGAGAAAAATACAAAGTTATAAGAAAGGTGGAGGGGGGAAAAGAGGAAGAATCGACAGAATGCCTTCCACACGAATAATATTCGTCAAGATGAAAAAAATGACAGTGTATTGTTTGGGAGCTGCCCTGTCTTAGTGTTAATTTTTCGGAGACTTCACTGACTGGTAAAGTATACGAAAAATACCGAACAAGTCGCACAGTGAATAGTGTACCTACCCCTTAAGGACCCCGTATATTTTCTCACTCATAAAAAAAAAAAACTCAAATACTCCTCCCCTCGTAGGATTTCCTGTAGCTGGGCAAGTGTTGAGGGAGATTCTGGACGTCCTCTAACTTGCCCGACTAGAGGAAGCCCTACGAGAGGAGTGGCAACAAATACCACAAACACGTATCTAAGACTGCTAAGGAGTATGCTAAGACGCTGTGCTGCAGTGATGCAGGCAGGAGGTGGCAACACGGCTAATTGATAGTCCACAGCAGTGCACAATTAACACATTCTGTTTTCAGTTTGTTCAAGAACCATTTCTGTTTTACACATCATTACGTTAATTTATCGATGAGAGGCACAATGTGTGTTCCTTTACAAATGCTGTTTTGTTTACAGTTTTCAGAAACCTTGAGAAGTTTGTATATGTTTCGTTTCAGCAGAGTGGTGCCGAATAGATAAACATGCAAAGTCATGACAACTTTTTTCTTTTGAGTAGTATATGGAGAATGGTACGCCTAACGTGGACACCCCCACAATTTCCGGAACGGTTGCATATCACGAAAATCAGTTTTCACTAAATGAAATTACGTACGGGAGCAAGTAATTTACCGCAAAATGACTTTTCGTAACAAGTGTATAGACAGAAATAATTACACCAAATATGAATTTTCCCATGGAAACACAAATTTATTTCAACGGCATCTGAAAGTTTGTGCAAAGAGGAATTCAGTGACAGAGCACATGCAATGGAAAGTAACACAGAAACGCCAAGAAATAATGTGCAAAGATGATTAAGATAAGTGGGCCGGTAGTATGGTGCAGTGGACTTTTACTCGCATGTAAGAAAACAGCATATGCCTCGTGCTGGCGGGACCGCTTCCTTACATCAGCGTAGCATTTGCCTTAATGAGGCAAGGGGCACGGAATGCGATATTGGACAAAGGAGAGCACCGCAGCGGAGGGAAGATGGGCAATGTTAGTGCAAGTCCGATATCATTACATTACATTTTATTCAGATGCAAACGTATTTAAGGAGATTTGTTTCCTAGTCGTTAAATGTACTGAGTAACGAGTGCGTACAGATGCACAACAAAAATAGAACAAACAAACCCAAGGAGAAATGCAATCGCATCCGCATGCATAGTACAAAAGAGCACAGTTATGGTTGAAATGTTTCACATCAGGTCTTTTCATAGCATGTGCTCGATGTGTTTACCATCGACAGTAATGCACATCTGTAAACGCACATGTAGCGAGCGACGAGTATAATGCCTCTGCAAGCTGCCACAATGCGTTCCTGCATGTCTTCTGGCGTCGTAGGAACCGTGTTGTACACCCTATCGTTCAGTGTTCTCCACCTGTTTTCTATTAAATACGAAAACGGCAAACGAGGGTAAAATTTCTCCTGAATTTCAAAAACGTCGTAACCGTAATGAACGTAACCGTCGCTTTGGTTATAATCACACTTAAGTAAAAATGTCCTGTAATATCAAAAACAACAGCTCNGATGTGTTTACCATCGACAGTAATGCACATCTGTAAACGCACATGTAGCGAGCGACGAGTATAATGCCTCTGCAAGATGCCACAATGCGTTCCTGCATGTCTTCTGGCGTCGTAGGAACCGTGTTGTACACCCTATCGTTCAGTGTTCTCCACCTGTTTTCTATTAAATACGAAAACGGCAAACGAGGGTAAAATTTCTCCTGAATTTCAAAAACGTCGTAACCATAATGAACGTAACCGTCGCTTTGGTTATAATCACACTTAAGTAAAAATGTCCTGTAATATCAAAAACAACAGCTCGCCGAGCGTTACAACTATAATCTGCAGCGAACTATCTCAAGTTTGAGCTCTCTCTTCGTTTATTACCAAACTACGCGAACAGACCACAAGTCAAAGAGCAAAAAAAATTTAACCCCACAAAGTAATAAAAGTTTTCGACGCCTCTAAACGAACAGGAATGTTCCAGCGACATTTTTTTTCTTTGCTGTTACGCGACGAATGTTCCAAAACCATTTTAAGCACGCAAGCAAAAAAAAATTACATTTGGCCGCCCTGCAAGAAAAGACGACCCAATAATTAAGTTTTGGAACTAACTTTGCGTGTTAAATTTTTACGTTCATAAAACTCTTTTTTTTTTTTTTGTATCCTTCCCTTTACTCCTCCCTCCTTTACTTTACGAAGACAGAACTTTCAGCGGTTGGCAACTTTGCGGCATTACAAAAACGAAGGATGGGAGCTACATAGTTCCGAAAGCAGTACCACCAACGTTACAACAAAGTACGAATCGGCTGAAATGATGAGTAGGGGGAAAGATCGTCGGCGGGGAGCATATCTATTGTCTGCAAAGTTATAGTCTATTCGCGATTTCCTAACACTTTTTTTAAACAAACCTTTGAAAAATCATCCCAATTATGATGTGTTTGGTTGTTTCCTAAATATGCCGTGCATCACAAGCGTTTTGTGTTTGTGTTGACATAACAATACCTCATTCTGGTTAAATTAAACATTTATTTATGTCTTATCTATACATAATATTATTTCATCTATAATTAATACGAATAAAACAAGAGAGAAAATAAGTTTTCTGGTAATGCCTAGCAAGAAATAGTTCTTATGAAACATGTTATTAAACTAAGTGCGCACGAACACGGTGCGCTGTCCCTTCGGTGTAAATTTCCTAGACGTAGTTAAGGTTACTTCTTCTCAGGCTAGGAAGATCAATGTTAAAAGTTTTGCAACAAAAAATTTTGCCACTAGGAAAGCGCTAGTGTCGCATGTGTACTAGATTTTCTCTATTTTATACGTTAAAGATCAGAACTATTGTAATAACCATAAATAAAACATAAAACACTTTCGTAACTACGTAAAGAAATAAGTAAAAAACGGTCATAAATGTTTCTAAAATGTTTTAAATTTTGATTTTCGAGCCTTAAATATGGGTAGGCATACATCTCGAAATTTTACTCTTCATTCTAAATAAATAAATAAAAACACTCAAGAGTATCCTCAATTATGCTTGGATCAATAAATACATATATTTATTAAATGTTGGTTCTTATATAGATGTGTATACGTGTGTGTACAAGTAAGGTTGGCCGAGATGCCAGCTGGCCGAATCCAAACAGTTTTGCATTAACAAAAACGCTNGCATGTGTACTAGATTTTCTCTATTTTATACGTTAAAGATCAGAACTATTGTAATAACCATAAATAAAACATAAAATACTTTCGTAACTACGTAAAAAAAATAAGTAAAAAACGGTCATAAATGTTTCTAAAATGTTTTAAATTTTGATTTTCGAGCCTTAAATATGGGTAGGCATACATCTTGAAATTTTACTCTTCATTCTAAATAAATAAATAAAAACACTCAGAGTATCCTCAATTATGCTTGGATCAATAAATACATATATTTATTAAATGTTGGTTCTTATATAGATGTGTAGACGTGTGTGTACAAGTAAGGTTGGCCGAGATGCCAGCTGGCCGAATCCAAACAGTTTTGCATTAACAAAAACGCTNTACGTGTGTGTACAAGTAAGGTTGGCCGAGATGCCAGCTGGCCGAATCCAAACAGTTTTGCATTAACAAAAACGCTCAGGACTATTTTTTTTCTTTTACGCAATTACAATGCAATGATAAGCGCCCCCCCCCACCCCATTTTCCCCGGACACATTTCTTAGTATGTTTGTAAATAACACCTATTGATTAAAAGGTATGCAACTTAAACAAAGTTTTTACAATAACGTTGAAATAGTTTATGGCACTACACGAGTCCATATACTGTATAAGCTGATTGCCAACACACTTCGAGATCCTTCAGTCATAGGTATTCCTACGAAATCCAGTATGGCGTCGGGGGGATTCACACACACAATAGCTGTTTCTAATATCACCAGTTCAATTCACCTTTGAAATACACGCCTGTTGACATGTAACACATTATATTACGTTTCTAAGATTTTAAAAGTATACACAATTTTTATTTATAAATATATTGGTAACCAACATCGCATTCTAACGAACTGACTACATAGCTTTGATCAAGATCATGGGTGAAACCTAAAATATGAATTTTGTGACTATAACTTCGAGGGTTGGAAAATGGTGGCCATTTATATTCATAAAAAAGGCTTAAGGCATAATTCATTTTTCATCTTGGTTAGACTTGCANTTGGAAAATGGTGGCCATTTATATTCATAAAAAAGGCTTAAGGCATAATTCATTTTTCATCTTGGTTAGACTTGCATTGGTCTGATACGTTCCAATTTTCATGTGCCTAACTCTGGTAGTCCTTGAATGATGTCCAACTGTGCTAAGTTCGTAGCTGTCTGACACAGGCATAATTCACTTAAAACACTTTCTGAGGTAAGGCAACCACTGTCGTGTATTCATGGTTCGGGCTCGTTACATCATTAATTACAAAAACCTAAGATCAATCCCTTTGAGTACTAAAGTCAATGTGGTATCGAATACATGCGAATAATCAAATTTTGTGGCCTAACTCGAAAACACGAGCCCGAAAATATATAACACTTGGTATATTTACATACACAATTCTATGTTTATAAAATTCAGTATGGAGCTGGTCATTGCCGCAATCACGTTTTCTAACATAATTTTCTAACTATCTTTGAAAATACGAATCCGCAGACATGCTGCTCAATATACTTATTTAAAAATTTAATTAAAATGTATTTATTTAAATACACGACTTTTATTTATAAAATTATACTTTTCATAATATATGGTTGCGTCATATACTTAAAATCCATCTTGGAAATAGAAATGCACACACACATTGCTCAGCATAATCGTTTCTGCAAGTTTTAAAAGTTAAATGAAATATATTCCATTAAATATATAACCTTTATTAAAAAAAATTTTTTTTTGTATAATTGAAGGATGTTACATGATAAACAAATTATTTTCCAAAATACGAATTCATAAAGGTAGCTCGATACACTTTCGTCGTCAGGGGCGATACCTATGATAATTTGGCAACCAAAAAGATAAAATAATGATTGCTAACTATGTCTATAAGTTTGTGGGAGTCAGATATGACATACTGTATTTGACATAATTAGCATGGGCGCGATTAGCATAGGCACATGTCGTAGAATATGCTGGTAACAAGGCGGAGTGACAGCATGAAGTAGCATGAAGTAGCATAAGAGGACGAACTAGAACATTCTTGAAACAAGATGGCAGACTGAAAAACAAGATGGCTGATGTTGACATGGAATGAGAGAATGAACTGGAAAATTATAGAAATAAGATGGCGGCATGGAATGACAGAGAATGAACTGGAACATTCTTGAATCAAGATGGTGACATGTAATGACAGAGCATGAAGTACTTGGCGGATGGAGGCCAAGACCAAGGTCATACAAGATAGTGGCCTGTCCTCTGGTCCTTTGCCAGATGCCACTGCTGGTCCACTGTCAGATGCCATATGGCTCCTACCCTCCTAAGCCTGCAGCTTGTGCACCAGCTCTCATTTTCTATTTACTCGGCTTCACTTCTTTTGCAGGAATTCTTAGTTTTCACGTCATCATTTCGGATTCATAGTAATTACTGACAATGTACGATTATAGGAAGTTTAAATTTTAAGAGTTAATATTTTTGTGCGTAATTTTAATTGTGTTATCTGCTTGTTGTAAAAAGTCGATAACATATTTATATTTTATCAATAAGTTCCTCCCTTTTTGCAAGCAGGAAATATGAACCAGTGAAATTTAGATACAAACGTGTTTAACTAGTAAGTTGTAAATTTCCAATAATGCCTCTGAAACTGAAATTATGACACGGAAACGACTAACCGTAAATGTCGCAGTTGTATTGCGTAGGGACCGACGACGCTCCGCAGTGTAGACGCAACAGCGTTTGCTCAAGTCACTCTTCGTGCGTGCGTCAGGAGACACTTCCAACTCGTCTCACGCTGCTTCGGCATTGAACCGCGCAGCCACAAGGATTGGACACAGCCTATAACGGTACGACGCTATCCAGGGAACTAATGTAACCCAAAAAATGCGAACGGGAAAGGTTAAATGTGCCCAAAAATAATTAAAATACAAATATACAAATTTAAGTTTGTATTCGCGACTAGCGACTCTAACAGCTTTTATTGTCGGTTCGCGGTTTATTCACACCTTTTACACCAAACCTTTGAAAAATAACCCCACATATGACGTGTTTGGTTGTTTCCTGTATCACAAGCATTTTATACTTCTGTAAACATGGAAGTATCTTATTTTTGGTACAATTGAAATCTTACTTTTATTTTAGCGATTATTATAATATTTAGTATATCATTATTATGAATAAAACCAGAGAGAAGATTGGAGNTCTTACTTTTATTTTAGCGATTATTATAATATTTAGTATATCATTATTATGAATAAAACCAGAGAGAAGATTGGAGTGTCGGTAATGCCTAGTAATAAAGAGTGCAAAATATCGAACTGAGTGCGCACGAATGCGGCGCGCTGTGCCTTCGGTGTAATTTTATAGACTTAATTAAGCTTTGTTTGAATGAGGCAGATGAATATCCTGAAAGTAGAACTTAAGCAGGGCTTCAAAACAGTCGAAAGTAACCGCGAATGGACTATAACCGGGATATACCTCGAACTCAAAGCGTCGGCCTCGCCCGAAAGATCGGAGACGTCGACCAGAAAACGACAATAATAAAACATTTATTTGAATTGTTTGGGACAGGGGCTCAGATGCCGCATGGTTAAAGACTGCGACGGGGCAATATTTTAGGTGCATGTTCAGATGCGCGACTCTCGTGTGCATCGAGAGTGTTCCAATTTTATTTCGGTTCAGAGTAGGTTGCGACGGGCGCAATCACGTTGTGTAGCGCACGTCTGCTGCTTACGTGGCGTCNCTACAGTACACTTGAAGTAGTGAAAATGGATCGAAATATGCGAAAACCAGTGAAAAAGGCTCCACTAGTCATCAGAGCCAGACAACTGATTAATATGGTGGCTGAATTTCACCTATTAAGGGCGTCGCCTGCTTGGAATTTTTTGGCGCGTCTGAGGCAGGGAAGCGCGGGAGCGATAAGGGCGACACTGACACGCGCGCCTAGTGCCCCATCACCCCTACGCGCAAGGCGCTCGACTGGCGTGCAGTGTTTCCGTCGTGCTGCGTGTACCTATGGCACTTTCAGCGGCGACCATATAATTTTACTGGTAGAAAGTCTGCAGCAAAGTTCATTGCAGGTACTTATACTAGTATATGTGTGTTTACAACCAGTATATTATGAGATACAGCGGTGCGAAAAAGGCGTTTTTAGCCGCGTTGAAGGACTCGGGAATAGCATTCATGATGTGCATGATTTATTGAAAGTATTACACGTACCTCACCTAAAAGTTTTTTTCCTTTTCGTACATCGGTATAATGGGGACACGTTTAGTGGTTTAGTATTTAAAAAAAAAACGCGAATTATAAACACACTGCAACACAATTGAAGCGCCAGATAGGCGGCGCCCTTAATTGCGCTTCCCGCTGAATGTCAAGAATTCTACTACCTGGGTAGAGTCATCTCGCTAGCTGCGCAGAACCAGTCCCCGTTTCCCAACACGACTTTGAGATGTTTGTATACTTCCTCTGACCAATTAGTAATGCAGTTTGATTAAATTTAAACTGGTAAAAGTATTTTAATCAGATAAAAGTGCTCGTCTTGTGAAAATCAAGATATAAACAAACGTTGACCATATGACTGACAGCTGTGCTGGTTTGGGGTAGGGTAATGCTGGGTACGTGCGCAGAAGACGTAGAATCGGTCTACATCATCTTTAGTCTATAAATCCACCAGTTACCAGCAGCTTATAAACGACTTTCAGGGAATGCTATTTCAGTGATTGATGCCAGTGATTCGGACTCGAAAGCGTGTACGGTGACGGCGAATACATGTACTTCTTTCTCGGATGACCAAGCGGAGGGTGGAAGGAGATGGTGAGCGTGGCTGTATTACTTAAGAAAGCTATATCAGCAGTGGACTCTGCCAGCTTAAAGATTTCTGACCACTTCAGTACGTAAGTCAGTAGCGTTTGGTATCGAAAGCAAGTAGCGCTAGTGCCATTTTCNAACCAGTCCCCGTTTCCCAACACGACTTTGAGATGTTTGTATACTTCCTCTGACCAATTAGTAATGCAGTTTGATTGAATTTAAACTGGTAAAAGTATTTTAATCAGATAAAAGTGCTCGTCTTGTGAAAATCAAGATATAAACAAACGTTGACCATATGACTGACAGCTGTGCTGGTTTGGGGTAGGGTAATGCTGGGTACGTGCGCAGAAGACGTAGAATCGGTTTACATCATCTTTAGTCTATAAATCCACCAGTTACCAGCAGCTTATCAACGACTTTCAGGGAATGCTATTTCAGTGATTGATGCCAGTGATTCGGACTCGAAAGCGTGTACGGTGACGGCGAATACATGTATGACCATCTCGGATGACCAAGCGGAGGGTGGAAGGAGATGGTGAGCGTGGCTGTATTACTTAAGAAAGCTATATCAGCAGTGGACTCTGCCAGCTCAAAGATTTCTGACCACTTCAGTACGTAAGTCAGTAGCGTTTGGTATCGAAAGCAAGTAGCGCTAGTGCCATTTTCNCAAAGATTTCTGACCACTTCAGTACGTAAGTCAGTAGCGTTTGGTATCGAAAGCAAGTAGCGCTAGTGCCATTTTCAAGATCTGAAACAATCAAGAACTGAAGCATACTTGAAGCATAACTTAAAAATCAACTGGTCTGAGTCGCGCACTAATTTCTTCGGAGATTCTTTAATCGACTTCGTAAACAAACTCGCAAACTTTTGACTATCGTAAGGCAAGCTCTCATCAGATCGAACACGGCCGATGTGAAGAAAAATAAAAACTTAAGAATATTTTATTTATTAGGCACTCCATGAACTTCGACAGTGAAGTGAACAGAAAACATATATTAATTTTCATCAGTACTAATTTTACTTTTACTAATGATACCTACGGGGAAGATGTTTGAAATGCAGCATTACTGCAGAAACTGCAAATAAATCAATTTTACACGCTACCTAAATTTACATTCTTTAACTTACCGCATCACACGGAAGATGTGTTTCAAAGGAAGACGAAAAGTCGACTTACCTGGAAAGAAAAGAAAGATACAATTAACAAACAGGAAAATTTCCAAAACTGCAGAACAACATCAAGCAACAGAACATCGCGGTATATGATGTAAACAATAAAACACCCNAGGAAAATTTCCAAAACTGCAGAACAACATCAAGCAACAGAACATCGCGGTATATGATGTAAACAATAAAACACCCAAATTATATATGAAGTCTACGTTGACAGTACAGTTTTGAGCTAATATATGCCTTCGTCATTTATAAATACTGAGCGAGGCAACGTCGTCTTGTTTTGGTTGTACAGTAACGCACTCCACAATATGAAAAAAAAAATTCGTGTCCTTCTAAACTTCAAAGTTATGTGCCCAAATATTTTCCTTTTTTTTTTTTTGTCTTCTCTTAATAAAATCAAAGGTGTAAACGGAACATGCACAATTCTGTAACTAAAAAATTTNTTTTTTTTTTTTTGTCTTCTCTTAATAAAATCAAAGGTGTAAACGGAACATGCACAATTCTGTAACTAAAAAATTTAGAGCTTAGGAAAAATAAACGAAAAGAAAAAAGGGAGAGGGAACATTTTCTTGGAAAGTCCATACAAAAAAAATGTTTTGTTGTATGCTTGTCACGCCGAACCAACAGAGCGGAAGACTGGACTAGCCAATCAGAACTCCTCGTTTTCCGCACACCCAACCCTGAAAATTCTAACTCTCGCCATAGTTTTTACTCGCAGAAATAGGGGAATTCTCTAATATTTCCTGGAAGTCTATTGTTTCACAAGTTTTATACCCACAATTCCATAAATTATTAACATGTATTAATGTAATAGTCTACGAAGGTTAAATGCATGTATTTATAATGAAATATGTGAAGCCATGTGTTAATTTTGCTCAACACGTTTAACAAATAACTGTGGTTCGAAAATGAATCTATAGGTAGTATTAAACTATTTTTGGAAATACCAAACAAAATAATAGTATAAATTTATTCAATAAAAATTCGTACCTTAATGACATTTACTAAAGTGTAGCAAATCATAGCCAAAGTGTAGTTTGTTGTCTAATATTTACCTCGGAAAATGTGTGTTGGCATTATCAGTCTGGACGATAGAGCTAAGTGATCTGCCCCACACTAGCGGCAGATAGGTCGAGAGACGAGGACAGTGTTCCTTTTTCTACGGAGAGCGCTGAGGTTATTGGTACGCAGGAAACCATTATGGAACGCCAACAACAAATCAGGAATCTCGGTGGCGGAACACTCGTCAACAGTGCCACTATCCCCGACGAGCTTGTCCTCATGTCATTAGCAATGGATCTAAACCATTATATAGGCTGCCAACGGTAAAGTAAGAACTTTTGAAGCCCTGGTTACTTTTTTCAGCTATTTTTTACCCTTTAACCACCTTTTTAAATAAATAATATTGCCATTTTAAGTAATCAACACAGCGTGCATATTCCACCGCACTCGAAAGTCGAAGGCGAAAATAAAATATATTTTACAATTATTCATAGTGAGAGGGCTTTCGAAGGTGCTCACTTTACCGCGAATTGCCTATAAGAAGATTGATTTGTACGTATAATAATATGAGCACTCAATTCAGGGGAAAACAATTTCATCATATTAACCTATCCTTAAACTCTTTGCATCCTCTGTAGATAACGGCAACACTGTTTCTTGGTCATAAAATGTCGTATACCGCCACCATGATTGTTCGTCTGCTACTGCTGAGACTGCCCCACCTTCAGCACATAGGTTACTTCAACAGGAAGTGTAGCCTCCAACCCAGACGCCAAAACAACTCTCATCAGTGACTCAGCAGCAGTATCCGTAAATAAAGGAAATCTCGTCAGCAGTCCTCGCTACTGACAGTATAGCCTATTCGCGGTTTCTTCACACTTTTTGAATCAAACCTTTGAAAAATCACCCCATGAATGCCGTGTTTTACTGTTTCCTAGTCATGTCATATATCACAAGCGTTTCATACTTTAGTTAACAATAAAATAACTTATTTTTGGTTAAATTGAGTTTTTACTTGCATTTTATCTGGGAATTATAATATTTCATTTATAATTAATATGTATAAAACAGTGACAAAATAGTTGTGTTGGCAACGCCCTGTAAGAAATAGTTCTTATGCAAAATATTATTCCAACGAGTGCACATGAATGCAGTGCGTTATTTATCCCTTTGGTGTAATTTTCTAGACTCCGATAGGCTTTGTTTGCACGAAGCGGAGGGATATTCTGGAAGTAGAACTTTAGCAGGGCCTCAGAGAAGTTGGAAGTAGCCGTGAAAAAGGAACACGGGCGAGGTAGGGTGGAGTGGAGGAGAGTGAAGACAAGCACATGTCAGTAACGCGAGGGAACACACACAGGTAGACCAGGACAGCGCGGGTCTGCTACACTGCCGGCAAGACAATTACCACCGCCCGCCGGACCCTCCGACGGCAACAGTCTACACCCGATCCGCCCTGCACAAGTAACACATGCTATAGTCTGTCCCAATAAACGAGTGCACTTTTTTTTTGGCAGTTCTGAAAGTAGTCTGGTATAGAGTTATTTCCATAGCAGGTTAACAGCTAGCCGAGAGTCTTCGTGAAAACATCCGAAGCGGGGGGACACCGCTGTAGCCATGGAAACACACGTAAATAGGACTGCCTTTAGAATTGTAAGAAAAGTGTACTCGTTCGTGGGAAAACTATTATAGTTGGCTTACACGCCCCTTACCGCTCGTAGATGCATGTTCAAGTGACAATTCAGCGCTACCACACGTGGCACTGAAATTTCCTACCTCCAATAAATCATTAATTGTAGGGGCAGTTTTATCCCAAATGGAAAAGGTTTAAACTGTTACAAAACGTTATCTTTTTATTTTTGGGCATGGTGATTAAAATTGCGTCTTGTGGATTTAAAAAAAAATTAGATACAACATTTATTGTGATATAAAACTACCAACCCATATTTTGTTTCTGACTGTAGATGTTTTATGCATTACCTTTGAGGCGATTTTCTTAGTTTGCTGATACACCGTGAAATAGGTTTTTTTTNGACTGTAGATGTTTTATGCATTACCTTTGAGGCGATTTTCTTAGTTTGCTGATACACCGTGAAATAGGTTTTTTTTTCATCTCTCAAAGTTTCCGGTATTTTTTAACGAATGTTTTTTATTTTTCCATTTTCGAGGGTTAACACAAGTATAAAACGCTTGCGATAGATATGATGTTTAGGAAACAACCAACACATCATGCATAGGGTGAATTTGCAAAGGTTCGACTCAAAAAGTGNTGATAGATATGATGTTTAGGAAACAACCAACACATCATGCATAGGGTGAATTTGCAAAGGTTCGACTCAAAAAGTGCGAGGAAACCGCGAACAGAATATACATCCGTAGCACTGGAGAGAAATGTTTAACAGCTGACTTATGTCTGGGGGGATGGGTGAAGGAGTGGGGAACTGTATTTTCAAGGCAAGGGTAGGCTCGCTGTATCTGGGGTCGCGGAGTGGAGCCGCGACGATTGCAGTCCGGAGAGGCTGGGCGACGACGAGCCAGGGGATCCGCCCCCTAATGCCAGTTTATTGGGCAAACTTGGCGGGGNCCAGGGGATCCGCCCCCTAATGCCAGTTTATTGCGCAAACTTGGCGGGGCGCGCGTGACGAGCTGACTAATCCCGCGGTATTGCGCGCCTTGGTGGGGCGGTGGGGGGAACTAAGCAGTCTCGAGGGCGATTTACAGCTACGTGTGTCTGCTGCGTCAGTAACGAACACAAGGCCTCAACTCTCGAGTGCTAGTCCCCTGCTTCGACAGTTCGCGTGACGGAAGCAGTATAGTCTGTAAGCGGTATCTTCACACTTTTTTAATCAAACATTGGAAAATCACCCCATGTATGATGCACGTCTTTCCTCAATATGCCGTGTATCACTAGCGTTTTATTCTTGTGTTTAACATAAAATTACTTTATTTTTGGTTAAATTAAAATTTTACTAATATTTTATCTATACAATATAATATTATATTTATAAATAATATTAATAAAACAGTAATAATATAGGTATGCTCGTAATGCCTAGTAACAAATAGTTCTGCAAAATATTATTACACTGAGTGCGCACGAATGCGGTGCATTGTCCCTGCGGTCTAATTTTCTAGAATTAGTTAAGCTTTGTCTGCATAAGGCGGAGGAATATCCTGGAAGTATAACTTTAGCAGGGCTTCAGAAAAGTTGAAAGTAACCGTCAATGGGCTATACCAGTCTATCTATTTGCACAACTGCATGTCCACATGTTCAATTAAACACTTCAAATAAATGTGTAGCATCAATGGAAAAAGCTGCACATATTTTAACGCACAGGCTACAACGCACCCACGGTTGACTCTGTTAGTCACTATCATCTCGCATTTGAGGTCACCGGTTCGATAAATTTTTCGGACCGGGGGGTTCTCGTGCGGAGTGTGGCGGACATTACCGTAGCGTGGGGGTTTTCGCGGGGCTCTCCAGTTTCCTCCCCCGTCTTCACTCCGCTCTGAGTCTCCAACCCTATCTCGTCTTACCTCGTCCATTCTTCGAGCTGGCGAGTGTAACTCAGGTAGGACACCCGGCTTTGATTACTGCCAACCTCCTCTCATCTATATGTGAAATACACGTGTATTTTAGTTTTCTTTCTTATTCACTTCAGTACTTAAGAGTACTGTTTGTATATAAAGTTGCGGACAACAGTTCTATTCCGTAACGCCTCACCGAAAGTATTTATACAAGACGCCAGGGGCGTATCCGAGTTCGTGAGNTTCAATACTTAAGAGTACTGTTTGTATATAAAGTTGCGGACAACAGTTCTATTCCGTAACGCCTCACCGAAAGTATTTATACAAGACGCCAGGGGCGTATCCGAGTTCGTGAGGGATGGAGGTCTTAAAAAAAAATTAAATCATAGTGAATAGAAACGTCCAATGGAAACGTATTCTCGCATGTGGACGATCGCGCCAATTCCGTTCCCCTTCGTGGCATGCAACTTGTACTACACGCAGGTACATAAAGCTGCGTACTCCCGGCGTTGTTATGCCTAACTTCAAATTAAATTAAAACATACTAGATGAATTTAACCGAACTTTTTGCTACTAGGATTTCTTGTTTATATTAGTAAATAGATGCTGTGGTTTGAATTTCGACATGTTATTCGAAAACACCTTGTGTGCACGTAAAAGTAACATGTCAAATGTTACTTGACTGACTAGATACGCAAAAGAAAATGGGGAAGAGTGCGCGCCCATGGTGCGCAGTAGCTACTCTGTGTCCCAACATTGGACTGCTTTTCTGCCAATATGACTATCTACCAAACGACATGGATAGCATCTGAGGTTGATTAAAGTATTTCATTCATATAAAGAGCCTTGTCTTTTGAAAATTAAGATACAAACGTACACGTTTATCAGCGTTGACCGTGTGACTGACAACTGTATTTGCATGTATTAGGTAAATGCTGTGCCCATGCGCAGAAGATACTGTAATCGGCGTACCTCATATTTAGTCTATGACTAGTCAACATATTTGTAATAACAATTTTGCTATATTTTTTTTTTCAAAAACGTGCAGGTACCTTTAAGGTCAACTATTTATTAAAAAAAAAAAAGTACCGGCAGTGTACTTCTGAATTAACGTCCACTCTCTCGTAACTAGATGAATACAATCTAGGTTACAAGAGCGTCAACCTTCTCACACTGCAACTTTTCTTAGCATCGTAGACAGACAATAAACATACAAGCTCAAAAATGTGAGAATGCGTTTTAGAGGAAAATGACTGTTGATTGTCGGTTTGATAACGGAGTAAAGAAGCTGGTAACGGGGCATCTTAACGTCTCGTTCGAAGACGTCAACCTTCCTCCACTTATTTACCAATAGATAAAGATATTTTTTGCGAATATTTACACGCCATCCAAAAACTGGTAAACGGAGGGGGCGGGGAGCTGAATTTAAGGCTGAAATAAGATACAAGTAACGCAAACAGACAAATTATTATAAATAATAATCAACTGAAAAACAGAAAATGTATGTACATGTGATCTACAAAAAAAATCGTATACAACCAAACATGCATTCCACAACCACACAAGCGTACAAGATAAGGTGAAAAAATTATACGTAACCATATTGAAGGTATATCTGAAGTTACCAATGTTATCTGAATACAAATGAAAAATACCAAAATCCGTAATAGAGAAGAATATAAAGGATTTACGCCTCTTCTGTACAGTTACACTGCAATTCTTTTATATTTTATATATGCAGGTTTATTCCTACAACTGTTCCTCACATTCACTACACAATGCCATATGCCCTCTGCCATGGTATTTAGTCAAGACTTCCTACAGCCTTGATTGTATGAGGGCGATTACAATCTAACCAACAAGTGCATCTATTCAAAAGGAAAACATTAATTAACTGACGTAACATTAGAATGAACTTAAACTGTCATTAATAAAATGATTATCACCACTAAAACGGCCCAAATCTCGAGAGATAATTTGGCGGGTGTGTATTACAGAAGTGTTTTCTAATTTTAAGGCAAGAATTTGCAACTTTAAAAATATTAAAAATATCAAATTTGATATCAAAATTATACATGACGTATTAGTCGCTAAACGCATGTCATAAAGCAGTTTCATTGAATTTAGTTATTAAATAAATTATTACAGTCCTCCCACCCCCAACCCGAAATTTCAAGTTCTATTACCTCCATATTTTTTCTTCAGTGCTCGAATGCTAATCACAATGGCGAATAACAATACACATACCAAAAAGAGGCCGCGGTGGCTGAGCGGTTTGACTGCTTTGCTCGTCTTCCACCAAGGCGAACCGGGTTCAATTCCCGGCCAGGCCACTCCCGGATTTTTGCAAGCGGCAATCGTGCAGGACGATGCCGTTGGTCGTTCTCGGGGATCTCCCGTTTCCCCCGCCCTTGCATTCCGGCGCTGCTCCATTTTCACCTAAATTCACCCTCAAAAGCTCTCAAGACCTCTTAAGAGCCGCCCAAATCTCTGAACTCAACCTACCAAAAAACTGCAACAGCTGTCGAGTACGTTTGCAATGGAGATGGTAAACACAAATTACCCTCCAGTGTTGGACGAGATCAAATTAGCAATGTCCCCGGCAAAAGACGCGTGTTACTGCACGACCAACAGAGTTAGTTACGAGGGGGAGCTGGCTCAAAAATGGCCGCAAGTTACGACCCAATGACAAACGATCCAATTGGACACGCACGCACTTCTGCACTTTCTCAAACTTGGACTTCAACCATCACGGCGAGGGCTACGACTAACGAATTAACTTTGAAAACGAGACTACTCTGCCGGAACTTCGGCTAAGAAACTAATAAGCGTTCCTTGTCTCTTGGAGGAGGGGATATGGGAGAGCGAGACGGACGGGAAATTTCTACATCACACGATATTACTTGCCAGAAAATTCCCGCCTTCAGTGCGTCAATACGGCAACTTTGATTTACATGGTTTGACTCCATTGGCTTCTCGGAAGATGGCACTAGTTTTATTTGGCGAAATTCTCTAGTATAGCTTTCAACATCGGCAAATAAGAACACACACAGGCCAAATTCCCATTTTTTCCCATGTTATTTCATATATGATATTGATCAGATCAACATCCTATAGTAAAAAAAAAAAGGTAATTTTTTTTTTAAAGTGAGGAAAATTAACTATTCTGTTTTCCAGCTATTATAGTTTGTTTCAGTTTTATTTTTCAACGAGTACTACGTGCTATGCCCTCACAGAGCTGCTTTTTCCACGCAGCTTCTAAACGGGGGAGGGGGGAATTTAGGAAGAATTACAAATTTAATTACAGCTTAACATTAAGCGCCTTAAATATATATACACACACCTACGCGGATTATATTTAAGCTAAGTTTGAGCTACCGCGATTGTATGTGAGGAAAGACTAGGGCCCACGAACAGCGGAACCAGCTACAGAAGATATCAAAAGCGGTTCCAGCGATCAAGATCTATTTTAAGTATGGCGAATTTTCGACGCAGACACTACGTCCGGAAATAATTAATGATTTTTGAGAAACTAATCTGGCTTACGTCACGCCATCTTGGATCGTCAGTTAGTTAAAGTTGCTCTACCTGTATGCCTACGGCACCCTGAACTGAGGCTCATGTTTTCCAAAATAAGTTGGTGTAAGAAAATTATTAATTAATTTAATTTACATATTTTAAAATAATTTAAAGAAACTAGAGAGACTTAATTACGTTTTGAATAGCACATAAGAGATACGTATGAGAGGGNGGGGGGGGGGGGGGAACCCTTACATAATACTTAGTGTTTGCACAGATATTCATCATGTTTCAACCAAAATATATATTTTTCAACTAGATCACACTTATTTCCACTCAAGTGTCTGTGAATATTCTTTTGATCAGTAGCTAGTGGTAGTTTTGATTTGTCTTCCTAGTGTTGGTAGCCTACGGAGATTGGCTGCTGAAAGTGTACCTGAGCTGCAAATATCTTTGGTAAGATACATAATGTGGTAAGGATCGATCTGGGGTGTCCTTATCTATGCATTTTACAAAGTTGATGCGCATGTCTCTCGCCCCTAGCGGTCCCGCGCTTTCAGGCCTCAGACGTGCACAATTCCTTCAACCAGGCGGCCACCTTAAGTACTGATCCAGCCATGCTCTGTTGAACCACGGTGTTCGAAAGACCACCAGGTTACCAGGGCGGCAAGGCCGTCGAAGACGCCGTTCGCCACGCTTCCTGCCTTGATACCGGGCGCGTGTTGACTTACAAACGGCCAAGCCTTCAAACTATTGGAGGAAATTCCTTGCGATGTGGTTTATTGTGTCCCGATTACCGGCCAATTGTTTGCGAATGCGATCAGGATAGCAAGGCCAGATTGCAAGAACACAATCTCCACGTACCACGCCGTTGATGTTATGTTTTTCTGGCTAGTGTGTGTCTGTATTTCCTTTTATGCGAGGCTTCTACCTAGTGCGGGACCAGCCGAATGAAATAAGTTTTTTAATATGTTAATAATTTTAGGCGTCACTCGGCCACCTTTCGCGATATCGCTTTGAAAAACAAAAAACACCTTGTCCATCTTCTTCCGAGCCACATTTCTACAAAAAGAATACTGTAAAAATTTTAATACCCTGAAAATTAAGTGTAGGCAAAATTAAGATTTATAGCGTAAATTTTTTTTTTTATTAATTTACTTTTTTTTTTTCCTCTCCTTTTCTGAGGCATGGCCGTTCTCTTCAAAGGGCACAGAGTGTTTTTTTTTTATTTGAAAGCTATTTTGTGAAATATAGCTGAGACACGCTTAAAATAATTTAACATGTAAAACACTTNTTTTTTTTTTATTTGAAAGCTATTTTGTGAAATATAGCTGAGACACGCTTAAAATAATTTAACATGTAAAACACTTATCCTTACGCTCGGCCAGTCCCTCACTAAGTAAGCTCCCTTAGAAGCTGGAAACGCCGTTCGCGGTGCTTTCAAAATTCCAAGGTTCGAAATTATCTCATTATTAATTTATTATTTTTATTTTTGTGCACCCTAGCAGCTCTATGCCTTTTTACTGGACAACACAGGAAAGGAAATTGGGAGGGAGTACATGTAGTAACTGCACCAGCATTCGCCTGGAGCGGTGATAAAACCACTTTGGAAGAAAACCATCCTCAGTGCAGCCAGTAGGGATCTAACCCACGACCTCCCGAATGCGAGTCGGACATGCCACCGCATGATCAAATAATACTAAGACGAGGAAACAGAAATATGACTGTTGCAGTAATCTAAACACGGCGAATCGAATTTATTTCAACTGCAAAGTTTAAATAAAAGGACAGTTAAATGAGACATTTTCGAAAATGAACTACACATTTTATTTTTTGTTCGTATTACAAAGAATTCTTTGGAAACTAGTAGCCAAATATTTCCTTGTAATTCTACATACGACGTGTATCTTCATGTTTATAATAAACTTTAAGTTCACAGTACTTGCTTGATAACATTAAACATTCCACATTAAGGTTGTTGGATACCAAGAAATAAATTATTTTATAACTCTTTAACAAACATTATTCAACTTTTACGCATTAAATGCGATAACATTTTCCCAGAATAAAATTGTACACTATATTTTTTGAATAATTTGATGTAAAATGCAAAATTGTTCTGCTTTACTGCAGTCATAACAACAAATAGGCTACTAAGATACTAATGAAAACATTTTGAGTGGTAACTAATGATGTGGACTACCGTTTGACATATCTGCAATCACCAAGTAACACTTCTTGAATTAAAAAAAAGTATGTTAAAATTTGCAAAATTTTCTTTATAGTTGATATTTTTTTTATATATACACGGCCTGTTATTTGGCGATTACATACGTGTCTCGTGGTAGCCCACGGGATTAGTTTAGGTTGCAATTTGTATAACTTGGATAGTATTTGTTATGGCTGCAGCAAAGCAGAACAATTATGCATTTTACATCAAATTATTAAAAAAAATATAGTGTAAAATTTTTATTCGAGGAAAATGGCATTACATACAATACGTACAAGTTGAACAGGTTTGGTACAAAAATAAAATAATACATGCTTTGGGTATCCAACAACTTTAAAGTTACATAAAATTTGCTATAATTCACTTATAGTATTACAAAAATACACTGTAAAAATAATTCCAGTAAACTTTTTAAATTGCAATGGAAGTTTTCATTGAATACCACATTGCAGGCTGCAAATATATAAACTGTTGGGAATTATTACCCTACGTATTTTACCAGAGAGAGATAGAGANTACCACATTGCAGGCTGCAAATATATAAACTGTTGGGAATTATTACCCTACGTATTTTACCAGAGAGAGATAGAGATAGAGATAGAGATAGAGAGAGATAGAGAGAGATAGAGAGAAATAGAGAGAAAGAGAGAGAAAGAGAGAGAAAGAGAGAGAAATAGAGAGAAAGAGAGAGAAAGAGAGAGAAAGAGAGAGAAAGAGAGAGAAAGAGAGAGAAAGAGAGAGAGAAAGAGAAAGAGAGAAAGAGAGAAAGAGAGAAAGAGAGAAAGAGAGAAAGAGAGAAAGAGAGAAAGAGAAAGAGAGAAAGAGAGAAAGAGAGAAAGAGAGAGAGAAAATGGAGGATGGCTGCGATTGATGCATGGGAAACAACTTTACCAATCGTTCTCTCTTATTACAGTCAATTCACAGTTAATCCCAAATTTTCTGAAGGCCTGCTGAAGTTCTACTACCAGAATATTCCTCCGCCTCATGCAAACAAAGTTTAACAGTGTCCAGAAAATTACACTGAAGGGACAATGCACCGCATTCGTGCACACTCGCTGTAATACTAGTTTGCATAAGAACTACTTATTACTAGGCATTACCAACACACCCATTTTCGTTTTGTCTTTATTCATGTTAGTTATAAATGAAATACAATTTGAATATAAGTAACAGTTCTATTTAACCAAAAATAAGTTAATTTATGTTAACAGAAGTATAAAGCGCTTGGATACATTGCATATTTAGGAAGCAACCAGACATAATACACGGGGTGTTTTTTTCAAAGGTTTGACTACCGCGAATTAACAGTATATTACGTTGCCCTCCACGTGAATTTTAGCTTATCGTCAACACATTTCGCACCGGCGTATTGCCAGGTAGGATTCGGAATGAGGCAGCGGTGAGGGGGGTCGCGCCAAGTCTGATGGCCCTATAATCAAAACACAAAGTTCGCCCGATCGTAACCGGGAGGGAAAGGTAAACTCTCGGCGACGTCGAAGAGTCGAGTGGCCACAAATGTTCGGAGAGACAAGCGAGGGTTGTTCCTCGGGGGTCTGCCTTTATTTACAAGGCCTGCCGAAGGGGTTTGGAAAGATAAGTATNAGAGAGAGAGAGAGAGAGAGAGAGAGAGAGAGAGAGAGAGAGAGAGAGAGAGCGGCCGAGTATTCCAGGCACAGCTGCAACTTGGCGCACGCACGAGAGGCGGGGGATAAACAGATTAATACGTTTACAGCTGTTTGCAGTGCGACCGAACAGAGAACGGGATTACGCAGGCGGTTCCCACGACGCGAGCCGAACACAAAACACGGGGCACGCATTCGTTTTACTTACAGAAACCTTGCTAACACGAGCTACGCAAACATCTCGGCGGGAGAATTTACACTTTCCAATACACAACTGGAACATAAAAGATCGCGTACGTTGTGAACACACACACACACACACACACGCGCGCGCGCGCGCGCGCTCAGAATGGAAGCACGCGTTGCGTTACGGGAAAACATCTCGCAATAAATAATCGTTACAAACACAACATAAAAAAAAACTTATTTGATTTAACTGCCTGTGTACTTTGTGAAATTTACGCGTACCTACTTTAGAGCAAAATTTGGAATTACAAGAGCAAATATTTTACTCAAAAAGCTAATCTTCCCTAGAAACCCCCTAAACGGAGTTTGAATAATTATTATATGGAGCCTTTTAATGGCGGTAGGAGGGAAGCTCAAATGACTTCTCTGCACGATTGTCAAAGGTAGCTCGTTTGGTGATATGTTTGCGATGGGTTGTGTATACATGCTTAATTTGCTCGATGTTACAACTGGATGGTATATCTTTTGTTATGGGTAGAATGGTTTGATGAAGTGTTTGTTTGGTATAATAATTCTGCTAACATGGTTTCTGGGCGTATGTTTCCATGCTTGGTTGTCTCTTGGAATGGTTTGTGTGTGTGGGTGGTACTGTGCGATTTTATCGTCTCTTTGAATGGCTTCTATATATGGCTGGATTGCTTTTATGACTGGTATATATTGATTGTAAGTCCTATCGGTTTGACTTAGCTGTATAGTTAGTTTGTTTATATGATACGTATAGCTGATATTTCGGTGTGGTGTGATCTGATCATATGTTCGACAGGTTTAGCAGTATGTCCATAGTGTAGGGCAAATGACAAATTGAACGTGCAATACGATATTTTGTAAAAGGAAAAATACATGCGAAAGGTTGGCCGAAAAACGTTCAGTTAATTTCTTCGTAGATTTATGCTATTACGTAGCAAAACCAGAGAAATATGAAACTAAGGACGTTACGGGTTCTGCCTGACTGGTGCATGAAGTGCGCAGCAGAGGTTTTGTAAAAAAAAAACACATGATTGGATAATTTGTAGTAGTGCATAAACCGTGGTGTGAATATCGAGTAAAGCCGCCCCGCTATCTTCGCAGAGCAAGTCTCCGTGTCCCAACATTGTACTGCTTTTCTGCTAACACGTCTATCGTAAACGACGTGGACAGGATTTGAGGTTACAACACTGTTTAGTAAACAAGTGCTTTGAGATGTTTGTAGACTTGCTCTAACAGATCTGTTGATTCAGTTTGATAAAATTCAAATTAATGAAGTATTTTATTCGTATAAAAGTGCTTGTCTTTTGAAAATTAAGGTATAAAATAACACGTTCATCACTGCTGAACATGTGCTGTTTGAAGAAGGTCAATGTTGCCTACCTGCGCGGAAGACGAATAATCGGTCTACCTCATCTTTAGTCTAATGGCCTAAACACGAAAAACATTTAAGAAACGTTTCGTACCCAAAGGCAAACTTCTAGTTTTCATTTCAAACCCACGGATTACTTTTTTCGGGGTGAAAATGGCCAAGACGCGTGTTTTCATAATCAGTTTTAGCTGCCACATTTTCTATACAGAAACTCTACAGTTGTGGTTAGACACGCATCTTACTCTTATCGTTGCGAGACCTCGAAAACGCAAAATTGCTGCAGCCAGGCGGAACCCTACGTGGAGCTTTTTTCCCCCACTTTTGAGACCGAGAAACACACGAGCAATAAGGGCGACACTGCCACGCGCATCAAGTGCATAATCGCCGCTAAACGCAAGGCTCTGAACTGGCGTGCAGTGTTCTAGCCGCACTGCGTGTACCTACGGGACTTTCAGCGGTGACCCTATTATTTTATTGGTGGAAAGTCTGTAAGAACGTTCAGTGGAGAGTCCTTGAGTAGCTTGTACGTATTTGACACGTATATTTTGAGATACAGCGCCGTTTTTAGCCATTTTGAGTACTCTAAATGGCGTTTCTAATGTGCGTGTCACGTCTTGGAAGCACTCAAAAGTCCTCGTCTGAAGAGTTATTTTCGTAGATCAGCACACAGGACTCACGTTCAATAGTTTTTGTTGGAAAACATGTATTTCAAACACACTGAAACTTACCTAGGTGAAGCGCCAGGTAGGCGGGAGCTTTAAATATGAGTTTCACAGAAATTACTAAGAACAAAAACTGAAGACCAAGTACCAGGAGGAAAAAATGAAAATTACGACAGATTTTCCTGAAGTGGAAACTTTACACTGTAGATATTTGAACTGCGAAAACGGATAGGAGGGCGATGCGTCAAGAATGATGGCTCTCGGGAAATGGTCATCGCTGACGTATAATACTACATCTGGAAGAGGATGCAGGGCATTCACGAAGCACGAGCACCATAAAGATCTACTGCTACCCAAGTGGAAGACTGTGGCTCCAAACTAACGGCACTTGGGGTCTTGAGAAACGGTTTCCATATCGATCAGGGCGACCTGAAAACCCCCAACTGTGAGTCGGTCGTTGGAACAGCTCCAGCTGACAAAAAGAGGTTGGGATAATGTGCCACTTCTGTCACCACCCAGCTCCTAACACTATCTCACTTGACCACGCCCCCGTGAGAGCCACTCGTGACGGCACTTTTGACTAGAGACCTGCACAATTCGCGTTATTATTTGGCAGCAGACTGAACTCCAAGTTCCTGTATGTTCTTTTGACTTTTACTACTAGCAGAAAACTTGTGCGACTCGTTCTAAGGTCACTTGTAGCCAATAGTTAATGTCAAAGGTTGAGCAACCAACCTCCGTTAAAGCAGCCACACGGGAAAATGCCGTATGATCACCAGTAACCAATGAAATCACGAATTGCGCTCAAATACGCACAGAACAGTCAAATATAGAATGTGACCACATAATAACACGAATTTTGCACGTCTCTATTCATGATGTGAAATATGGGAACAACATGCGCACTCACAACTAAGCCCAACTCGGGCGCGCACTTCAGAAAACGTAACGGAGAGAAATCCAAATCAGCGGGGGAAACACGAGACGGCAAACGTATTTGTGGTTAGGCCTGATACAAACCATTTTGATATCAATCTTTGTAGGGGTGGGGGGCAGGGAGGAACTTTCCCGGAGGTGAACATTTTTTAACGCTATATTCGAGCGTGTGCAGTAATCTTAGAAACAAATCACAGAAAACAAAATCATGCCCTGGCGTCTTACGCAGGAAACATGTAAAGTGGCTCTAATTCGTCGCACTATAACTACACAATTGAAAAATGTTTATCAAAAATAGACTGTAGGGGTGTTACGAATTTATAAAAATGTATCTCATAATATTAAAAAAACAAAAAAATTGCATTTTACTGTGTTAAAAACAAAACATCCCAAAACAACCAAAGAGATATTGAATTTTTTTTTTAATACAAATTCTTGTAATCGAACTTTATTACCGGGCATGAAAAAACCAAGCTCGACATGGGATAAAAGGATACTTGACAAATTTTTTTTTCAGTTTGTACGGTTTTAGTTATATTTATAGTTTCCCATGTGAGATGGATATTATTAAATAATGAAGGAACATTCGATTATGGGTACAGATGTGAAAAGAATAACTAGAGAAAAAAAAATTGGGTTTCGAAATAACTTAATATGTTCCCCGCGCCTTGACACGCCTGGTTTCAAAGTATCGAGTCTGGAATGTGTTTTACGTGCAATCTCTCTCTCTCTCTCTCATACAGCCATAACTTACGGCTCCCGCCTAGCTGGTGCTTGAGCTGCACTGCAGTGCGTTTGAAATACACGTTTTTCCACGAAACTATTAAACATGCGTACAATGTGCTGATCTACGAAAATAACACACTTCAGACACGAGGCCTGTTGAGTGCTTTCAAGACACCACGCTCATTATAAACACTATTCAGAGTACTCCAAAACTGCCGAGAACAGCTTTCTCAAAGTGCCGTATCTCGAAATATATGCATCAGATACATACAAACTACTCAAGGCCCTGCAGTGAACCTTCCTAGCGACTTCCCCACCAATAAAATAAAAGGGTCGCCACTGAAAGTCCCATAGGCACACGCAGTGCGATCAGAACACGGCACGCCAGTTCAGAGCCTTGCGCTTGAATACAATTCACGGTAAAGTAGGCACTTTTGAAAGACGTTTCATTTGGAGTAATAGTCTAATATATTTTATTTTAGCCGTAGACGTTAACTTCTGAGTGAGGTGGAATATACGCACTGTGTTTATTACCTACATGGAAATATTTATTATAAAAGGTGGATTTAAAAAATGGCTGAAAGGAAAAAGTAACTAGGGCCTCAAAAGTACTCACTTTACCGTAAACAGCCTATAGTGACGATGGATCACTTGATGTGAGAGGCAGTGTCGCCCTTATCGCCCCCGCGCTTCTCGGCCTCGAAGGCACAAGAAAGCTCCAGGTAGGCGGGGGCCTTAACATACAGGTAACTCGAGCCTTACGGGCGGAGTCATGCCCGGGGTGCGATTCTTATTCAGCGAAGAGGGTCGAGCATCTCCGCAAGCAGTCGTCTCCCTAATGCAGTGTCGATGCCAGGTCGCCGTGTTCGCGGGAGATGGGGCGGCGATGCGAGAAGAGATGGGATGGGATGTTGGACCCTCGCCGAGAGCCGGAGAAGGCGCGGGAAGGAGTGCAGAGCGGGCGGGAGCACCCCCGCGGTGCAATTAATTACAGCTGAGTTCTCTCGGGACTATTGTGCGGCCGCCTGCCTCGCCGAGAGGATCGCGCCGGCTTGAATAATGGATCGCGTCAGTTCTGCTGACGGAGGAATGCCTCAGGGACGTCAACCCCGAAAGTTAAAAAAAGTAGTACAAGTATGCGAAAATTATAATATTTAGTACAAAATTATAGTACGTCAACAAAAAATTTTTTGGCAGCCATTTTAGATTTACTATGTGCTGTATTTTTGATAAATAACTTCAGCATTTTATTTTTAAAATGTGTTACAAGTTACTGAAGATAATATTAGATATACTACTTTAGTACTCAACATATTAAGTGTTTCTATTATTAATTATATTGAAATTTATTTATAAAACCTTAATGCTTGGTTTTTTTGTCCATATACTCGCCACATTGACGTATGTAGTAGGTACCATTGTGAATGAGTAACTAGGGCTCATTTTAAATTTTAGTATTTTTGCGTAATATAATTAATGTGCTATAGTACATCGCACAAAGATGTAAATTATAGCATAAATACTATAATTACAGTACGGTTCACATCCCTGGTATAGGTCTTGCTTCGACCTGCCTACCTGGAGTTTACGGAAATGTACAGTTAACCAAACAGCTTTGGGTTTCAGGAACGGACAATGCCGAGGCGTTCTTCGCCGCTGTAACTGGAAAATTATCGTTCCTGCTGCAGTTAAGATATTGTCACAACTTAAAAAAAAAAAATAAAATAAAAAAATAAATAAATTAAAAAAAAATTGCTCGAGCTACTTGCAAAAGTTAGGAAAACCACTAATACTCCAACATTACTAGGAAAAAAAGAGCTTTAATTTATATTAATAAAATGTTAGTATACTCCTACAATCGGGTATGTTAGCAGAGTGTAAGAGTCGCGTCCTACTAACTTTTTGACTAGTGTTACTGCCCTCCTCGAAAACACACATATATATATATATATATATATAAATAAATAAATATATTTAATATATTCTTTTACACCTGGAAACACTCCCATAACGAAAGTTTTTTTTTTTTTTTTTTTTTNACATTTTAACAAATTTATGGAGAGTTTCTGTGAATTCTTTGTAAGCTTTGTGAAATTTACGGAAAGTTCGTTATTTAAAAGAACGAAGCATGTATACTTTTTTGAAGATTTAATAATTTTTACCAATACTTTTCCGTAATTTAACGGAAAATGTTTTCTAACATTGAGCTGGTCCACACTTTCGTAAGTCCTCGTCACTGTCTCTCTCTTTTCTGCTCATTACTCGCCTCCTTGGCGTAGAGTGGAGTGGAGAGATTTGGGCAGCTCTTAACATCGAGGTCTTGAGAGCCGATGAGGTTGAAGTGAGGTGAGTACGGAGAAGCGGCGGAATGCAAGGTCAGGGAAAACAACCCGCCGACCAGCAGCATCGTCCAGCAGCACGACTCCCACGTGCGAAAATCCGGGAGCGACCCCGCCGGGATCGAACCAGGCTCGCCATGCCGGGTGGCGCGTGGCTACACCACCGCGGCCCCTGGACGCACACAGTGCTAATGCCAATGGCATTGTTCTAATGCCACCTCAACCACACGTTTAACGTGCAGGACCGAATTTGATAGGTCGTTTTACATAGTAACCAGTTGCCAAATTCGGTACAAGGCGGAGGTCTCAAATAACATATTTGTGTTTCTAATTGTAAACCTTCGTGATACGGTTAATTTTGATGGAAGAATTTTATCCAAGCTTTTGTAAACTTAATGTTTAAAAAAAAAATATGGAGCAAACCCTTCAAATTTATGTATCCTCGGTATCTCCACTCAACCCATCTTCAACTCTTCGGCACTGTCACTTTCTAAATGTGGGTCAACTTTGTCTTATATTGAATATGATTCAAATCCCACACCAACAGTTTCTTGTCTCTTTTATTTCATTCTTTTCATTTCCTGGTTTTCAGTGCTAGATGTGCATGCTTACAAATCACATCATGTCAATGTGTTAGAAGAGTAACATACCGATTTCAATACAACAAATGCACTAATTATTAACTCATTAAAATTTTAAAATGAGAACACATAAGTTTTAAAAATTCCACGATTTCCACATTTTAATTTGTAATATATACTTATCAGTTGCAGAAACTTTCGATTTCGGGAAGTTTCCTGCGGAGCTTTTCCACCTGCCCGTTCCTAGTTGCACGCCACCCGTCTGAGGGCACACGACCTGACTCGAACCAGCGACCAAGTGTCGCAGCCTCGCGTTGTAACCACACTTCCACCAGGTCTCACGCGCATTCCTCACAGCACTACTCAAAATACAAGAACTCAAACTGGACCGAGCCAAGAGTCGACAGAAGGAAAAAAAAATAGGCACTCAACGCGGAGGTTCCGTAAAAATAGAATCAAATTAGGAAGTATTGATCTCAGTTTTCGCTGGTCGCGGGGATGGCAGATTCGCACGCGAACAGTTCGGACCACAAGCAACATCTCCGACGTTCGACCCCCATTACAGGTCGTTCGTGGTTAACGGAGTACTTTTGAAAATCCTGCTTCGGGTCTACTTTGTTCTGATTTTGTATCCTTCCGCCACGTTCAAAATTAACGTTATTATGGGCCCGATCACTTTATGCAAGCATTCTGTGATACGAACGCAAACCTTCCACTCTTATTTCGAATTCCTACTCGTCTGTGCACACAACTACTAATTCAATGTTCATAAATTCTAAGTCACGCCTCTAATATCGAAATACTTTTCCTACACTACTGCCAGTTAATTGAAAGCATGCCAGCCCGTGTGCCCGGTAAAATATACATGGTCCATGCATGCGTATGTTTATACAGGCTGTTCCCAAATATGTGGGAAGTAAACAGGCGGGGGGGGGGCAGTAGTATTCATCCTAAAACAACACAAAATGTCCTTATGAACATATGCCCAAAAGTGTGTAGTTTCCCAGTTACAGTCCTTCCACCATTTTACCACACGTAATGGTAAAAGTCGATTTTTTACGAGGTGTGCTTGTTAATGTAATCAGCTGGAATGGTGTGTTATTACCTGTCCCATTGCACTGTTGACAGCCGACTAACGTCTAATGGCGTGTGTTTAGAACCATGACCACCGAGACTTCAAGACCTTACAATATATTCTAGCTAATGAAATCACGATTAAAGGGCGAACATAAAAGTGGCCAATTTGACTGGTAGCTTGGTTAGTTTAGGCATATGGCGGGTCGCATTTTTGATTAAAACTAAGGCGTCCGTGTAATAATACACTATGGTATATTACTTGCGTGTTCCTCGGTGTCTTAGAACTTCGTGCCCACAAATATTTCACGTGTAAGTAAACGTTTGTCTATCAACTTAATACTCTTTCAATTAAAAAAAAAAGTTGCATCATTATTATTGCAGCGCGTGTTTTAATGTACTAGCGTGAGCAATAGCCAAATTATTACTTTTTTTTCTTGGCAATACCGAAACTAATCACATAAAGAGGAGTTTTGCAGTATGTTGTGTTTAAATAAAACCGAATTCGGTGATATTAAACAACTTATTCGAAGTATTAGCAACTTCTTCATTAGTAAGTTTTTACAAATTATTTCAAACATAGTGGTTTAAGATACACTCCACAGAAGTTATATTCAAAATACCTTCCCCCATTGGTAATACACTATTTCGTATTATCATTGCTAAACATAGAACAATAAAGAAATGGATTATTTTTATACATTCAACGAACTTATCATCGTTATATTTCTGAACATCTTTCTTAACTTGCTGACAAATTAAATCACATTGAAAGAAGCGAAAAATTTGTATAATTAATTTTATATTTACCGTATTGTTACATATTCCAAAACAATGCCCGTAGCCCGGATCTCAATCCACTGTTACCTGTAGGGGTATCTCAAGGCCATTGTTCATGCAACTCCAGTTCCAGACATAACAGTGTTTCGCCAGAGAGTGGAACAAGGTTGCCAGCAGATACGTGCAATTCCTGGAGTATTCGAACATGCCAGACAATCAAATGACGCGGAGTGATTCAGGCGTGCATTCAGGCACAAGGTGGACATTTTGAGCACTTCTTGTAGAGTAATGCATCAGTGCTGGTAGACGTACATGGCCACAGTTACATGAACTGTAATGCGTCAGGAAGATTATTACGAATACCTACAGTACAACATTGGAAGGCCTGGAACTCGGAAACTGTCGACTTCAGGGCATATGTTCACAGCCACATTTTGTGTTGTTTTGGGGTGTACTATCCACTCCGCGATTACTTCCCACATATTTGGGGACATCCAGTATATATATATATATATATATCAATTTACGTATGTATGCACGTATGCATACAAATATGCATGTATGTAACGTACATACATACTTAAAATACTGCGTAGTTGAAAATTCAAAATCCTCCCTCCCCCTTAATAGAACGAAAACCGCTAAAACGGGATAGTGTATCTCCGGACCATCATCGGGCCCTTTTATACCCGGACAACGCCAGATAGTTCTAATAGTATATAGTAATTGTTGTTTCAGAAATGCGCAATTAACTGCGAACAAGTAATACCAGCTGGTTCCTCGTAGCCTTCGACCCGTGTGTACCTCTGTGGTGATGTCAAGTCGAATGGCAGAATTCACGGCCCCGAAGCGGTCGCCTGGCCCGACGTATTATGGACGTTCAGAGTCCAGAAGCGCGGGAGCACTAAGGGTTACACAGGCAAGCGCCATTAGACTCCTCGTCGTCTCTACGTGCAAGACATTGAACAGATGTGAAATATCATCCCTCCTCAGCTAATCTTAAACCCGCCTGTGCGTAATCCCAGCGATTACGCTGTACGTAATTTCACAGCCCGATAATAAAGATAAAATCATGACATGAAAGTGTGCAGAAGGGCTTGCAAATTTTCATTGGCGAGGAAATAAAATTCGGGGAACACTAAAGAAATGACGTTTGTACACAAACCTTTAAGTGTCTAAAAAGTGGCCTGTAAGCACACGACATAAAAAAAGTTAGTACTTCTTAAATAACTTTATTTCTAAAGCTGTGCACGCTATTTGGCGGCCTAGACAGCCACCTCAAAGACAACTCGCAGTAAAGTTTACTTAGCGGCGGCACGGGGGCTTATCGCTTGAAGTGTGTTTTCAGCGGAACAAACAGCAAACGGGATTACAGGGGCGTGGGCGGCCGGGCCCCTCTGATAGCTGCGCGGCAGCATTTACAGCCAGCTCGGGCAAATGATCCGCAGTATAACGAAGCTCCAACCCCCCCCCCCCCNCCTGCTCCACCACCACATGCCTCTACCACCTCCTCTTCGGATTCCATTTGCCCGCAGGCCTCTGTTAATGGGTAATTAAATTTTACGAGCGGATTCCTCGCAAGCTCTCGTTCGGGCGATACGACGAGCAGCCGTCGGGGAAGGGCCCGCGAACATGGCTTCCTCCACGGACGGAGCCGCGAAACTGGGCCTTACGGCCACGACCGCTCCGGTAAAGACATCCCGACGATATTCTGCAGCGTAGTGTTGGCAACATATCGACAGAAAATTTCACCCACCAGGTTACGAGTTGAGTTTTGGGAGGCTCTTAGCGAGGTTTTGAGAGCCGATGACGGTGTAACGAGATGAGAATGAAGCAGCGCCGGAATGAAAGGGCGGGGGAAACGGGAGATCCCCGAGAAAACCCACCGGTCAGCGAAAATCCGGGAGTGACCCGACCGAGAACTGAACCCGAAGGTTCGCCATGGTGGGAGACGAGCAGTCTAGCCACTCAACCACCGCCACGGACCCTTCCACTAGTTAATGAGAGTATATTTAATAATATTTTGAATAATCCCATATATTAAATTTAACATAAAATAAAAGTTTAACATTCATATAAAACTAATTTTTTACACAGTCAAATTTACATAAATTCTCATACTATGCAATTGCAGTACTGATAAATTTAACAAGACACTGAAAGAGTAACCACAACTTACGAAACACATACTTCGGCAAAATGTCGCCAATTCATGGATAACTGCAGAAGTAGATAAGGGTTGTTCACGATAAAGTTAGCACTTTTGAAATCAACCCTTTAATGCACATAAAAGTAAGAATGAGCGAATTTGTAAGATATTTACTTCTATAGTATTATCATAGTTCTTTTGAGCGACGCTTGGATAAAGTGATAAGGCCCATAGAAATGTTAATTTTACTTGCGGTGGAAGGATACACAAGAAGCGTACAAATAGATGTTGAGCACGGTTTCGAAAGTGCTCATTTTACCGTGAACAACCTATAGAAATCTTGAAGGCTTCATCATACAGACCTACACAATTTAACATAATTTTTGAGCACTCCAGATATAGCATTTTACCTTCCAGAAAACTGTCCACTACACACCACCAATTAAAAAAAAAACACTAGATAATCCACTGAACAGTTTTGCCGCAAAGTAGGAGTTAAAAACCATCAAATCTGGTGGAAAATTCACTGAGTTGGCAACACTGGCCACGGCCATGATTCGGAACTGTGGAGGGGGGAGAGACAAGGTAATAAAAACAGGGGAGGTGCAAGAGGAAAATGACTCTAGGATGCTACAAGTACGACTTCCCCTCCGCTTTTTCCACTCCACTCACGTAACAAATACGACCACGAACGGATGTTGCAACCACCCCCTCCTCTCCTTTCTACTTTCGGAGTTTTTAAACCATTCAGGAGCAGACGTGTTATCTCAGATCTTTCTATTCCCCACGTTGAATCTGTGGATGTGCTGAGTTTGCGCAAAAAAGAAATAACGAGTTCTCCGATTTTTTTTTCACGCAATAAAAAAGTCCTAATTTAAAAAAATACCGTGATGCACAGAAATGCCTTCAGGTACCTAAAAAAAAATAAGTGTTTTTGAGAATATTATATTTTCCTCACGCCTGGCACGATTGCCTAGTTCACGAGATCCAAATTGCGATGAGGACAAGAGGAAGGAATTTTAATAAACCCCGTCTGTAGATATCTCCCAAATTTCATTCTACTTCCCCCTCTCCACAGTGTGCACCAAACATGCATTCTATACAATGTAACCAAATGTTAGAAAAGCCGTGTTATTAGTACTGGTTTACTGATTTGAAATTGCAAAAGCTGGCTAGCTTATCCGTCGCGTAACTTAAATCACGGCTAGCTTATCCATCGCGTAACTTAAATCACCATTAAATTGTAAAAGTTGACTACACGTCAGTTTATCAACCACAAGGCGATGGTGAGCTGTAAAAACATACCTCGCGAGGTCGGAAGCGTGAGTGAATCTCGTTATTTTTTTGTACTGGACAGAAACATTCATAGCAGCTGTTCTTTGATTCCTTCCCAACTTCCATCCCATTTACTTTTAAATACTGACTGAATAATATTGAAGAATTACGGAATATAGAAATAAATATAAACTAATTTTCGGGAGCACCACTCTATTGACACGTTTGAAGTAATTATTCTCCACGATCAATAAATTATATCTTGTGATGTTACATAATACCAGAGGTATCGCACTGGTTTCATTAAGCATTAACATTTTGATACAAATTTTGAAAATACCTTTTATTTTTACATTAATAATGTACATGATTGAAAGAAATATCTAGCCATGTCTATCCATGGGATAAATTCTGTACCATATAAGAAGGCCACTTTTTGACAGCTCGACGAAAGTAGCGCCACTGTTTACATCTGACTACGTATCCTTCCGCCATCAGCTGGTCCGTCAATTCGGGGCTGTATTTTTTATCAACACGCTGTCAGCTAATCCACTTCTCATTGTACTGTAATGCTAAACAAATTTTAAGATATTTTAAGACTGACATCTGTCTAAAAATATAAGTAGGTTATAAAAGTAAAAATATAAAATGTTAGATATTTGATAACTCTTTTTTAATTTGTCCGAGATAGTGAATTTGGGTTAAAATTTGCGAGACGGTCTGTTGTATCTATTATTACACTTTGGACGTTATAGCTAATATATTCGAGTTGGAAATATGTGACGTGGAATAACGTTAGAATTGCTTAAAAACTATTCACGCGTGTCTACGGAATCAAGGAGATGGGTTTCGAGAGAACAATATGGCGTATAATTTACGTAGACGAACGATTACCGGCCGGATATAAATTACTTTTACTCCAAATCGTCGTATATGAAATATATGTTACTTTAAAAATTATGCAGAGCTCGTGGAACAATATAACTATTGGCATATGTTTGTAAATTCGTTATATATCGCGCAGGAGAGAGGTTCATTTCTGGCTGGTAATAGCTCGCAGAATATCCGATAGATAGCGCGCAGCACGTCACGACGAAGTTTGAGTAACTCTCTTTATGGTCAAGAGATAGCGTATAGTCAAAGTTGATAATTCTTATGTTACGGACTGGAAATTATTCAACAATATTATGCAATATTTCTGTATGCTTTTGGAATTAATATCATGGACGTGTTGAAAGCAAGGTTTGAGATGGATGATACGACGTGAAAAAGCTTTCTGAAGTTAGCACAGCTTCAGAAAACTTTTCCACGGCGTATCGTTCTATTGTACATTTCATTTTGATCACCTAAACATAACAACATTATCACGAAGTTTAGTTTTTAACACTAACAACCATTGTTTTGTGACCTCGTAAAATAAAATGTATTAATTAATCTACGAACTCTTTCTTATACGCGCATTTTCTGCTTTTCTGATGCGCATCGGCAGTGCACTCAGAATAGCCAACGTAATTTTAACTTTTGTTCGTTCGTGCATCAGCCGATACAGGATTTTGTAAATGGCGCTTTGTTTGTTTCGTATAAGTCAAGTTGCCCCTCACTGACTGTCAGAAAGTGGCCTTATTATACAGTATGGACCATACCCAATAACTACATGATTAAAAACTTTTTTTTAAATTTTAAAACAAAAGTTTATAGTTAACTTTACACGTTTCTTCTTTGAAAACCGAAACAGTTTACATGCTTAGCTGTCTGCCTAGACGGCCTAAGAAATAGTAGAGCATACAAAAATGATTAGCCTGAGTTCAGGGTGCCATCATTATAGAATTCAAATAATAAGTAACAATTTTGACTTTCCTTCAGACGATACATCAGGTAAGCATGTTGCCAGGACGCCTCAACAGAAAGGCCGCATGTTGCAAATTAACATTATTTACCACAACGTTACCCACATCGTAACAGGAGGCAAGAATACTCTACAATTTCACTCACCTTTACGTAGTAAAACTAACGATCATACCATACTACGAGGGATACAGGAAAAGGTTTCCAGAGGAGAAATTCACACCATAGTTGTTGCAGTCGGAAAGAAGAACAAACTGAGTGTGCCGGTAACTAAAGAGCCACCGAGACAGATAACATGCACATTGGACAGGTCGCTGTGTATCGAGATACAAATGCAATACAGAATACATTACAAACCAATCGTAAAAATTAACTATAATTATTTAATCACGTGATTAATACCGAAATTATAAATATATCACAAAACAAAAATACAGATAATGTAGTATATTAGTTTTACAATTCATAATACCAAAATTTCGTGTTCATAGAACAGTTCTTAAAAGACTAAATTGTCGATAGTTAAAGAGAGTCCCTAAGGTTTTTTTCTTTTCTTGGTTGTCAAATTGCTCACAAAGATATAATATATTAAAAATTACATGAAAAATACTTTAAAGTTGGCAAGCCAAGTTTGTTGTTTATGGTTGATTCAAATAAAACAAATGTTTACTCAGGCTAAGAGGAAACCAAAAAGGTAAATATTACCAGTACCAGGCAAAACTGGCAGACTATCACTACTTGTTGAACAAAAATTTCACTCGAAAACATTTTATAAAAGTGAAACACAGGAGAAATATGTTAATTTAGCATCCACAGAGAAAAAAATTGTCCTTAATATCTAAATTACACTTATTCCTTGAAACCAATTTTTCAATGGCCGTGTTTGGCATTGCCTTTACAAGTTATAATTTCATATTTAACTTTTCTCTACCTAGAAACAATAAAATATTTAATTTAAAAAAAATGTTTTATCCCCATAAGGTAGGCTTAAATTAATAGCCAAAATTTTTTGCATGGAAGTGATTATAGGTTCCCACCTCAACTGAATGAGTGATGAAAGAAACAAGATGAGAACCGGAGAACGGAAGGGGGGAGGGGTTTTTGATAGCTATTATTATGATTGCTTAAAAAGATCTATACCTAGGGCAGCTTAGGCCTACTATATCGTTCCGTCGGCGGGTTCAAGAAGAAATGTCCTGCCCGTCAAGAATCCCTTTAAAATAAATTATCCATCGGGATAATAGTGCATAATCTTTCATGAGATTCCTCCTGTCTTGGAAATATCGGTGATTTTCTTTCCCTCCGTACCTCAGCCTTTGTGTCTCATTATTAAGAATCGGAGAAAAAAATATTGATAAAACGCATTCATTCGTGACTACAGTAGGCTATGACTGGGGGGCATCCGTCTTCACACTACACTAATTTCATGGCATTTAGTAAACCAATAAATTCGCCCTTTTCTACATTTAAGTAGTTTTACAGTTATACTCAGGAAATTCCAGCGCGGATGTTTCTCAGCACATAAGTCCATTGTCTACCGTTTTTTGGTCCAAAACTTGCTTGGCGCTTTAGCCAGTAGCTGTAAAAGGCCAGACGATTAACAGTTACAGCATCTCCAAGTCCTGTTTAACGCAATGCCAGTTTTTATTCCGCACTTATAACAACCATGGAAGTGAACATCTATCTTGCGTATGAGAGCACTTCTCTGCACTGCTGTACAATTTGCACGCACAATGCACATACCGAATCAAACTTTCTCGTACTCTTAAAATACTTACGGTATCTTCCTTCTGAATTGTACAGTAAATATTTGTTTTGACAGCATTACATTAACACGCCATTATTTTATACATTGTTACAAAACAAGTGCAATATCATTTCAACGTAGCGTCGATCTTTAATATCTGATCCGTAATAAGATCACATTCACGTTTAGTGGCCCGTCACAGCAACAAAGCACTAAGTATCCAAAGGTGAGAGAGTGGATTACCGCGAACTCCAGCCGAGCACGCAAGCAAAACGGCGTCACTGGCCAGAAAAATTGTGGAACGTCGTTCGCCAATCAGCACCTGGTAACCTGCTCGTCAGTCGGCAGCCCGTGCCAACAGGGAACCTTTCGCATATTGCAGTATCCTCTTAGAAGCGAAACCCGTTCACGCGCAGCCAATCAGAGAATGGACACGCCCACATCAAAAGTACTACGACGCCATTTCGCCTCTGCGTACTTATCTAGATTGTGGTACAGTTTTACAGCTTGCGCGATAAAGCAAAACGTAAAGTTGTGTTTCGAGTGGGCAGTAAGGAGTAGACCCTGGAGTGGCCGGAAGGAGGCAGACAGGAAATTTTATCGCCCTATCCGTAAGGGATACATTTTCAAGAATGACCTTCTCCATTTTATACGTGAGTGTCCTCTAGGACGCAAGCAACGGCAGCGTTAACTAGCAGGGAAAGGGGAACCGCAGAGAGCAGGACGAAGCGGGAAGGAGGAAAAAGTGGCGAGTGCACCAGCAGGGGGGGTTAATTTACATAGGAAGAGGGGAAGAGGACGAAATGAAGCAATCCGAGAAGCGCGACCGCAGGAAGCGAATGAAGCCACGCGATGAAACTGAGGCATGACAGGGCCGGCGACTGCAGTTCTCTCCCACTTTTTTTGCTCGGAGTTTTGTGTGGGGGTGGGGGTGGGACTTGGAGCAGGGCCAACGGCTGCAATGCGCACATGAGCCTCGCTCGCGCCCCTGGACGGGCGGCACCTCGCACTACATCGATCCGCAACCGCGTGTGCCGGGGACCTACCATATAGCACTGTTGTCCTAGTGATTTCGCGCTCAAGGCCGCTGAAAGCGCACACACACACACACATAAATATGCACACACATATTCATACATATGCACACATATATTCANTGATTTCGCGCTCAAGGCCGCTGAAAGCGCACACACACACACACATAAATATGCACACACATATTCATACATATGCACACATATATTCATACATACACACACATATATTCATACATATACATACGTACAGAAATATATATAAATGCATACAACTAAAGAGCCATGCATACAACTATAGGCACATGCATACAACTATATACACATATATGTATGCAACTATACACATATATACTTGTGCATAAATATGTGCACGTGTATACAAATACATAAACACGAAACTGTTCGCATTGTAACCACAACACTACACTAAAATTATGTACGATATGGGGCAGAATTTGACCGACAAACTTTGTGAGGTGATTCCTAATGCAAAGTCAAGTGGGAAATATATGGGACACTTTCTACCTAAGCAGAGTTCTGAAACTGCATTTCTGCAAAATATAGAAAAANGTCAAGTGGGAAATATATGGGACACTTTCTACCTAAGCAGAGTTCTGAAACTGCATTTCTGCAAAATATAGAAAAAGAAGTGAAATTAAATTACAATTCTACAAGCATTGTTTTATGTTAACGGCATAGACTAAAGAGCAAACTCTCGTTAATACCTCCAGCCGTAATGCAAATAATAAGGGTGGCCACCCTCTAATTGCAGACAACTTTACTATTGTCATGATTTATGAACGTCTGATGNTAATGCAAATAATAAGGGTGGCCACCCTCTAATTGCAGACAACTTTACTATTGTCATGATTTATGAACGTCTGATGCTGGTTTCTCGAGCAGTATGGCCTAATTAACAAAAATGGCCCTTCAGTTGCAGCTGCCCAGGACACACAGTTATCGTGTAAAACGCACACAAACATTTCGGTGGCAGCGATACAGTTTGAGGCGTGTAGGCAATATCAATACTTCCTGCAGGGAGTCACACATCGACTGTCGACATAAACGAACTGGCAGCTTCTGTACCATAAGCTTATTAATGTACGGGGCATGATGTTTACAGTACGTGTAAAAAAAAAGTGCACCATCGTCTGTGCAGTGGGTATATAGCATGTTCAGGATTACTTCCAACTTTTCTGAAGCCCTGCTAAAGTTCTATTTCCAGGATCTTCCTACGCCTCATGCAAACAAAGCTTAGCCAAGTATAGAAAATTACACCAAAGAGGCACGTACCGAATTCGTGCGCACTCTAAGTATTATTTTGCATAGGAACTATTTCATACTAGGCGTTACCAACACAGCTTTCTCTCCCTGTTTTTATTCATATCAATTATAAATGAAATAATATAATTTATAGAGCGAATATAAGTAAAATATAATTTGATAAAAAAAACAAGGTACTTCTATGTTGACACNAAATAATATAATTTATAGAGCGAATATAAGTAAAATATAATTTGATAAAAAAAACAAGGTACTTCTATGTTGACACGCGTATAAAACCCTAATAATACGCGACATATCTCGGAAAGAACCAAACATGTCATACATAGGGTAGTTTTCAGAAGGTTTTATTTATTAAGTGTGAAAAAACCGCGANTTCGGAAAGAACCAAACATGTCATACATAGGGTAGTTTTCAGAAGGTTTTATTTATTAAGTGTGAAAAAACCGCGAATAGACTATATAATAGACGCATGCAGGTAGTATTGCCTATGTGTCAGGCAATGCATTACTACAGCCGGCACCTTGCGTGCGTTGTACAAGAAAACTATGGGTCCTGGGCAGTCGCAACACGAGGGTAATTTTTGTTCATTCGGCAATACAGCTCAATAAACCAGCATCAAATGTTCCTTTCATTATTCCTGACCGTACAAAAACCGTATGCAATACGAGAGTGGCCACGACTGTTATTTTCACTACGGTGAGAGGTATTAATGAGTGTGTGCTCTTAGGTAGAGAGTCGGAAAAGAATTCTAAATCTCCAAATTTTAATTATTTGATTACACAAATTGAATATTATTTTCACAAACGTGCAGTTATGTTTCGAGAAAATAAGAGATATACACTTCAGCTGTGTCACGGAGAAAATTCGTTTCTCGTTATGCATGCTCAGTAAGTTTTTATTTTATTTCGGTTTAACGTCGCGCTGCTATGCATTGGAAAGACAAAGGTAACAAGTATTGCCAATTACGATTTGCTCTATAATCGGTTAAGATCGTTGCTTATTATAAAGAGTTAACTTCTGAAACTCCACTGCTAGAATAATATTACTCTGAACAAGATAAATTACGTAGAAAACCCAGAAATATTAAAAGATAACCGCCTAGAAAGAGGGAACTTAACAAACAAGCGTAAATAATTTACGACCCCAGCAGGGGCTCCAGTCTATTATCTAAATAAATATCGCCTCATAACGGAGGCCGTAGAACAATTCTGATTTTATTTTAGCTCACACATTTATAAGAGCATATTCCGAATTTGGTTTTAACAAGGTACACAGTTGTATTTCTGTCATTTTTTATATAATCGGGAATTACGTAAAAAATAATATATTCTAGGTTGTTCGTTTACGTGTCGCAATACCGGAAAAAATTTTCTGAAATTCAANAAAAAAAAAAAAAAAAAAAAAAAAAAAGAGGCAGTAACCTAAACGGAAAATTCTTTAATTTGCGATTTGGTATGCTTCAATCCGAATGAATTTTGAAGTCACCTGATTTGCGCACATTATGCGGGAACGGTCATAATTAAAATATACAATTAAATGCACCGTTACTTAAAATAACGCGTAATCTGGGGATTTTTTTTAATGCTACCGTATTAGATAAATTGCACTTGCAGGACTAAAAAGTATCAAGAAATTAATATTTACAATCGAGATGAATTATCACAGCTACTTGCGACATAAAACATTTATTGAAATTCCTGTACACAAATTTTAATTAAAAACAAATTATTACATTAGCCGCATACTGCATATGCTCTGTTTATAAATCGGGACTATTTTGCAAAGATAAAGTGCTATTATGACACTCCAGATGCAGGTTTGCCCAGTTACAATCGATCTGTGCTTTGTACCACGACATGGGACGACACGTTATATTGCCACGAGTACTTCAGTTTATGACTACAGTCTCCCTCATTAGCCTAGTTCTCCGAACATCCGCCCTTCCAATCGATTGGCGGGCGTACACGGGCATGCCACCTGCAGCTCCACTAATCAGGCAGTCGTAAGCAATATGGACGGCTGCGAGAGGTCGCATTTCACCTAAAGCAAGCGTGCCGGCTCCCCTCGGTGTTAGTTTCGAAGGGTTGGTGCTCATTAACGAAGGGTCGACGGTCTGGTCCGCCTGNCAAGCGTGCCGGCTCCCCTCGGTGTTAGTTTCGAAGGGTTGGTGCTCATTAACGAAGGGTCGACGGTCTGGTCCGCCTGGTAAGAGGACTCGTTTACGAAGCGGTTTCGTAGAGGTGGATAGTCCTCGGCCCCATCAAGGTGGCACGTACGGATTCAACTCCGTACTCTGCTGTTGAAAGGTGAGGTGGAACCACCCTTGGGTGGAGAACATCCACCCACTGCGATTGGGAAGGGCGACACTCTCTATATTGACAGTATTCAACTACTGTAAATTAGAGCTTTGACCGAGCTCAAATCTATTCATGGTTATGGACTTTGTCTTGTCTGGCGGGGAGTGCACACATCCAACAGCCCGATGTGATAAGAAGCATATTTTCTCTATATGCAGACTGAAGTGGCAATATGCAAAGCCTGAATGTTATGGGAAGTCCTGATCTGCACTCCCCTCAACTGCTCAGAAAGTTGTATCCTGTTTATACCTTTATGGATCAGGCACAGGAGGAGCAGCCTGGGTCACAAACCGCGGCACTTCGGTGTCTATTACATGCCATGTATCGCACGCGGTGAGCACGTAAGGGTCATCACGCTACCTCTGCTGGGCCACGCGTGGTAGGGACGATGCCACACAACTGTCATTCAGATCCCTCCTCATTAGTGCATTATGCACTACGTCAGAGTACTTCAAGTAAAAAGACAGCATCAAGTCATATTACTCGACCAAACCAAGTGTGCTACCGGAGAGGGGTGAAACTCGAGCGCTAGTGTAGCTGCCGAGAGGGGAAGAACGAGTAGGGGAATTCCAGTAGAGTTAGTTGTCTGCGCAAGTGCCTGTACTCCTGGCGACATGAAGTTAAGCAACTTCTACAGACGCCATCCCACACAGAAGCATCAGTACAGTAGTGCGGTTTAGTCAACACTGTGCCACAACATATAGTCACTACGACGCTTGCCACTCGCACGCAGTCGAGCGCTTTATCTTATCCCGGAGGAGGAAGGGGTAAGCAAGAGAAGAGGCGAAGTCCGAGAACAGCGTGACCTTGTGTGGTTCACATACTTTTCGGATGCAAACTTGGCTTGGTCGAGTAGTACGAAACCTGAACACGAAATACCGCTGTTTATACAATGACATGAGATTGGCGTGAACACGAGTGGTCTAAGTTTTAGGTACAACACAAATCTGGACCCACTGCTCGCATACAGTAAAATGGCACAAAGTATGTTTACTGCGATAGCTGTGACGGGTCGTCACTTGGATGGGTGCTTTATCTGCATAGGGCCTCTGCACTGCTTGCCTAGTTCTTTGGTTGTTGCATATAGACGAGCCTATACATATATTTGCATTTTATGTTCTTTGGATTTTATAGCACAATGTAATTTTGTAATATTTTGTTTATTTGGCTTATTGCAATATTTTATTATGGTAGTATGTATTTTATTATGTAATCAGCTGCTCATGTTCCGATATATAATCTATAAGAATATTTAGGTAGAAATGTTTCTGTGAGCTTCTTTAAAGCGTGTTAGTTCTCGTGTTCGCCGCACGTTGCGCCTCCGCCTGGGAAGGATGGTCCGCGTGACAGATTACTGCTAAACACAACCTAAACAATGTTAAGTCGAGCTTTTATTTGTTAACGGGGCGCTCTTAGCCGCGGGGCCATGCCGCACCCCGGCCTCCCAGTAGGCGGGGAAGAGGGATCACGCCCTCTCAACGCAGACATGACCAGCGCTTTCTGAATTGACCAAACCGGTTTGCCCCGACCTGTACACAGGCCGCGCCGGGCAGAGCCCTGATCTGATATTGCAGATCGCACCAAGCATGTCCTACCACATGGCCTGAGATTCTAGCACTCAGATTACCAAGCGTGTGGTATAGCCGGAGCACTACCCACGCCCCTGACGTGATCTCGGGCACGCCCCCGGAACAATCCTGTTCAACGTCCGGCTCTTTTAGCAAGAGGGGGAATCTCTCCGAGCCTTCTCCAGCATGCGGAGTCAACCACTGCCAGCACGAGTCCAACCTCGTCTGATCCAAATTCCAGGGAGTACCCCTGGATGGGCCAAGCGGATCATCCCGTGCTCCCTCTTAATTTCCATGGCACGTATGGGTTTTCCTGTGTCCGACTGCGTCGCCTAACCTCCATGCGGGAGTGTGCGGAGTCCCTCAGAACAGGTGGGTACCGCCATGACCGTCCGGTTTTACTCCCTTTGCTGTCTTCACCAGGAGCCGAGCTCACACGAAGCCGCACACCAGGCCGACTCGCAACATCAGACACGCGTCCTTTACCATCCTAGAATTTCTTCACAGGGAAATTCCTGTTTTGGGCCCCAGTGGCCTGAGTGCTAAGAGGTACCACACCCCACCAAGTGGTCGGGCCTTGGTACTATCTATCGGCCCAAGCCATCACGGCAGATACCCCTGAACAGCCGCTAGAAAACTGTTTCCCATAGGGCACGGGCGGCAGAGCCCAGTCTGTTTAATCAGGGGTGGCACGAGAAGCCCTGGGTTGCCATGGATGTTGAGAGGCTATAAGAGACGCATCACCCATCCTTTCCGGAAACCGGTAAGTAAGTTCGTCTCGGCTACCATAGCCTAGTACTGTCACGCCACCTCAAATGACCAACCTACACTCCCCCCACCGGGGTGACCGTACGATCCTCCCCCCCGGTCCGCGTGACAAAGAGGAGTGAGATTTCAGCGGGGAGTGTAGGTGTACTGTGTACCATGTAAGTTGGCCAGATTCTGACAGGTCAGCGAAAGTAGCGCCACTGTTTACATCTGACTACGTATCCTTCCGCCATCAGCTGATCGGCCACATGGCAACGATGTTGTTTATTTTCATGCTGTCATTATAAGCCGATCCCCTTGTCAATGTACTGTTCGTGGGAAGTTTTAGGCAAACTTGCTACTCAGAAATACGTAGTTGCGATTGTAGTAATAGTAATGTGTACATAAATAATTAATCAGTAAATTGTTATGTTAAAGGGCAACAATATAAATTATTAATTCAAAATTTAGTAACTACAAAAAAAAAATGTAATGGTAAACTAATGAGATATTTTAGACCGACATCTGTCTACAAAAATTAGTAGGTTATAAAAGTAAAAATATAAAACCTTGCAAAAAATTTCATATTGGCTAACTCTTTTTTATTTGTCCGAGACAGTGAATTTGGGATACCATTTGCGAAACGGTAGTTGTAGCTATTATCACACATTGGACATTATAACTAATATATTCGACTTGGAAATATGTGACTTGGAATAAAGTTAGAATTGCTTAACAACTATTCACGCGTGTCCAACTTTCTTCGGAAACAAGGAAATTGATTTTCGGAGAACAATATGGCGTATAATTTAGGTGGACGAACGATTACCTGCCAAATATAAATTACTAGTACTGAAAATCACTGTACACGAAATAATAAGTTACTTTAAAAATTATGCACAGCTCGCGAAAAATAAAACTATTGGTATCTGTTCGTAAATTTATATATGTCACACGCGGAACGCTTTTTTTTTTTGTGGCTAGTAATGCTTAAGAAAAATCCAGTAGATAGCGCGCGCACCCTGTGCGGAGCGAAGTCTGAGCCTCTTATTTTGCTCAATAGATCGCGTCTGTGTAAAGTTGACTGTTATTCTATTACTGGCTCGGAACGACACGAATTTAAAATATATTTCGTCAAATTATTAGAAAAATAATTCAACAATATTATGCAATATTTCTGTATGCTTTTGGAATTAATATCAAGCACGTATTGAAACCGGGGTTGGAGAGGGGCGATTAAGATGTGAAAAAAGGTTTTGAAATTGAGTTTCATTTGGATACGGATCGTTTTAATGTACCTTTAATTTTGAACACCTTTATATTTCTACTTTAGCACGAAGTTTAGTTTCTAACACTAAAAACTGCTGTTTCATGACCACGTAAAATAAAATTTATTAATTAACCTAGGAACTCTTTCTTATCGCGTATTTTCGGCTGGTCTAATGTGCGTCGGCAGTGCACTAAGAATAACCAACGTAATGTTAACTTTTGTTCGTTCGTGCATCAGCTGACAACACAGGATTTTGAAAATGGCATGTTGTTTGTTTCGAATACTCAAGTTGCCACTCACTTACTGTCAGAATCTGGCCAACTTAAAGCGGTGGTCACGTGCAGACGGAGAGTGCGAAAGATTTATGTGGGAGAGGGCTGTGTGAGCGCCTGAGCTAACAGGAGCTATCATTTGAATGTGCAGTCAGTTAGACGGCGTTTTCTGCCACACAAAAACTGCTAGCATGATTGCTTACCATTTTGAACGTCATTTTTGTCTCCTACAATTTAAGTCGGTTTATCCTGCATGTATTGGAAACAGTGTAGGTGTTTTACTCAGCAGTTTCTCCGGCGTAGGAAGAATGGAGTTTGATTTCTACTCTGCTGTGTGTCTCGTGGGACGAGACAGTCATCGGGCACCGGCAGTGAACGGGGTATCCTGGCGGCGCGGCGATTGAAGTTGCGATTGCCACCAGCCCGGGTCTGTTGGGAATCTGTGTAATCAATGCGAAGTGGCGTGCCTGCCCACTTCAACTGTGAACCTACACAAATCAACCTTTTCATACTTGAGGGACTGTGATAATTCGTCAAACATTTTGTCTCGTGTGTAAAAGGAAGTAGCAACTATCATAAAATATCAAGAGAGCAGAATTGTTGTACCATATTATGAGCATGCAAATTTAAATTTTTGGGCAACTCTGTCGTCATACACTATATATAACTGTTTTAAACTTATTTCGATAAATTTATATAATTATACATTTTTGATATTCTTTTAAGATATGATCATTTCGGAATCTGCAAAGAGTATTCTTAACTATGCCCATATTTTTAAATGCTGCTTATATTTGCAGCCGAGTAAACCTAATTGTGTTATGTGCTGCCTTGACTCTACAGTTATGCAGTTTGATAAATGAAAAATATATTTTCCAGATTTCGAGATTTTATATTTAAAATGGAAATATTACTAGAGTATAAGATTTAAATGAAAGTGTTCATTTACTGCCTTGTTAAGAAGTAAAATAAAAGTAAATTTTCTAGATTTTGAGCATTTATATTTTGAAATGGAAATATTACTAGAATATACAATTTTAATGAAATTGTCAATTTGTTGCTGTGCCTTTTTATACAGTTGAGTAAATTGAAACTAAATTTGTATTCTCTGCCTCCTTCGGTTTTGAGGTTAGGAGGCCTCACTAAATGACTGATTTTAATCTGTTAATCAATTGCCCTAGACTTTAATCACGTGTTTTACCTGTTTCAGTGGTGAAAATTATATATACATATATACTCAATAAATCAAAGAAATTATATTTTTATGTCCGTGTATAAGTTTGTAATAAATTGTTTTGATTGAACTTTGTGCGCCTGTTTGTTGTATTTTAGGTTAGCCCTTCATGAAATTGTTTCTTTCTTTGGTAGCCAATTTTGGTTCGAAGGCAAACCTTTACCCTTAAGTTTTTTTTTTATGTTGTTGTATACTTATGTATGTGATGAGTTGAGTAGCCTGAAGCTTCAGCTAGGGTTGGCTCATAGCCAAAGCAGCAAAACGCATTTCAATCAATAACTGTGGCTGCATAGTTCTAGTGACGAGCTGAAGTATAGCATTAAAAAAGTTAGGGGAAATATTAAGAAGGGTAGTTTCTGTCGTCTATCCCTACAAAACCTGAATTGAAATAAGAGTTCGTGAGCAATTTTTCTTAAGACGAACGTTTACTGTGTTAAGGGTATGCGTGTTTATTATTTAAAGGNTTACTGTGTTAAGCCTTTAAATAATAAACACGCATACCCTTGTGTACCACCCAATGCTGTATACCTACAAGGTGGACATGAACTTTACCAACAAACTTCGGCAGGTGATTCTTCACCGGAAAATAGGCTATAGGTTTATATAAATTTTCGATTTAAGTCTATTCCAGAAGGGTGGAACCATCCTTGAAGTGTAGCTGAAGCTGAAGTTTGTTGCTAGCACAGCCAGAATGAGACACAAATTTTAGTTTCTGATAATGAGTTATTGAACGACGAAGAGTAAACCATAAATAATTTGTTGTGTGTATCAATCCCCTTCCATAAAAACGGACAGGCTGAAATCCCATATTTTAGTTTACAAATTTAACTGTGTGGCATTTTTTGGGTAGTTCCCTGAGAATTAATAATCGATCATATATGATTTAAAAAATTAGCCTTCAGTTTCAACTCTTCTGTCCATCGTTTTCGAATTGAAACATTTGCAGAGTTAGATCAAAATGCATTAATTTCTGAACAATTGTGGCTTTAAGTGTAAAAAAACTATATTTCTTCATTGACTATGCACATTAGAATACTAAGCCGCAGAAAGAAACGAAAAAATATATATCGCACAGTTATATTTTAAAATGCAGAAATGAGATTCCAACCCATTAGTTTTTTACGGAAGGGGGTGATAATTGCAACCAATTTTTTATGGTTTGCACTTCGTCGTTCAGTGTAAACTATCAAGAAACTAGACATTTATGTCTCATTCTGGCTGGGTCACTAGCAACAAACGTCAGCTTCAGCTACCCTTTCAAGATTGGTTGTACCTTTCCGGAATAGACTTACGGTATATATCGTAGGTGTGTGTGTATATATTTTATATATTCTAGGTTTTTTTTATTAAGAATCACACGCAGATGTTTGTCGGTAAGCTCAATTCCAGCCTGTATAAACAGTGTAATCGGTCAGGTTGTCTACTCGCTCCACACTGTCGTACAGCTATGCTAAAAATGTATACCCCTGAAACCCACAAAAGGAAGAGACTGTCGGTAAGAAAGATATAAGCTAACAAACAATTGAAGCTAGAGGTTCTTTGCACAGTAACGTAGTAATTCGTTAACATGTTTCACACTACGTCAATGAATCTTGCAAAATATTTATATGTATCTATCTAATTCACTAATATTAAGTGTCTCAAAATAATTTCGAGTATGGTAGTTGTTCCAATGAATATATTTTGTATATTATTGTACTGTATTTCCACACAATTTTTATTTGTTTGCGCGAGTGCGTGCGTGGGATGAAAGCTTCTTTACGCTAAATGAATAAAAATGGAAATGTTCGTGGGGAAAGAAAGTGGCCAATGACTGCAAAAGAGAACTCCATAAATACACAGTACGAAAATATATTAAACCGGTGCGCGGGGTTGCGAGTTTTCAGTTCATAATAAAGTAAAATACGACTTTTGCTCAGGGTGCTTTTTCAAAAATAATTAAAAATGCGGAATTACACGAATAATTTTGCTTTTTAGTTATTCACTGTTTAAGTTCTAAAGATATAATTGAGAATAGTTTCATAGCAAACAAAGTTTGATATCGTTTGCATAAAGCACACGCACTCAGGAACCAACTTCACATAAATATTCATAAAAAAAAAAAAATTCGTTCACCGTGAGAGCAGCGGGAAAGGAGTTGGACGGGGAGAGAAAGAGAGAGAGAGAGAAGGAAACGTGGAAAATTGACAGTACGGGGAGGAAACGCTATAAGCGTAAATTGCTCCGCCGAAAGACGAGCTCTAGAAAGAAGTGATATAAAAAGCCATGCGAGGGCGGCAAGCGAAACTCCTCCCCGGGCTGCTAGCTTCTTTAACGACTCCTTGCAGGTCGGGCGACAGGGCAATATACAAGTCGCCCGCACTGCTATTCCAAGCCGCCCTTGTCGGCGGCGACCCTGCAAAGGAATGAAATTTATGTGCGGCCGCAGCGGCAGTCATAATGTAACGAACGTTCATGAATAAGTTAGAGCGACGGAAAATATATACCTCGCCATAACTCATAACCGCACCTCGGGCTGCCGCAGACAGCACAGCGGCTCTAAGCGCCACTGCGAAGTCGCGTCGAGCGGCCCCGCTTGTCGGCAGGTCACGTTGGACACCGCCGGCAACCTTCGACGAGGGCGAGTCATATGAAAACTTCAAAATTGCGATAACAAATTGGAACTCTCTTCAACTGTCCTATAAGATGCCAGGATAAAGAGGCATAATGTGACACACAACCGACAGGTGGAAGAACGAAGCTTGTCCGCTACACGAGGGAGCAACAGTACTGTCGATATGGCGGCTTCAGTGTCAACAAGCACCACAAAGGACCAGAGGTCAGTTCATATATATATATATNCAGTACTGTCGATATGGCGGCTTCAGTGTCAACAAGCACCACAAAGGACCAGAGGTCAGTTCATATATATATATATCTTTTATTAATAGGATTCAACCTATCGAACTTCATCACGGAATAAAAGTGCGGTGTGCTGANCAGTACTGTCGATATGGCGGCTTCAGTGTCAACAAGCACCACAAAGGACCAGAGGTCAGTTCATATATATATATATATATATATATATCTTTTATTAATAGGATTCAACCTATCGAACTTCATCACGGAATAAAAGTGCGGTGTGCTGATNATATATATATATATCTTTTATTAATAGGATTCAACCTATCGAACTTCATCACGGAATAAAAGTGCGGTGTGCTGATGCACGTTTCAAATCCGACGAAGAGGGACAGCTGGCGGTGTACGAGTGGCTACACACACGACGCCACAAGATATTTTTTCTCCAGGTATTGATGAACTACGCAAGCATTGGCACTTGTATTGCACGACAGGGTGTCTGTGTGGAAATGCAATAGAATTTTATATCTACTGTGGTCAGTAAATTGAACGATGAAAATATTTAATGTTTATATATGACTCGCCCTTGTATACTCTCCTCCTGTCTTCTGGGCAACGGAATCGAGCGCGAGCCGAGCACAGACAGCGAGACACTGGCGCATTGTGGTTGGAAAAACTAAAATCACTTCAGCTCGGAAGTGGCCATTTTTTTTTTCACTTTCAAAGTCTTGAAATAATGGCTTAAATAGTAGAAAGCAACTACCGGGTTGTATTTCTAAGCCGTTAAAAAATTTACAGTTTTCTGCAAGAAAAAAATATTAATATGTTTATGTTATAGTACTACGACTTCGGTCCAACACACGCATAAGGACTTTTAAACACTGCCCTGTGGTTAGGCAAATATAATTGGTAAGTTTTCTTAGTACACACCTCATGATGTCCAGCAGACATTATCTTAAAAGCATCGTGTACATTAAAAGAGGTCAACATAAACGCATAAACAGTAAATTATTACATATAATTAAAGTGAAATTTTTCACTAAAGCTACAGTGTAACTACCGAAATAATTGTAGAATCAAACAAGCCCTTTTACCCATCTACCAAGCACTCCTACTGAGGAAAATACTCACTTGTGATCCACACATAAATTACTTTCTTTTGACAATACTAAAATAGGATATTTCAAATTCAATACTTACCAAAAAATTACACCTTTTATGTTAAACATTAAACACAGTTTAGTTCCTCTACATAACTCCTCTTTAGCAGAATTAATTCCTGACCTTTTATAATCAAGAAATAGATATACTTGATACTTCATACATTTAATAAAGCAAGTCCCTAACATTTCTCTAAATATTCGGTCATGAAGACAAAAACAGTCCAGATTACAGACATTGAGTAAAGAAATACCTAGAGTTAACTTCCCCAGGTTAAAGTTCCTGACCACTCCAGCAGGCGAGAATCTGTAGTTCTTGGTATGAACACCACATAGCGTTAGTCCATTGTCGTGGCGGCTGCGTGGGGAAGTCGGAAGCGTTGCCAGTGCGACATCTATTCTCTCNCACATAGCGTTAGTCCATTGTCGTGGCGGCTGCGTGGGGAAGTCGGAAGCGTTGCCAGTGCGACATCTATTCTCTCTCACACACATTCCATCTCTGTCGCTCCCAGACCAAACTCCACAACAGTAGAAAGTGTTCTGAACGTCTGCTATACCCATGCAACTGGAACAGATAAAATGGCTTACACCCGAGTAATTACCTCAAGCCGTATATGTCCGTTTACGAAAATATTACGGGTTCTGTCAAACGTATGCATGTNCACATAGCGTTAGTCCATTGTCGTGGCGGCTGCGTGGGGAAGTCGGAAGCGTTGCCAGTGCGACATCTATTCTCTCACACACATTCCATCTCTGTCGCTCCCAGACCAAACTCCACAACAGTAGAAAGTGTTCTGAACGTCTGCTATACCCATGCAACTGGAACAGATAAAATGGCTGACACCCGAGTAATTACCTCAAGCCGTATATGTCCGTTTACGAAAATATTACGGGTTCTGTCAAACGTATGCATGTTGTTACAAACTAACTTTTCAGCCAATTCGTACGTGAAAGTTGCTGCGGGCGTAGCTCAATAATTACTCATGATTCGGTAGAGCACAACAGTATGTGATGACGTTTTATTACATGAAGATTATACAGTTGCTATTTAAATGACTATTGATCGGGGGAGCTTTAAATTGAATACCAAGATGATTATTTAATTACATTATGATTCACGCCATTTTAATTAAACCTAACTGGAAAGTCATCACCTTGTTGCAGCCGGAGGCTGATTCTGCGAGACGGTTAACGCCGGCCGGACACACCCATCTTCCTGGTCTGCTTCGCTGGTCGGGTCGCCCAAAGGACTAAAGATGAAAGACGACCTTCCGGGTGTTACGCCGGCCTATATCAAGCGCGTGGTTCTGCGGCCCCGCTCCGTGGCCGGTTGGAGGGGATTTCTGCAACTGTCTTCTTTCGCAAGGATCGACGACCAAATGGTGGCGTTGCAACCCCGCTCGTTTCCAGGTTTAATGTTTGAAGGTGTGATCAGGCAAGCCGTTCAGCTAAGGCCTGATCACACCATAACAACGTGCAAAATGTAACTTAATGTAGCGTAAGTAACGGGAAACATTGCAAATTGCTCACATGGTCATAATAAAACAATAAATACAATTTATAAAATACACGATAACTGTGTAGTTAGGTCATGTATATACATTATCACACAGACGCCCTGTAGACTGTGTGTAGCTGAGTGGGTTGGTGCACGTGTCTGCGTCTCATAATTTTAGGCTTTAGAGTTCACGTCTCCGTCGTTTAACGAAATTCCTTATATGATACGTTAATGCTGTTTATAACTTATGTTATTGTTAGAAAACGTTTATTTCCAGAATCAATTTGTCTAAAAGTAATAATACTTAAGTAACAGCACAGTGCCATCGACTAGCTGTGGTTGTTTGCTTTTCAAACCGAATGGTTTCTAAAGTAGAAAATTTGACCTGTGTAACATGAGTAATGTTAACAGTCACACATAAAACCTAAAGTTTAATATTGCGAGTTTTACCTTCTTTTGGCCTTCTAACCGTAAAAGCTTGCTATATTACGGAAAACACAATAGCTACTGATTATTATCCTAATTAAAGATAACTATGTAAATACACAGGCGGAGCCGGAAGGGGGAGGAACGTTATATCGGGACATAACCACCCCACCGAAATGAAAATAAAATATTCAAACATAAAATTTTAAAACAAAATGACAACTTTAATTTTATTTTAAAATAAGAAATGTGTGATCCCCTTGAATATGTAGGATATTAATAGCATTTTGTGATTCCATATATTTATATTAGTCCATTGACTTTTAATTTGTAATATTATAGCTTTCGTATTTTGTCCACAAATATAAATATGAAATCCCCCCCCCCATGTAAATTCCTGGCTACGCCCCTGTTTAAACAATTTGCTAATGTTTTAATGAGTGGCGTAAATGTCCGTCGTACATACATGTGAAAACAGTACCTTGTTTTCCAAACATACGCAGTGCCGTTGCTCCTATCATGTTCCGTATATTAATAGTTATTGTGCTTAGAAACCTAAATAAATTCAGTCTTCAGTATTGTAAACATGAATCTTTGTCGTTTAAAAAAAAAAACCTGTTAGAGTGAGCCCTATACGTGATCACCAATGTCCTTCTCCCGAAGTATGCATAAGGTTTTCTGCTTAATGAGATGCGCACTCATACAGCGTTTGCATTCGTCTAAGTACGTGAATGTTGTACGTGTCTCGGGAAATGACATACGCACGTACACGGGGAAACGAATGTGTGTGCATCTCGCGCTCTTACAGCCCATAGGCTACCATTTTGAAAAGCGATTTATATGTAGTTCATAATTGTTATCCCTAATATTTCTTTTTCTAAATAGTTGTATGGAGGCATTAACTTTCGAAAAAAAGCCACTGAGAAAAGTTCTTAACAATGTATACTCATTAACTTTTAATGACCTAGAAGAGCCGGGATAAACATAAGTTTTCTTCGTGATTTGTTATAAACCGGGCGTAGCAATGAATTTATAGTTCATATGCAGGGCAGTGAGAACACCGCCATTTTTTTTTACAAGGCAAGGCATGGATGAGTGTAAAAGTTTTATAAATATTCGAAAATTAATTTTTGCTAATACCATTATAAGTATTAGAATAAACCTTACCTTTACTTTTTACCGGTTTTAATAAACATTATAGATAAGTGCGTTTACTGCATCGAATACTTATTATTTCCTTTTTTGAAGAATTTGAAGAAATGTCTTAGGATTGACTAATAGTAACATTTTCATTGTCATGCGCTTTTCAGCTACAGCTCCTAATGGGTTGATAATTTTAAATCTATGCGCCTACGTTCCAGCACAGATTCAGTATTTGTTTACCGTCAAAATGCTTGTTCATGATCTTATCAGCTGGCTAGTTGCTGTAACGGATGCAAATAAGTATGCCTGTCGGAATGTATGAAGTATCGAGCCGAGTGGAGTATGCGTATATACACAAGTGCATTCCTAGGTTCGGACACAGCTTTAATGACACTTTAATAGACAAATTTAACGTACTGATCATTTGTACGAACAGTCACCTTTGTAGTAGATCACAACCCCAAACTGTAAACACTGAGTCACACAGTAGACCTTCGTGCGTCTAACACATATATTCTCCGACTAGTGAACAATCATTTTCTGTCAATTTCCTTTCACACAAGAACGGAATGAAAACGCTACTATGATGTATGACATCATTCATGATTAATATCAAATTTGTAATTGGAAGTGCTAACAGTACTCTTATTTTATCATGTACACCTAAACTATAGTAAATGAATAAATTACAATTTAAAACAATGACCTTTATATATTTTTGATGATTAATTTTTTCTAAATTTTAATGTAACGTTCTGTTATCATCTTCATTTATATAACTTTAATATTAAATCTTATTTTATGATTTTACTTTGAAAACGCCTGGTGTAATATTGCGCAGGTGGAGAGCAACATCCTGAATTGTACAAGACTTGAGAGGCGGCGGTTTTACAATTAGGCAAACCTTACGCATAATGTGACTAGGCATGCACCAACTCCGCGACTAAAACCTGCGAACTCGGCGCTAGCTTTGCAAAATACGTCACCGGAAACACCGCAGGCGGTGGTACGCGGACCTCAGCTTCGCTGCCGCCCAAGGCTCAAAGGAACGGCGGCGGCGGCGGCGGCGGCGGCGTGATACGAGCCGACTTCTGGCGCGTCTTCGGGGAAATCAGCGCTTTGATCACTTCTCCAGAACGGCGCCTAATCACACAGGTTAGAGATTCAACAAGTTTTGATTAGGAAGAGGAGACCGGAGCTCGCCGGGGAATCGATTGCCGCCAGACGCAGGCAAACCGCCAAAGAGTTTTCCGCCTCTCCAGGGCAACGTTTTTTTTTTTTAATTAACTGGGCAAACTAGGGTATGGCTGGCGCAAGCCTCCAGGGACAGGATTAGCGCGGAAACGAAGTGAAAGAAGAAGCTGCAGGGCGAGGAAAGTGGCCGGGTTAGAGTTTTTCTGTTCATTTCGCTAGAGGACGAGCCACACATTTACTCCTATGTACTAATTAGGGAAAAAATCCGGCCGCAAAAATCAGATAATAATTTAGAAGTTTTAAAAAGTAATGCGCGTACATATTTCACTGCACGTTGCATTCCATATCGTCTACCTGTAATTTTCAGCTTGCAGACAGCAACGACTTAAGAAAATAAACACCATAAAACTACCGGGAATAAGTATTTCCACAAAGTTCGTAAATAGCTATTGGTTACAGTAAGGAATTCATTTTGTAATTTTTTCGACCACCTCGGTGCCACTAGCAATACGGATAGAGGAAGATTTCACCAGGAAATGTTGGATATACATCTGCAAATCACATACTTTCACAATGTTTAATCGTATCTTGTAAAAAAAATTGCTCTATTAATATCTGCAAAATTTAAATTTGACCGTCTATTTAAAACCTTGCCGGATAGCTCTGAACATGAAATATAGGCCCAACAATACTACGAAGTGCGTATATTTTAGTCTACGAGAAAGTCGAAAATTTGTTAAATCAGTTTTATACAGTAAAATAATAATTGCAAAACTGCTAGTCACTGACAAAACATGTTTGTTAATAATCGTATTAATTTAGGAAAATAATTGAATTTTTCAAGGTACGCGCGTGCATTGCAGGATATAGCAAATTAACTATCGGCTCGCTCTCCAACAAAATTGATTATGGGAAGGGGGACGACACACAAAAATCCAACTTTAAAATTTGTATCACCACCAAACCCCACCCAAAAAAAAAAAATTATTTTACATTACTTCATTTAGTTGAGTACAAAAATAAAAACTTAGACGATATCATACTGAACAGTGAGAAAAAATGTGTGTACGTGCATTTGAAACTCAGAATTGAAACGTTTGATAAAACTTCTACTTGTGTGGTTGTCACGTATCCTACCGATTGCAAGCTTCTTGTTAGGATACTTGCTGCCCCGCCAGTTCTTTTCTTGCAATCTCTGCAAACTTTGGCACTTTTAAAAGACCACATTTATGTTTGAATGGCCAAATTTATGAATCACCATCAAAACATCGAATTTCGTTTCTGTCCTTAAAAAAAAAAAGATATGCATAGACATATTTCATATATTTTTTAAAATCACGATGGACACCTGCTTACAATGACACTCATATGAGAACTTACAGCTTATCAGTTGTGTAATGCTTATCGGAGTACCTGTTACAAGGACAGTTCCCCCCGTCACAAGCTTTCAGTGTAATACAATCATGACGTGCTGGCACGCTCTCGCCACCTTCCGAGGGGAACGATGCGTGATGCGGCGAAATCACAAATAATGCACAACACCGCGCCCAGCTAGTCACGCGAACGCGACGCAGACACGCCCATTCGACACTTTCTGCTCGCAGCGACAATCTCGACTACTGTGTTATGAACTTGACCTTCATGCCAAAGGCCAGGCAGCAAAGGCCACGAACACCTTTTTTTTTTTTTTTTTTACTTGTTTAGTATTTGCATCACTACACTCATGATTACTGCTCTTCTCCAACCAGGGCGAAACTGGTTCAATACCCGACCGAGTCACTCCCGGATTTTCGCAAGTGGGAATCGTGCCGGACGATGCCGCTTGCCGACAGTTTCTCATAAATTTTCATTACAAAGATTTGTGAGAAAATCCTAAGATTGAATAGGATGTCCACGACAGAGATGTGCAATGAGCTAGTTTGATGACCTAATTTATACCACTTCGTGATGTGGACACGAATGAGCGGTAATATTAAGCGAGTTCGAGCACTCCAAAATGTTACGGTAAAACTCGCTCATAAAATGCACTTTGGTCGGTCAAACCGCATTTGGTCATGTGAGTACTGGAAAGCGCGGACCGGCAGAAGTACTATGAGCAGCGAACGAGCGTGCTGTCCAGTTAGACTGCTCTCTCTCACTTCCTCTGACTACGGCGGTGTGGCAGCACAGCGTCGACGCCACAACTACACAGGAAATGCGCGTGAGTATTGTGTATTTGTCGCAGGGACATGATAAAACCGGAGATGTGATCAAATCCCTAAGGTAGATGATCAATTTACGGAATATGTTAAAATTACAACTCTGTGGGGTGATTTCCCTAAAGAAAGTAAGTGATTTGATCAAGTCCCTTAACTGTTTTAGTGAAAAGATGTTATACTTGAAGCTGGTAGCCTCATTACCTATAAAAAATTGCCGGCGAGCCTTGAAATGACCAGTAGTGAACCTTCCTGCTGGCGCTGGGGCTCGGCCACGGTGCGTAATTAATGGCTACGCTTTGGGCGAGTCCTGACTACTTTATTTCATCTTTTGACTAAAACAGTTAAGGGACTTGATAAAATCACTTACTTTCTTTAGGGAAATCACCCCACAGAGTTGTCATTTTTAACGTCTTCCGTGAATTGATCATCTACCTTATGGATTTGATAAAATATCCGGTTTTATCATCTCCCTGCGATATATTCACTGCAGTCATCACAAGTGGATAGTTTCCAACGTGTTAACGCGACCTTGCGGAATGGCTTCAGAGAACAGTGAAGACGTTTCCAGGAAGATAACGGAAGTAGATGACGTATGAAGTACGTGACCAGAAAAAGGGGACGAAGTGACGTGTGGGATAAATTTGCGTTAATTAGAGATGATACGTCGAAACACCTTCTTGGTTTCTTTCAGTGCCGCAACTGTAAGGCTATGCGTCGATTGAAAGCGGGTTCTGGGACAAAACATTTAAAGCGTCACTTTTGCTGTGGTATCAAATTTCCATTAGATTTAAGGCAAAAAATTGTATGCAATAGGAGGGTGGGCTCCCCTATTAATTTAATGGTGGCGGCAGGTATTATCACCAGTTTGTCCATAAGGTAAATATATCGATAGCACGAAACATTATCCAGAGAATTGGAGTTTAATTCACCGTCATTTCAAAAATTTTGCAAAAATTCAATATCTAAATTCGATTTGGAAGGTCCTATATACTATATATCCCATACAAACTGAGCTAGACAAACGTTGCATTACATATGTCTACCTCATTTTCCACAAGGAATCGCCTCCCGAGTTATTTCGGGCGAGTTTCCGAACAGCCTGCATTTAGGGAAACATGCACTGTATGTCAAAGTGCCTATATTAGTATATGCATAACGGACAGAGATCTGTTATTTTCCTTATACACCCTAGTCCGTGCCAAATACGCCTGTGCGATCAACCTATTTTGCTGACACTATACACAACTAGAGATAGGATCGGAGGGAACGGATTTGGGCGGTTCTTAACGAGGCTTTGAGAGCCGATGAGGGCGAAACGCGGTGGAAAAGGAATATCACCGGAATACAAGGGTGGGGAACAGGAGATCCCCGAGAAAACCCGCCGACCAGCGGTATCGTCCGGGCATGATTCTCTCAGGGGAACGGATGTGTTGGAACACGTAGGGTCTAGGGTGACCAGATATTTTTTAATACATGATGCAGGACACTTGCCATAAGAAATGTTATTTACATTAAAGGAATGTGAACTTCCAGGTACACTGTAAATATAAGCTAATGGAATAGAAAAATTGAAAAGAGTAAAGAAAATAAATATCTGGATGAAATTGAAATAATTTAGTTAACAAACACTTTTAGACAATTTTAACATTTATATTTCTGTGAAATGTGTTTTTAATTTGAATGAATGGCACGCAGCAAAATGTTATTTTGTAAAATCGGTTCATAAAACACGCAGAATGAGTAAATGACATACGTTATCAGTGGTTGTTTGTGTGTACAAAGCAGGACTTTTGGAAGGACATTTGGCTATAGGTGGTGGTTTCATGACACTGCCTGACCTTTCGCATCATGCAGGACATCTGGTCACCGTAACGTAGGCAAGTCGGAACAAGCCTAACTCGGGAGAGGCGTGTTTTCCGTTGACTCGTGTCACGTTTGCCGACAACCATCGGGTAACTATGATTCGCGTTGAGGCGTGACCACCGAGACTACAAGGCCTTGACGTCACTGGCGATAGGCGGTACAATCCCTGCAGACACTCTCTTCGAATATGAAACAATACTGTAAAATACAATGGCTAGTACTGAATAATACGTGCATTTCGCTGATTTCAATTTTCTACCAACAGCAAGCAAGTTAAATCCGATGTTCTGAAATATTACGTAATGATACATTCTCTAAATACATAAATTAGTTAAAGTTCATTTCTTAATTTTTGTTGTATTTACTATGTTGCATTTGCAAGCAAGACGAAATCGATGTTCAGAAATATAACCTAACGATACATGCGATGAATGTATAAAAAATAATCAATTTCTTTATTGTTCTTGTATAGCAATGATGTAACGTAATAATCTTTAACCAACGGGAAATATATAATAAATATAACATCTCTGGAGACAAACTCGCTGTATTATATTTCAAAAAACAAAATATGCTGCTTTAAATAAATTTTGGAAACTAACTAATGAAGAAGTTCTATACTTCCAACAAATTTGTTTAAAATAACTGAAATCGGTTTTATTTAAACGCAAAATACTGCAAAAATCTCCTTTATCTGGAGTGCATGAAACAATGAAACAATTAAGCTTCGTTAAAGGCCAAAAAGCTATGTACTGTTTATGCTAGTATACTCAAACACGCACTGAAACAATAATTTTACTTTAATGTTACTTTTTCTTCTGAAAGTCTTTGAAGTATATAAGACAAACGTCTATTTACACGTGAAACATTCGTTGGCAGTACGTTCTCTCGCGAAATAGCGTTTACCCAGGCATTACTTTTATAATTGTCAGGAAACTAAATAATTTGCACTTTTTAGCCATTCACGGCAATTTACAAGACCCCGAGGAACGCAAATGTAACACCCATGGCGTATTATTACACAGACGCCAGAGTTTTCATTAAAATACGAACGCCACATGTCTTAACTAACCAAGCCGCCAGCCATGATGGCTACTTGTCTGTCCATTAGACGTGACGTCACTAGCTTGGATATAAGATATTGTAAGGCCTTCTGGGAGGTCACGGTTGAGCCAAGGAGCGTTCTGTCCTACCCATGGCGCGAGCCTCGCTGATATTCGCTCCAAGTACGTCTAGTCACATACCGTGGGAAGGTACCTTAAGCTGTGTGTGTGTGTGTGCGTATTTATATTAGCGGTTTATTCACACTTTTTGAATCAAACCTTTGAAAAATCACCCCCACGTATCACGCGTGTGGTTGTTTCTTAAATACGTTATGTATCACAAGCTTTCTATAATTGTGTCAACATAAAAGTACCTTAATTTTTTTGTTGCACTGAACTTTTACTTATATTTTATCTAAAAATTATATTTCATTTGTAATTAAAATTAATAAAACAGGGGTAAAAGAGGCGTGTTTGTAATGCCTAGTAAGAAGTAGTTCTTATGCAAAACATTATTGCACTGAATGCGCAGGAATTTAGTGCGTTGTCCCTTCGGTGTAATTTTATAGACTCGATTAATGACTTCTCATTTACAGCCACAAAACTTTTCACGCTTGCTACTTGACAACGAAACATGATAAAACTAACACAAGAGTGCTCGACGCCGGAAGCTAATCGACTGCCAAAGCTGGGCGAGTTCGGTACATCTTGTACAGCTTGCAGATTATAGTCCATTCACGGTCACTTCCAACTTTACTGTAGCCCTGCTGAAGTTTTACTTCCAGGATATTCCTCCGCCTCGTGCAACCAAGCCATAGAAAATTATACCAGAGCGCCAACGCACCGCATTCGTGCGCACTCACTGTAATTACATTAGCATAAGAACTATTTATTACTAGGCATTACCAGAACACCTATTCTCTCTCTCTGTATTTATTCACATTAGTTATAAGTATAGGCTTTTCACAGTAAAGTGGGCGCTTTTGAAAGCCCTCTCATTTGGGATAAGTCAGTAAATATATTTCATTTTAGCATTAGACGTTTACTTCCTAGTGTGGAAATACAGACACACTGTGTTTATTGCTTGCATGGCAATAGATATTGAAAAAGGTGGTTAAATGATAAAAATTGGCTGACAGGAAAAAGTAACTATGGCCTCAAAATGCTCACTTTACAGTAAACAGCCTATAAAATATTGTAATTGATGTTAACGCTTGTGATACACGACATATTCAGGAAACAACCGAACAGGCCACGCATGGGGTGTTTTTTCAAAGGTTTGACCCAAAAAGTGTTAAGAAACCGCGAACAGACTATAGATGCAGTCCGCCACAGCTCGGCGCGGGAGTGCACGCATCTGAGTAACACTTTCGACGCTGTTGGAACTTGACTCGCGCTCCACAGAACCACCCTCGGCCCAAGTTGCACAGAGAACCCCGCCGCAGAGTCGTCTAGGCCGGAGAAGTCGAACTGAAGTTACATTCACACTCGTCTAATGGTTCCCGCCAATTTCACGGTTAATCGTGGATGCACTTCTACCCAGTAGCGAAAAGTCAGGATTGAGCGAACTGAACACTTGCCAAGTTATAATCACGGGTCTACGACATAAACGGGCGAGAGTCAAAGTGTAGCACATCCCGTGTCTGCCCATCTGAAGGTGGTGGTTTCAAATATTACTGCGAATAGGAATAAGTGTAACTTCTTGAAGATAAAAGTTGAGTATGTACCTCAGTGTTGTTATTATTAAACACGACATGTGAAGTACATAAATTGCATTCAAATATAATAAGATAGAATGTCAAAGTTTTAAAATACTTGGGACTAGAATATACGTACAAATTACACGTAAAAACGTTAGTTATTACAGAATACGCTAATGTCAAAATAGTACTGAAATAGATATTGACAGTAAAAATGCATGTAATAAATAGACAAATATTGATTATAAGTGTAGCATGGGACATGAAAGAGAGCTCAGAGAAGTCAACTGCTCATATTTAACATAATTTTTTATTAATTCCTGTTTGTATTCCTTAATTGAAGGGCTTGGTGGAAGAAGGGCCTATCCCACATCAGCCACAATGTATGCTAAGACCCTTCTTCCACCAAGAAGGGAGGCAGTAACTACGTTCTTCTGCTGTTCCATAAGACCTACCCACAACAGCAAACTTATGCATGTACACACTACCTATATGGTGTAAGCTTTCGTATTTTGTTATAAATCTCTTTTTGATGGATGTGTGGGAGAGGCCCTTCTTCCACTAAGCTTCAATTGAAACAACTATATTCAACCAAACACTGTTTAAATTTATGCTTGGAATTAATGTTTCTACTACCGCATATATCTAAGTTTTTGTGGAAGTTAGTTAAACAACTTTATTCCTGAGTAACAAATAATTTCCCACAAAATGTTTACTTATTACAAGACTAATGAAAATTTTAAATTTACTCTAGTAATATAAAAATGTACAGACGTGGTCATCTTAACATTTTAATCATTATAGTAATATATGCAGCACGCATAACGGACGCCTTCCAATAAGGCGTGGAGAGCCTTCGTAGTGACCCGTTTTACTCAGAAATTTCAGCAACGACGCTACGGTAAGTGGATACATTTTTATTAGAACAACATTGCTTATTTTGAAGAGAATTATGGAATTAAATAACTGATATTTAAATGCGAAATGCGAACGCATAAACTCATATTGGAGAGATTAGGGCGGCTCTTAACATCAAGGTCCTGAGAGCCGATGNCGAGAGAAAACCCGACCACCAGCGCAATCGTCCGGCACGATTCCCACATGAAAAAATCTGGACCGGGAATGGAACCCGATTAGTCTAGGTGGGAGGCGAGTAGTCTGACCACTACACCACCGCGGCCCCTTACAAGTATAAGGATTCTGCGAACAGACTATATCTTTCCCCCACCTAATGAAGGATCAGACGACATGCTTGGAGAGAGGCGAAGGACTGCGGCAGGCAATGCTTTCAGGGCGGCGGCCCGGGAGCATAGAGCCAGGAATAAACCCCCAGCTGCAGTGAGGGAGGCTGGAAATAGCGACCTGACATGACCTTTCGAGCGCACCGATAACGAGAGGGAAATGGAGCCGAGCGGTCACGAGAGAAACCACGAACAGCCAGAAACCCGTCATCGAAAACACGTTTGCGAGATACTCATCTCGAGTCGGCTAACTCCGCGCAACTTGGCACCTACAGCTTTCCTCGTTTCAAGGTAATGACCAAGGAAAAATTTGTTATTTTATATTCGTAACACATAATTTTCAACTTTTAGACATTATCAATAATTACTCTTTCCTCACAAATTTTTTTGAAACATAGTTTTACATAAATTGATTTGGAAATCACTATTTTACTGTTTTAGAAGCTTACAAATAATAAAAACCTATGTACATGAAACAAATAATTCACAACGAAAGAAAAATTGAGAGAGCTACTTCAAGACGTCTATAAAATCGTAGAAGTAAATGTTTCTGCAACTTCAAAAATTTCTGGAAATAAGTAAATTCTTGCATATTTTTTTATTCGTGGCTACCTCTGAATTTTTGTAAAATAACTTTTGCTTAACATACCTTAAAATTAATTAACACAAGACATTAAAATTTCTTTTGTTAAACTTTTCGCAAATAGTTTTGTTTGCTTTATTTGTATATTACAAAGACGGTATAATGTTGACTTATAAAACCATGCATCCAAATAAGTTTTATCAGAGAAAAAAATAGTTACAGATAATGACTACAAGTTAAACAGTATGTGGTACAAATATAAAATAATTTCTATCGTGGCCACAGCCCTTAGAATACATAAAAATTGATAGGTATTTCACGTCCCGCAGCCATCTTTGCGTTGCTACTGGCCCTGAGCTCCCAGCTTCTTGGATACCAGTCTCAACAAGAAAGCTGTGTAGTCTGTTTGTGGGGAGGTGGAGGGAGGGGGGAGAGGGCTTTCCCAGGGTTGCTTGGGGTGGAGTGCTAAAGTTCAGAAAAAAAGGTGGGGTGGTGAAGGGAAGAAGTAGAAGGTCTGAATGCGCTTTCAGTCTGATTACACCGAAGAGCGAGCAAGCAAGCAGGGACGGCGGTAATCGGGAGAGGGCACTGTG
>NQII01000997.1:258544-268608 GCA_002778355.1 Clitarchus hookeri | reverse complement strand
TGCGGACTGCGAGCATCGGTGCATAGTGAAGAGAGACTGGCGGGCAGGACTATTGAACTGGATGCGTGAGCGACAGACATCGGAATGATGGAAATACACATATTGAATGTGTAAATAATAAGTGTAAAATAAGTGACTATAACTAATATAGAGAATTTAATAAGGACTTTAATTAGAATCGAGATGGACATTAAATATTGCGCTTACTATAAATAACAAGAGTAAGAGTAAGAGTGGAGATATATAGTTTAATGTTGTAAATAATAAATGAGTAAATAAATTAATAATCAAATTTAGTTCTTTTACTTTTATCACGATCTCCATCCCTCATGAACTCTGATACGCCCCTCTGGCGTCTTGCAACACTATTTTTTCCATAAAAAGTAAAACACTAATGGCAACACATACTCATTGCAGTTCAAAATTATGTGNTTCCATAAAAAGTAAAACACTAATGGCAACACATACTCATTGCAGTTCAAAATTATGTGCTTAAAGTCAAGTCAATTATTCCCGACAGCTGCTGATGAAGTAGACGACTACTGTGAATGTCTCCGACACTGCTTAGTGACATTCTTACATACAATCAAAATCACGTTTTCGAACAGTGGCGTGGATGTAGGACCAGCATTTCGTTTTTCAAAAGACTCATGATTATAAAAATTAAAAAAAATTACCGTTACTTAAGTATCAGCTAACTTTAGTCGATGACACGTAATTCTGAAATTTCTAGAGGCAAAATGAAGCAGTCCAGTGTTAGGGCCCTGAAGCTAGTTATAAGCACATGGTATGCACACTCGTACTCCAGGGTTGCTACTTTCTCATTTGGAATTACCTNACCCTGAAGCTAGTTATAAGCACATGGTATGCACACTCGTACTCCAGGGTTGCTACTTTCTCATTTGGAATTACCTGACATGTCCCTGATTTACAGATAAAAAATAATGTCTTACTAGACTTCTGCTAAAGATATTTCCCTATTACAATGACTCATTTATAGTGCAGCACTAACACTGCAATGACTACTCCATACTTACCTCACTTCAACATCATCGGCCCTCAAGACCGCTTTGTTAAGAGCCGCCCAAATCTCTTCACTCACTCAGTGTCTGATTTCCCTGGCGGCATTCACAATCTCCGGCATGCCCCTGTTTTCAAGGTTTTCCAGCCCAAGTGGCAACCATGATATCGCCTCTACGGACCAACCCGCGCAAAGCGGCGACGCCATCTGGGGAGATCCCCACGGAGAGTCCCGGCAAGTCGTGGGGAGCCGCTCCGCTGTTTGCACAGAGCGAGGCAACTCTTGGGAGACGCGACTGCGGGGCGAGTTTTCCCCTGCACGCGGAGTAGTCAATATTTATCTCTACGCCCAAGTTCCAAATCGAGTTTTACACGGTTCCCGCTACTGGAGGGGGCTGGGGAGAGGGGCGTGTGAACAGAATCTCTCCNAGTTCCAAATCGAGTTTTACACGGTTCCCGCTACTGGAGGGGGCTGGGGAGAGGGGCGTGTGAACAGAATCTCTCCGACTGCAAACACGACATGCTCGCCTAGTTCTGCCGACACCGCGAAGACACTAGGCACCCCACTCGTGAACTTGCCAACTTCTCCGTCGGCACCGCCGTACACACATTAAACTGAATACTCTCAAGAGATGGTAAATACCACTCGCACTATTCTAACANACACATTAAACTGAATACTCTCAAGAGATGGTAAATACCACTCGCACTATTCTAACATGCATAAAATCCCACTTTAGTCCAATCGCGGTTACTTCCAACTTTTCTAAAGACCTGCTAAACTTCTACTTCCAGGATATTCCTCCGCCTCATGCAAACAAAGCTTTACAGAGTCTAGAAAATTACACCAACATGACAACGCACCGCATTCGTGCGCACTCAGTGTAATAATATATTGAATAGAAACTATATCTTACTAGGTGTTACCAACTTATATAAACTTAAGAATAAAACGCTTCTGATGCATGGCATATTCAGGAAACAACCAAACACATCATCCATGCGGTGTTTTTTCACAGCCATCTCCTAGTCATTAGTTTTCTCCGAAAGATCGTACAAACCACTTCCATGGGGTGTTTNCAGACGCAATGACAACCATATATGAAACATATCTGTCCAAAATATTATCTCGGTGGCGAAGGTTGGGTAGTTACTGACGTCGATACGGAACCACAAATCCTTACTTTGAAGAATCCAGCTGCAGCCCGAGATCACACATTTTTAAGCGTGACCTGTCCAACAACACGAACTTTGCATTTCTATGCCTAAATATTGGCACTTACAATTGTACCAAGTAGACACAAGCATGCATTTGCTACATCACAGCAATTACCACCCCCCCCCCTTCCTACGCGCCTTTTTTCCACCAAAAAAATTATTTCTCAAACGCCTCTTACAAATGCAATTAAAAACTACTACTCGTAATGTAATTGTGACACTGGCAATTCTAGCGACAGGTAGGCGGCGCCCTTCAGGAAACGTTTTTGAAAATTGTCAGTTTTTTTTTAATTTCTGCTTACTATTTCTTTCCGCCACATGAAATAAAACTATAACGGAACTTATGATTTAACCCCTGCGTTAATCAAGTCAGGACTGCGAATTTGTTAGAAACGCAAGTACGTTAACAACGCGAATGATTTGCATTTACAGAAGTGCAAAGAACAGCGGCAGAGTGCAGCGTGAGAAAGAGTAGTGGGCGATGGCATAAGCAGTGTCGTTGATGAAGCAAATTTCGTATATAATAGGGTCCTCCCAGTAATGCAATTAAAACTATTGTTACATGCTCGGTGCTTTTCCTCGCTACTCTTGCCCCGTCCTGCTCGCGAGATCAAAGGAATGTCTGAAGGTCAAGTGAGGTAATCCAAGAAGCGCTTGGAGATTTACAAAGGCGAGCCGCAGCGAACCGCGCTCCAGAACTTCAGCGGATTGAAATTCTGAGGTTACTTTTTCAAGAATGTTCTGGTGAATCGCCCTTGCCTCTATCAGCGAGACTCGGGGTGAGCGGGGAACATTCCAGATCGAGCCTGCGAGACTACTAAAGCCGTGGCGGTCCTCCAAGAAGACAATTTTTGAATTTGAGTGTTTGGATGATCGCGCGACCTTAAGCGGCTGGTGTGCGAAGACGATGAGCCAGCAGAGCGTCGAGTGGCGACAAGAACGATCAGCGGGAGTGAAGTATGCGGACTGCGAGCATCGGTGCATAGTGAAGAGAGACTGGCGGGCAGGACTATTGAACTGGATGCGTGAGCGACAGACATCGGAATGATGGAAATACACATATTGAATGTGTAAATAATAAGTGTAAAATAAGTGACTATAACTAATATAGAGAATTTAATAAGGACTTTAATTAGAATCGAGATNTGTAAATAATAAGTGTAAAATAAGTGACTATAACTAATATAGAGAATTTAATAAGGACTTTAATTAGAATCGAGATAGACATTAAATATTTCGCTTACTATAAATAACAAGAGTAAGAGTAAGAGTGGAGATATATAGTTTAATGTTGTAAATAATAAAAGAGTAAATAAATTAATAATCAAATTTAGTTCTTTTACTTTTATCACGATCTCCATCCCTCATGAACTCTGATACGCCCCTCTGGCGTCTTGCAACACTATTTTTCCATCAATAGTAAAATACTAATGGCAACACATACTCATTGCAGTTCAAAATTATGTGCTTANTCCATCAATAGTAAAATACTAATGGCAACACATACTCATTGCAGTTCAAAATTATGTGCTTAACGTAAAGTCAATTATTCCAGACAGCTGCTGATGAAGTAGAAGACTACTGTGAATGTCTCCGACACTGCTTAGTGACATTCTTACATACAATCAAAATCACGTTTTCGAACAGTGGCGTGGATGTAGGACCAGCATTTCGTTTTTCAAAAGACTCACGATTATAAAAATTAAAAAAATTACCGTTACTTAAGTATCAGCTAACTTTAGTCGATGACACGTAATTCTGAAATTTCTAGAGGCAAAATGAAGCAGTCCAGTGTTAGGACCCTGAAGCTAGTTATAAGCACATGGTATGCACACTCGTACTCCAGGGTTGCTACTTTCTCATTTGGAATTACCTGACATGTCCCTGATTTACAGATAAAAAATAATGTCTTACTAGACTTCTGCTAAAGATATTTCCCTATTACAATGACTCATTTATAGTGCAGCACTAACACTGCAATGACTACTCCATACTTACCTCACTTCAACATCATCGGCCCTCAAGACCGCTTTGTTAAGAGCCGCCCAAATCTCTTCACTCACTCAGTGTCTGATTTCCCTGGCGGCATTCACAATCTCCGGCATGCCCCTGTTTTCAAGGTTTTCCAGCCCAAGTGGCAACCATGATATCGCCTCTACGGACCAACCCGCGCAAAGCGGCGACGCCATCTGGGGAGATCCCCACGGAGAGTCCCGGCAAGTCGTGGGGAGCCGCTCCGCTGTTTGCACAGAGCGAGGCAACTCTTGGGAGACGCGACTGCGGGGCGAGTTTTCCCCTGCACGCGGAGTAGTCAATATTTATCTCTACGCCCAAGTTCCAAATCGAGTTTTACACGGTTCCCGCTACTGGAGGGGGCTGGGGAGAGGGGCGTGTGAACAGAATCTCTCCAACTGCAAACACGACATGCTCGCCTAGTTCTGGCGACACCGCGAAGACACTAGGCACCCCACTCGTGAACTTGCCAACTTCTCCGTCGGCACCGCCGTACACACATTAAACTGAATACTCTCAAGAGATGGTAAATACCACTCGCACTATTCTAACAAGCATAAAATCCCACTTTAGTCCATTCGTGGTTACTTCCAACTTTTCTAAAGACCTGCTAAACTTCTACTTCCAGGATATTCCTCCGCCTCATGCAAACAAAGCTTTACAGAGTCTAGAAAATTACACCAACATGACAACGCACCACATTCGTGCGCACTCAGTGTAATAATATATTGAATAGAAACTATATCTAACTAGGTGTTACCAACTTATATAAACTTAAGAATGAAACGCTTGTGATGCATGGCATATTCAGGAAACAACCAAACACATCATCCATGGGGTGTTTTTTCACAGCCATCTCCTAGTCATTAGTTTTCTCCGAAAGATCGTACAAACTACTTCCATGAGGTGTTTTTTCACAGCCATCTCCTAGTCATTAGTTTTCTCCGAAAGATCGTACAAACCACTTCCATGGGGTGTTTTTTCACAGCCATCTCCTAGTCATTAGTTTTCTCCGAAAGATCGTACAAACTACTTCCATGATGGCACATTCATAAAAAAAAAACAACCACAAATTTGTTTTCGTGGCATTGAAATAATATTAAATCAAAACTCTTGCTTACGAACAAAACCGTCAGGCAGTACCGACGATATATTTTCAGTAAAAGCACAAAAATTTAATAACCTTAAGAAATTATTTTAATAAATAAGTACATGATATATATTTTACCTTGTTGGAGACTTTAAAAGTGGAAGAAAAATCGTGTCAGCAATAAGGTTACTGCAGGTTTAATGAACTCTTACATAAACGGAGTGGCGGCGGTTATAGGCAAAAGTGAACTGGGCTGACGACCGTACAATTGAAGTACGATCGGAAGTCTGGATCTTAGATCGTGAACCACACGAAATTATAGTGCCTGTACGATCAGGATCAGACTGTCGGCGCACCTGGGCTGGGCTGTATCGAGAGCGCTCCATTCTCGAATTATGTAAATAAACGGTTCGCGCGGGGCGGTTCGGCGTCGATACGCCGATACCACGGCACAGCCCGGGGCGTCCGCCCTTCTCGGCGCAACTCCCGCGGCTCGTCGTGTGCGCTGTTGCTGGCTGTTCGGCGTGGCGCGCGCGACCAAACCGCCTCGCCGACGAACCATATGCTAAAGACGAGGTGCACCGCTTATTCGTCTTCCACGCATGTACCCAACATTTACCTACCCCAAACATACACAACTTTAAAAAGTAACATGGCCAAAAGTGATGGACGCGTTTGTCTATATCTCAATTTTTACAAGACAAGCACTTTTATGTAAATAAAATGCTTTCATCAATTCGAGTCTCATCAAACTGCTTTACAAAACGGTTAGAGGAAGTATAAAAACATCTCAAAGCACTTGTTTACTAAACAGTGTTCCAATATCAAATCCAATCCACGCCGTTTTCGCTGGACGTGTTGGCAGAAAAGCAGTTCAAAGTTGGGACACGGAGACTGGCTGTGCGCAGCCAGCGAGGTCCGTCTGCGTCATCTTCAGTGTGTGCTGCAAGCAGGCTCACCCCGCACCCGACACTAAACATGCGCGTTATTGCCTCCTTTCTTCCCCGCCGCCGACACTACACTTTGCAACATATAAAAACAAAAAGCTCTTCGTCTATAGCACAGGTTTCCTTAACCTATCCCAAAAAATGTTCACCGTTGCCAAACAAAGCGACCCCTTGTCGAGGTGGCTAGGGAATGAATGAGAGAAGAGATTTGGGCGGCTCTTAACATTGAGGTATTGAGGGCCGATGAGGGTAAAGTGAGGAGTATGGAGCAGCGCCGGAATGAAAGGGCGTAGGAAACGGGAGACCCCGAGAAAACCCGCCGACCAGCGGCATCGTCCGGCACGATTCCCATTTGCGAAAATCCGGAGTGAACCGGGCGGGTATTGAACCCGGCTCGCCTTGGTGGGAGATGAGCAGTCGTCTAACAGCTCAGCCACTGTTGCCTCGGCTGTAGTGAAATCCAAATTAGAAAATATGGCGCAAAAGTCCAAAACGCGTCGGGCGAGTCGGGAGAATCCATTGCCGCAGCACCAAGGACTGGCGTTGTTAATTTCAGTTGTGACAGCGGCTGAGAACGGTTGGCCGAGAGCTGCTCCACGCGTGCATATTATCTGTCGAAAAAACAAGTCGCGCAGCGCGGTACTAGAGAGCGATGCTATCGGTTTGTATGGCTGCAGTAGTGTCACGTGGTTTCTCTCCCTCCAGCGGCGAGCGTTCAAAGAACCCTCACTTACGTCCCCGCCGCAAAGCTGCATCCAGATTATTTCCTCATTTGAACTATACTATATGGGGTTACCTTCATATAGGCTGACCACGGTAATGTATGCGCTTTTGAAGCAAACCTTTGAAAAAAGTCACTGCTCATAAATACTCGCACACATTATATTACACACGTACAGACAGACTCCTAGTTCACTTGGCAATGAATTAATGAAAATAATTCTTAATACTTGACGTATTTCGAGCGTAGTGTTACAATTTTTGCCACTCAAGTTAGTACTTCTTGTTTTATATACATTAAGAGTATGAATTAGTGTATTAGTGACATTTACATTCATAATAATTCTACGAGTTNACACGTACAGACAGACTCCTAGTTCACTTGGCAATTAATTAATGAAAATAGTTCTTAATACTTGACGTATTTCGAGCGTAGTGTTACAATTTTTGCCACTCAAGTTAGCACTTCTTGTTTTATATACATTAAGAGTATGAATTAGTGTATTAGTGACATTTACATTCATAATAATTCTACGAGTNCACTTCTTGTTTTATATACATTAAGAGTATGAATTAGTGTATTAGTGACATTTACATTCATAATAATTCTACGAGTTAAGTTGCATGGCGCATGAATAAAACGATCAGACACTCGACAATGTTAATTTTACATATGGCAGAAAAATACAGGGCTTTCAAAAGTGTTCAATTAACTGTCAATCAAGCGCGAGAGGTGCGGGGGCATAATCAAAGCCGGTCACGACCCCCGCATCCAGAGAGGCTTGCAGCCACGGAAGCTCCACGAGGCTGGTTGAACTAGTGTTAGTTCAATAATATAAAGCCGAACTGGATTCGACCATACCAATGGCCCGAAGTATAGTTCATAGCTCGTAGCGTAGCGTCGCAACTCCAGCGATGGCTCTGCAGCTGGAGACTGGAGCGCTATAAGCCTTGTTGTTGTCGTCAAGAGCCTGTACCATGATGTTCCGGATTAGAATCCCAAGTACGTATCTTCCATCAGCCACGAATAGTACGAGCATCACAATGGGGCCGTTGAAGAAAAGCACTGATAAGCTTGACTTCTGAACAGATTAATTGACCAGAGCTCTTCAAAAAGACTCGCGTAACCAACAACGTGCCGGCTTGCGTACAATACTGTCACTCGATAACGATACAAATATTGGGTTGACTCCGTGTCCTTGCTCGTTGCTCGCATTAACGGATGNACAATACTGTCACTCGATAACGATACAAATATTGGGTTGACTCCGTGTCCTTGCTCGTTGCTCGCATTAACGGATGCCGGTTAGTCGGGCCTGGTGGGTAACCACACGAAGAGACGACTGAGACCGAAATTGAAAGATTGGCGAGAAGGAAAATTAGAGTATTTCCAATAATAATCCGACAATCTCGCAAACTAAACGTTACAGCAAACTTTTCTTTTGAATGACCCCGCGATTAACTGTGTTTATTCACTGCTAGCGTTTGGCAGCAAGTGTTGAGGACGGGGTCTGACCTACTGGATCACNACAATACTGTCACTCGATAACGATACAAATATTGGGTTGACTCCGTGTCCTTGCTCGTTGCTCGCATTAACGGATGACGGTTAGTCGGGCCTGGTGGGTAACCACACGAAGAGACGACTGAGACCGAAATTGAAAGATTGGCGAGAAGGAAAATTAGAGTATTTCCAATAATAATCCGACAATCTCGCAAACTAAACGTTACAGCAAACTTTTCTTTTGAATGACCTCGCGATTAACTGTGTTTATTCACTGCTAGCGTTTGGCAGCAAGTGTTGAGGACGGGGTCTGACCTACTGGATCACNCCGCGATTAACTGTGTTTATTCACTGCTAGCGTTTGGCAGCAAGTGTTGAGGACGGGGTCTGACCTACTGGATCACGCTTTGAACCACAGCACGTGCGTCTTTTTCTCTAAATATTTTATAGATGCTCGAGACTCTCGTCGTCTATTATCACCGAGTTTGAGAAAATTGCACTATAGTTTGGTACGAACTGAACACCAACGTAAAACACAATCCTTGAGATACGATTCATACACTTAATAACTACGGAAAAACTTCATCGCACGTATACATATACGCGACCGAAACTAATCACACTAAAGAACACTTCGACAAAATTTTGTTTTAACAGCGAAATAAGGAAGATAACTTCCGAAAATCGATTCTAAAATAATATGTACTTTCCAAAACCAGAAACAATTTTTGCGTTGATTGGTTTGGCGTTGAAAATAACAGTGACGACTTTTAGTTTAAGTCAGAGATACGCCATTGCTCAAGCTGACAGCCGGCCAGAGATAAGTTCGTGAGCCCGTGAAGCATATGCGGACGTAACTACGAGAAGGAAAAAAGGGGGAGGGGTGGGGTTACACCACTGTAGACCATAGACTAAAGATGAGGTAGATAGATTCTTCGTCTTTTACGCATGTACCCAACATTGACCTACCCCAAAGAAACATAACTGTTAAAGTCGCATGGTCAACAATGATAAACATGTTTGTTTATATGTTAATTTTCAAATAACAAGCATTATAATATTAATAAAACACTTTCACCAATTCGAATTTAATCAAATTGCTTTACAAACGGGCTAGAGGAAGTGAACAAACATTTCAAAGGACTTGGTTTACTAAACAGCGTTCTAACCTCAAATCCAGTCCACGCCGATTTTGCTAGTCGTGTTGGCAGAAAAAGCAGTTCAATGTTGGGGCACGGAGATTGGTTGTGCGCAGCCAGCGAGATCGGCCTACTTCATCTGTGGTCTATGCTGTATCCACGGAAACAGCTTTAAATAGGTCCGACTACAGAACTGTCAAAAATGTGCGTTCGTTGGTGGACTATAAGAGTGCACAGCGCTCTGTGCTCAGACTTGCAAGCAGCTCGCTGGACAAACCCAGCTCGCCGTTGCTCTTCGTCGTCCGGGAGCGTGTGACGAGTGGTGTTCGTAAACGTCTACCCTATGACAGCTGCCTTTCCACAGGTCTCGCGGCGGCCTGCACGTATTCAGAGGCATAGCCGGGAGGGGGGGG
>NQII01000997.1:192424-258526 GCA_002778355.1 Clitarchus hookeri | reverse complement strand
CAGGACATACCCCCCCCCAATAAAAATAAAACATTCGAAAATAAAATTATAAAAATTATAACTTTTATGTATTTTAATATGAGAAACATGTGATCCCCCTGAACACGAGGAATGTTAGCATTTTGTGTTTCCATATCTGTATATTATATTATTGAATGAAAAAGAACTGATATCATTCATTTCTTTCACATATGATAAATTTGCAATCCCACTTGAACACGGAGGCTTATAGCATTTTGTAGTTCCGTCTTTGAATATTAGCCCCTTCGTTGTAAGTAATTTTTGAACTAATAATTTTCAATATTATAGATTATACATTTTTTTTTTCTTTCCAAAAATAGAAATTCCTAGTCCCCTTCCCCGCGAAGTAAATTCCTGGCTACACGACCTGCGTGTATCGCCTGGTGTGGACCGCGCTGACGAGAATAGAAGCAATCAGCGCGGCGCGGAGTCCTCGAAAAAAAAAATAAAAAAAAAAAAGCATGTTAGGTGTGAAGTGGCTCGGGGACGAGCACTCCGCAGTTCTGCGACAAGAGAAGCAGCATAACAAACTGGCGGGCGGAGGGAATACACCACATCTGGTATTCATTAATCAGTCGCCGGACCCGTACGGCAGGGCAGAAAGCCCATTTCCAGTAGAAATCCATAAACAACGGCTCGGCGCGGGCCCCACGCCGTACAAATATTTCCAGTGCCTCGTGGATGACGTTGATAAATGTCATCCCGCATCACAGCAAGTCAGCCAGGTAAGCGGCAGTTTTTTTTTTTCCAGCTTTTCCAGAATTGGAATTGCTGATTATTAAACTCCCTTTTTTATTTTGACCCGGGTGAGATTATATTATTCGGACCTAACCAAAAAATACAGCCGTAGCGCAGAAAATATTTTCCGGGCATCCTAAAAACGATACGCGCGTTGTTGGCATGAAGTATGCTACGGCTGTAGGGAAGAAAAATACTAAATTTAAGTTTTACAATTTAAACCACTGGCAAAGTTGAGTACAGGTTCGCATGAATACGGCACGATGCTTAGATTATTTTTACGTGCAACCATTGGCTCCCATTTAGAGAGGCAAGTAGAGCTATGTCTCCTCCCTCCTATATATATATATTTTTAATACTTACAATGACAAGAACATAAAAGTTTGATCAAGTTGCCCTGAATACAATACCATTCAGCTTCCCTTGTTCCAGTTTTTTCTAAGTGGTTTGCTACGTAAGTTCCGAATCCAGTAAAACTGTCCTTTAGGTACTGTGCAATGTTTCCGAGGAGACTATTAAAGCTGTCTGGAGTACGAAATATGTGTGCTCTAACGTTACCAATGTGCACCGCGATAAGGCAAGTTGACTCGACACCCTGAAGTTTCTTTGAAGTAATAAACGATGCCGTTGTATGGTTGGATAATGTCTATTTTCAGCTGTAATAGACATTCATACGTTATGTCGTCTTAATTATGTTACACATTTTGTACGCATCTTAGTAAAGTTATGTGGGCAACGTGCAATACAAACGAAGTAAATAAAATTGTAATTTCGACGATGAAATACTTGTCGGAAATGACATCGTGTGGAAGATGCAAAAGTTGGACAGAATTTGGCACCTACAATTTTTTCTCAGCTATACAACGCCCATAAGGTACGAGGACCGGGTGAGGTCTTGTGGTTCGGAGCATGTGCAGCACGCCATGTAAACATAAGTACCTTGGATTGTGACAAAGTATTTTTGACATAAATGGCGGCATATTGTGTATCAAGCGCCAATAATTCAGATCACTCTCTAGAGGAACCCTGCTGGTTCCTTACCTTGGTGTGCGGCGACTATAGTCTATTCGCGGTTTCTTCACACTTTTTGAATTGAACCTTTGAAAAAACACATCGTGTATGACGTGTTTGGTTGTTTCATAAATATATCTCATATCTCAAGCGTTTAATACTTGTGTTAACATAAAAGCACCTTATTTTAAGTTAAATTCAAATTTTACTTATAACTTATACTTAAAAAATTATAATCTATAGATAAGTAATGTGAATAAAGACTGTGACAAAATAGGTGTATTGGTAATACATAATAAGAAATAATTCTTATGCAAAATATTATTNCGAGCGTTTAATACTTGTGTTAACATAAAAGTGCCTTATTTTAAGTTAAATTCAAATTTTACTTATAACTTATACTTAACAAATTATAATCTATAGATAAGTAATGTGAATAAAGACTGTGACAAAATAGGTGTATTGGTAATACATAATAAGAAATAATTCGTATGCAAAATATTATTACACCGATTGCGCACGAATGCGGTGCGTTTGCCCCCTCTGGTGTAATTTTCTGTTTGTATGAAGCGGAGGAATATCCTGGAAGTAGAACTTCAGCAGGGCTTCAGAAAAGTTGTAAGTAACCGTGAATGGAGTATAACCGCTGCTCAATTTGTGCTTCGGGTTTCTCTCACTTCTTGTTAAAAGAGGAGGATAGCGAGGCACTTTCAAACAGATCGTGTTGAACTTCCAAAGGGCTGAAAATAGTCTCAGTAACGCTGACCCCAGCGAAAATTGAGCGGTCTGCTCGCAAATGGTAACTTCCTACGTTTTAAGGCAGGCAGTGGCGCGTTAGACCACCTAAATCTACAGCACTATTTTAACAAACAATCATTTGAATAAACCGAAGTGGAGAGAGCGGAGTGGAGCGGTTTCGGCAGCTCTTAACAGAGGTCTTGAGAGCCAATGAGGGTGAAGCGAGGCGAGTATGGGGCTGCACCGGAATGCAAGAGCGGGGGCCCCCCAGAAAGCCCGCCGACCGGGGACGACCCCACCGAGAATCTAACCTGGTTCGCCCTGGCGGGAGGCGAGCACTCCAGCCGCTGCGCACTGCGGACCTCTTTGAATAGGCTACACGGAGCCCGTACTTCAAGAAATTTAGACGATTCAAGTCGAATCCTGAAAGCCATTTCCACAAAATCAATCGTTTGACGTCTACTCTCGTATCCCATTTGTCTCCAGACATGCAATAATCTCATTTGTTGGTGGTTTTCCCATGAAATGCAAATATAATGCGGACTACCTAAAAAAAAAAAAAAAAAAAAAAAAAAAAAACCGCGCAGAACGATAGAGCATTGAAATTCAACAAATACTTTTCTTTTTCCAATATTAGCTACATACATATGCTTATAGTATTTAATTCGAACTTCATGATTACTTAATTTCCTACTAGTCCTACCAAAGTTACATACAAAAATTTTAATCAAATATTTTAAATTGAGTTTTGCCGTACATGAAATTACACGTCCTCGAAAAATACACATTTGGATTATTCCTCCACGGGCACAACAGAAGTTATGTAAACGAACGCGAGAACTTCTTTGCTGCCTTGCCTCGCTCGTACGTAGATACTTAACAAAATCCGACAGAATATTGCTAGCAATGAAACGTGGCAATTTATAGGCAGAGAGTGCCGGCAGTGCGTCAACGACGCAATAAAATAGTTATTTAAAATTTTACGTCGTAAGTTTAAGTGAACTTATTTAAAATCTAGTAAAATCAGCGGTTGAAGTCATCGTTATTTGAGAATTTTTTTACGTATTGTGTGCATACGTTCGAGCACATTTTTTTGCTGCGAAATACACAAATTACATAAATAATTGCATAAATTATCAATAACCCCACCTAAAACCACAAGCAAACTACGGCAGATAATAAAATCCAATTTAGTAATTTCTTCCCTTACAGTAAGTACTTTCCCCGAANCCCTTCCCCACAAACTTAAAAAAACTGTGACTACAGGCTATTTATGGTTAACTGAGCACTTTTGACAGCCCTGCTCAAGATCTACTTTACTTTGCATTTAGTATCCTTCCACAAATATGTGATATTAACACTGCCATGTGCCTGATCTTAATATTGATGGTCATCCAAGAAAAACCTTCGAATTGTCAGGAATGTAAATCTATTACTAACAGGTAAATACGTAGTGTGAATTACGCAAAAAATAAACACCAACATTACACTTGCAATACGACGTCAAGTCTTGGAACTTTTTTTTTATTAACTTGCTGCCAATTTAAAGAGCCTGCATGCAATTGAAGGGCTTGGTGGAAGAAACGCTTGGTGTAAGAAGGACTTACCCCACATGTCCATCAAAACGAGGTTTATAATAAAATAGCTTACATCATCTATTGTGTACATGCGTAAGTTTTATATTGTGAGATAAGCCTTAAAACAGCAGCAGAACACACAGCTTCCCTTCTTGATGGAAGTAGGGTCAATCCCGCCGTGGTTGCATGCATTGCTACGGATGTGGGATAAGACTTTCTTTCACCAAGCCTATTAATTGTGCAGTGATTTTTTGTTTCCTCAAAAGTACTTATTTTACCGTCAACACCCTATAACACTGTGACTCCTCTTGCGTTGAAGTGGAAAGGGGAGGGGGGAAATATCACAGAGAAAGTCAGACCTTTGAGGTCGCTGGTCCCATCCCGTGAAACTGTGGCCACTGAGTACTTATTAATACAATTAAACAGCAGTTTATTCCGCAAACTCCAGCCGCACACGCCAGCAAAATGGCGGCACTGGCCAGCAACATGTTTGAACGTCGATCGCGAGTCATCAGCGCTGGCAATAACATTAAACCCAACCACACTGTTGTAGCTCCACCACACGACAGAACACCATACTGATGCAGGGTTGGATCCAAAGGAGGGAGGGTGGTCAAAGGGATTTAAGCTCCTCCCTACGAAAATGATTCTACACTGCATGAAGTAAGATTTTTTTCTTGAAACCAAGAACATTGTTAATAGTTAGAGACCCGGAAATTTCGCGGATTCATTCATTCGGCAACAAGCTGGACTCCATAAACCTTTGTGTACTCGAGACTCAGTAGTTCATAGACTATTGCTGCAGTTGAATTCCCCAGAACAAGAAGCATGGCATTCGGTACTTGTTTTCCTTGCAGGTTCGTTATTGGTTGAAAGTCGCTCGGGACGTGTCTAACAAACTGTGGTCAAATGGAAGCATAAGAACATATGTACAGCAAATGCAGTTCAACTTATCCTCAAATAACCCCGCGAGATTTCCGGGCCTCTATTAGTAATACAATATTATAGGTTGTTCACGGTAAAGTGAGAACTTTTGAAATAAACATTTGAAAAATATCACTGTCCCTACCTTCATAGATTTTAACGCACACACTGACTGGCAAGCTCATAGTGAAGTTGGTAANTGAAAAATATCACTGTCCCTACCTTCATAGATTTTAACGCACACACTGACTGGCAAGCTCATAGTGAAGTTGGTAACGACTGAGGGAAAGTAGTCCCTTGTTTTAACGTTTCCCATAAGTGTTAGGTATACATTTGTGAATACCTGAAATTATTTATTACGTTTCCTGTTTTTTTAATGCATGTAAGTGTAAGAATTATCGAATCTTTTAAATACTTTATTTACAATATGTTTACNTGTTTCCTGTTTTTTTAATGCATGTAAGTGTAAGAATTATCGAATCTTTTAAATACTTTATTTACAATATGTTTACAGTTTCATTTTACCAACGCAAGAATAAAGTGATCAAGCTAATGGAAATGTTAATTTTACATGTTGTGGAAGAACACACAACGAGTATACAAGTAGATCTTAGACAGGTCTGTCAAAAGTGTTTCAGTTTACTGAGAAAAACCTATACAAGGCCTACATACAATTATTATGGTAACAGACAATTTTAAAAAATAAAAAACCTAGCCAGTAAGCAATGTTAACGAAACAAGTTCTTTGCCAGCTAAGTACAGCAACACCAGAAACAATAAATTAACGTGGGAAAGAAAGGGTTAATAAGTATCTAGGTACGTCACTGATCGATGCCAATAATTTCCGAACAAAATATCTCTTAATTGCAACGCCTAAAACGATATATTTATTTGATACAGAAACGGTGAGTGAGTGAATATATTTGGGCGGCTCTTAACGAGGTCTTGAGAGCAGACGAGTGTGCTTGAGGCGAGTATTGAGCAGCTCCAGAATGCAATGGTGGAGGAAACGGGAGAACCCCGAGAAAACCCACCGACCAGCGGCATCGTCCAGCACGCCTTGGTGGAAGGCAAGCAGGCTAACCACTCAGCCTCCACGACTGAAAGGGTTATCTATGCTCTGGTGTGGAGCTGCGATAGGAAGTCACCACTCGATAAGCGAGTCCCCCCCGAGGGTCTGCGGCTGACGAGTACAGCGCCGTCAAGACATCTCCGGGGTTGGCGTGCGGCATGCGATGCCGAGGGGGTTACGTGGCAAGGGTGAAAGCTAACTTACGAAGAAAAAAAGGGGGGTGGGCGATGCAATGCGGTGACTGCTGCACGCCTGCCGGAAGCGAGGCTGCGGAAAAGCCCGGGTGAAGAGGAGGGGATAAGGGCTAGATTGCCGTGCCCCACCCTTCCGGCAACACCACAAAAAAAGAATTTCACTAATGCACACTCCCACAAGAACGATGACTTTCGGCTCCCCCAGCAGTCGACCAAATGGCAAGCAAGCCTTAAAGGCAAAGAGGGGCTGAAGTTAGGTTACTGGTAAAAAAAAAAAAGTTAAAGGGAAGTACCTCGTGCTGATGTTAAATCGCGAACTGACGTGACGGCAATGGGCATTTACATTTTCTATATTAATTCTGACACCTATAGGCTGTTCACGGTAAAGTGAGCACTTCTGAGGACCTAGTTATTTATTTATTTCAGCCATATTTTATTTTTTAACCACCTATTAAAATAAAAATCACCATGCACGTAATAAACACAGTGTGTATAATCCACCGCACTCTGAAGTTAAAGTCTAAGATTAAAATAAATTATATTTATCGGCTATTATTCAAAATAAGTGGGCTTTCAAAACTGTTCACTTTACCGTGAATGGCCTATAATGGAAAATATTCGATCGTTTCTAAGGCGACTAAGTATCAATTTTATGCTGTACAACTGTGAGCTACAGGATAATGTGCCAGAAGTTGCATGAAAAACTGACACTCTCGCGACGCACGTGAGAAAAACACATACTGACGTTTACAATGTATGCTATACTCTTCTCTTACACGATGATTACATTTGTATAGTTAACATTTGTAAATTATGAAGAAATTTCCTGACGCGCAATATACTGTAGCTACCTCGGCAAGCGCCCCATCGAGCGTATTTCATTTCCGCAAGAATAGCGTCATGCACAGGACTTCGACAGTACCGATCTCTGCACGGAGGAAACTGAACTGATTTAAATTGAGCCTACCCCCATAACATTTTTTTTCTTTACACGAGAAATATACATTTTTATTTCCCAGGCGCAAATAACATGATAATTTTTAAAGTGTCATTATTTCATAAATATTAGTTCCTCTAATTATGAGAACCATGTATATTGTATAAAAATACATAGCTAAAACATTTTATAAAAAAAATTAAAACCACCGCAAACTAATTTTCTAATAAAAAACGCAGATGAGCCCTCGACCACTCTTCAATTGTCGCTGCGACAAGTAAACAACCGCGGCCAACTGGCCAACTTTTGCTTCTACGGTGATTTTTAGCGGTCATTTAGCCTCCGACAGTGGTGTTACTTCCACCCTGACACAAGTATGATAAAATAGGCACAGCTGAACGAATAAGAAACTTCAGTTTATGACGATTTTATTCGCCATTAGGTGCTTAAAATACTGCAGGAGATTCTGCCACAACATTAAGTCCTTAAAATAACGTAAAGGCCACCTTCCTTCCCCCGCCCGCCCTAAAAAAAAAACTTAGCTAATACGTTGGGAATATTTTTCCTTATTTCATATTAGGCCGATCAGAAAAATTCAGAACTACTTTTAAGCATCCGAATTACGCTGCTATACAAAGCGTACACAGTTCTGACAAGAGATATTACTGAGCAATAAAAAATATGTACTCGAAATTAGAACTAGCATGTGGAAAAATCTCTCTAAACAAATAATGTAAGATAAAAAAAACACAGTAGTTTGCCACGAATCTGACACAGAAGCTTCGTAACTGAGCGGACTACGTTGAGTTGCAGGTGAGATTCTAGACGCACTTTGCCCTTTATAACCAACAATTACACAGTTCATGCAATGCAAATACATGGACACTAAGCCGAGGTTTCTTTGTATTTAAAACCAAGGATGCGCCACGATGTTCATGCTATTGTACTACGATAGTACAACTGATGTTTATCGTGAAACTATTCTGATTAGCTACGGTGAATAAAATTTTAAGTAAAAAGACTGAACTGAAGGCATTAGGGCCGGGAGCTTATGGACGGAACTAACAACTTATTCTGAGAAGACGCTGATTACTACAGCTTTATCCAAGCCTGAGGCAGTCAAGCGAGCTCAACGACAAACACATTCTCTGCAAAACTGCATACTTGAGCTACGATGGAATTTCAACTACGACATTTACGACAATTAAGACAGTTGACAGTTGGTATGCACAGACATCGTAAATCTAAACGATTCGTTAGATAAATTTGGGAAATATTTGCGACGATTAGTTGCTAAACTGCAATAAGAATATCAGACAAGTCTCATAGAGCCTTTCAAAACCGAAAGAAAAAAATAAATAATTATTGAAACCCAAAACTGTGTTGTTACCTTGCAATATTGCAGTTTTTGTGTACTGCGGTCTTTTCAAGGCAAGAATGGGAAAATAATTTATTTCGAAAATAGCAGGAGGAACTTTTCCCGCGCATGCGCAAGTACAAAAAATGTGATTAGACGTATGGCAAGTTCTGAAAAATAAAGTCCTGAATGATCATAGCTATTGCAATAGTCCCCATCTCATTCACACTGTCATAGTGCAAGCAGGAAATTACATACAGAATTAGGGACACCGTGCGTTGGGTTTCGCGTTCGCTTCGCTTGGATGACGCTTTGCGATATTTTGTATTCCATTTCAGAGTCGATACGTCCAGTTCCACAGAGATATATTTTTTTTTTACGGCTCGGCGGCTCTGTGAAGTGTGCTATTCACTGCTATCGGTACAGTAAATCCAATTACCAGTGCAAACGACGGCAAAAAGCACGGTGAATTACGCCTTTAATGTAACGCCCACGCTCACGTCACATACGCACCCGCCGAAATACACGGAGAGCGAACACAGATAATAAATCATCTAGTTAGGCAATTCAATTCCAAGCTTATGTATGAGTAACCAACACACCCACGGCCGGCCCAGTGAGATCCAGCTGGGAGAAAAAGTTGCCGCACAGCTGTGCTGAGAAGGTTTAACACGGCGAATACATACTTTACAGAGTTTTATCTACGTTCATGTTTATGTAACTGGTTCTCCGCACGAATCACACGAACACGATTCATGACTAATCACGGCCTCGGCGGCGCATCATCTGAAATAAGCCGCATGGGTTTTCGCTATGTCATATATCTAGACTCAATGACTGTGAATATGAAAATTTCACATGCCCGTTTTAAAAATATATCAGAAAAAAAATTTTATATATGTTTTCTTAAAAAACTATTACATCAAAGAAGCGCCTCTATCGCAGCAAGGACACTCATATTTCGCGTCTCAAATCGATATACACGAGGGGAGGAAGTGTGAATGGGAGAGTATCACAAATTTTATTTTACCAAGTTAGTAGTATGTACGTATAGTTTATCATAAAAATGGACAGACATGATTTCGGATGATCTGTATAGCAATGTTATGTGGATATACAACTGAAGGTTTGAGTCTGATAAGGGCTCATATGCATTTTTATAGAAAAAAACAGCAATTTTTCATGTTGTTCAGGTATTTATTAAAAATTAAATCTTGATATACGTATTTTCTGAGAGAGAGAGAGAGAGAGAGAGAGAGACAGAGAGAGAGAGACAGAGAGAGAGAGAGAGAGAGAGAGAGAGAGATACAGAGAAAGAGGGAGAGGGAGAGATAGTGTGTGTGTGTATATGTGGATAAGCTGTTATCCCAACTGTAACTATTCACTTTTCTTACAAAAAAATTTCTGCCGAAACAATTTTAAATATATATATAAAATGTTTATTAATTGTCAGGAAGCATAGGAAAATACATACCGTTACGGCAACCTCCGTGCTCTATGTTCTTAATAGGTCTTCAAGGCAGCACGATACTGGATTCGAACTTTCGGTAAGCCATAAATAGTTGCGCCTTTTACAAATGTGTTTAACTCAATATATAACCCTTGCACTAAGCGAATTCGGTTAAAATAAATAATAAAATAAGTTGCCGGATATTAAAATCACAGGAGAAAAATATATACTGCGGACTCCTTGGGAAGCGAACTCCAAAATGTATGTATGTCTCAAAGAAGTCGGTGGAGTTGAACACACAGCTAGTCTCTAACATACGAACCCACACTAACAGTAGCGAGGTTTACTTTCCAAGTACAGAACGAAACATCTGCGTTTGCAGAAACACAAGGAAGCATGGATACTTGGAACTTAGTGGAGGATATATATCTATCTACAGGTGAAAAATCTACAACAGCACATTTCCTTCGCAAAGTATGTGGTCTGCTTGCGATGAAGCGACCCTAAGTTCAGAACAAGTTTCTGGCACACAGATAAGCAGTCATTAGGGAGTATGTAAGTGGGGCGTTTTCTCACACACTCGCTTAATGTATACGCATCCACTACCCTCCACGACACCCTCGCTCGGTGCAAATCTGTTGTACTGCACCGGCGGTTTAATAATGACCCGCTGCACACGAGAAGAATGTCGACGGAGTCGAAATTCACCACGTGGTTCAATTTCTCGTCCCGAGTGATTGCAGGTGAAATTCCTTGAGTACCGAATCAATTCCACATCAATTCCTTTCACGCACCAGTGGGTCCTTTTGCATCGTAATAATTAGGATCATTAGTATTAAGCGACCTCCTTGGATAAACATTTTAAACGCCTCAAGGTTACGTCCGGCCATTGCCAAAGGAAGCATTGCGGTGGCGATGTAAATTAACAAACAAGCTTGGCGTGTCCCCCCCCCCCTTCAGAATTCTAAGAGGAGTCTATAGCGTTTTTAATACAGCAATCTGTTCAGAAAAGACACAGCATTGTCACTGAAGTTTAAGAAGTGTTTTACAGAAAAATAAATATAAACAGAGGGCTACTTACAAATATTTTTGCCGACTTTGACACTTTTCCAACGAACACATTTATGGCAACGAAACATCGACTTTCATTTTTGCCCTGAAAAAGGTTTACATTAAACTATTCCATAGTTTTTTTTAAAAATTAGAATAGACAATTGCTTACAATGATACCCATGTGACAATTAGGGAGGCTCCTTAATACGGGTTTCAATATTTAAAGTCCGAGGCCACAATGAAATATAATTTTTTTTGCAGGTTCTTATGCCTGCTCGGAAGGCCTTAAAAAGTACTCACTTAACCGCGAATAGCTTATACTCCTACAAATCACGCTGCTTCCACAACTGACAGCATTTAATGAACCGGGTTTTATAGGTGAGAATTTCACCGATATAAATTATTCTGAGTTTTAGTGTACATCCTTGCAATAAATATTAAGGCTACTTATTGAAATGCTACGGTGTTATACACGACTACGCATTGATGCGCTCCTGACGGTCAAACCTATAATCCCCTGCAATTCATCCAAACACACATACACAGCAAATACTTCACACGCAATTAACAAACACTGTCACATGGTGTAAGTCAGCCTTGAAACCCATACGCAGCTGCAAGAATGTCGCGACGTCATATAAAGAAACACATTAGACTTGATTATTTTCAGCCTAGGTTAACGCCGGGCCTTGTCCCCCCCTCACGTTTTGTTTACGGCAGTATTCGGTGATTCTTACAACAACAAAAAATCCTAGTTCAGAATTTGCCGAGTTAACTTAGTTACACTCATGCTACAATCAAATTTTCATTCTAGATTTAAGACAGCTTGCGACAAATGTAGTGTCACTTCCTACAAATAAAATTTAGAATCCAAGTAGAAAATCGCAAGTTTATTTTATTTTTTTCGGAATAACATAAATTAATCCCAAACTATTTACAAAAAAAATTAAACAAGGGAAGCTGAAATGAGCCTTGCAGTAATTAATTTACAAAGTGTACTGAGCGGGAGTTATTTATCAATAATTCAGAGATGGTCACAAATATATTGTATTTGCTTTAAATTAAATCTACACGTAATGTCTCCCAGCTGAACCATTTTTGACGTGAATTTTCGCTATCCAGCGCCCTTCAAGATGCCTGTCGGTCCACAGATGCAATATTATGGGGTTTACTTCGTGACAGGATGGAGTTACTGTGACATTTATTTTNCCCCCCCCCCTTTTTTTCCCCCCAACCATCCATCGCCCAAATTTCACAGAGAATTTTTTAAAATGTTAAGTGGTAAAATTGGCACAACTGAATATTCGAAACATCTGAAAGAAATAGGGGGAAATTTTAACAGTATTTTAAACAAATGCTGTGATACGTAATCCCACCCTTCCACAGAGTGAACCTTGCTTGCGGTAATTTCGGTAGGCCTGCCAGGTCGAGATACTATACTGGGAAATGACTAGGAAGGGGACGGGGGAAGGGTTGAGGGCACATGTGATTTCGTTGTAATTCAATGGTGAAAATGTTTTACGTTGAGAATCGATTATAATGCTCCATATAATGCTTTGAGGCAAGCATTATATGGAGAGTTCGGAGCATAAGTTGATCAAGTCCGTTATTTTATCATTACTGGTAATATTAATGATGGTATTAATTCTGACAAATTTAAATACAAGAGGATTGGGGGAGGGGGGTCAAGCAAACGAAGCGAGATACACGATGCAAGGAATTACGAAAGGCTGTATGCTCAAGCCAAAGAGTAAATTACAGAAGGATAGGGATGGGTTATGTAACTGTATCCAAAAGGTCACGTGACTCCTTAAGATGTCTCCCTAGTTAACATATGGATTCACTGTCATTGTAAGCTGTATCTNATCCAAAAGGTCACGTGACTCCTTAAGATGTCTCCCTAGTTAACATATGGATTCACTGTCATTGTAAGCTGTATCTTTTCTGAACATATTGCAGAGTTAAAACACTGCAGTGAAATAGAACAAACGGTAAGTTTGTTTATGCTACTTCCATCGCCCTGACAATGCTTCCTTACGACCGGACGCGACCTTGACCTTGAGGCTTTTAAAATGTTTTACAATAGTCTGTTGGCGGTTTCTTCACACTTTTTGAATCAATCATTTGAAAAATATTTCTGTTAATATAAATGTATCTAAGGTTTGGTTAAATTGAACTTTTACATATATTTTATTTATAAATTATAATATTTCACTTACTAATTAATGATAGTAAAAACAGGGAGAAAATAGGTGTGTTGGTAATTCCTAGTAAGAAATAGTTCTTATGAAAAATATAATCACACTGAGCGCGCACGAATGTGGTGCGCTGTCCCTTTGGTGTAATTTTCCAGGCTTTGTTAAGCTTAGTTTGCGTAAGGCGGACGAATATCCTGGAAGTAGAACTTTAGCAGGAGTGCAGAAAAGTTGGAAGTACCCGAGAATGAACTATCGGAGCGAAGTCGTGACAAGCCGAGAACGGAAGTGGAAAAGTAATGTGAAGAGAACGACTGTAAGTGGCACCAAGAAATTTATAAGGAAGACGCGCAGAATGATGACGAGGTGGCGCCTGTCCCCGGGGACCCACGCACAACAGCGCGCAGCAAGTGTCACGCCAAGAATAAGAGCGCGCGAGGCGTGGCGCTTGTTGCCAGGCAACGAATCGCGGATTACTACTACTTCCCGACGACTTCGATCGCACTCCGCTCCGCAGACGCACGGCCGGCCGGCAGTTCGCCCCTGCACGGCGTGTAGGCTAGAGTCCGCCTGCCGCTGCGCGGTAGTGAAGAGATTTGGTCTTGGGAGCCGATAAGGGTGAAGCGGGGCGAGTATGGAGCGACACCGGAATGCGAGGGCGGGGGAAACGGGAGATCCCGAGGAAACCCGCCGACCAGCGGCATCGTTCGGCACGATTCCCACACGCACAAATCAGGGGGTTGACCCTGCCGACAATCTAAACCGGTTCGCCTAGGTGGCAGGCGAGTAGTCTAACCAATACAACATCGCGACCCCCGCCAGCCGCGCAGTGAACGTCTACATTAGTGACTACATATAAGACAAGTGTAATTTTAATACGAATTTTAAGATTTTTCCCAAATTCGATCATTCTTGTCTTGTGTTGCATAATATTAATTACAGTTTTGCGTTGCATATCCTAACTCGTAGCCTACAGTAGTGCGGATGTCGGTTTTGGAGCAGGGTTCAGTGACAGGATCCGTCCGCCATCTTGGCAGGCGCGATCGGCGGTAATGTTAGTCGGAACCATCCGCCATATTTGTTGGCGTCACAGCCAGGACTCGAAGCCATGTTGGATGTTCTACCTCCCGACATCCTAAGGAACTATTTTAATAAAACAATTGAATAAAAATGTTAATAAAAATTTTTAACAAAAAGTATTTTGAAACCAAACATTATTTCAACAAAAACTAAGAATTATCGTCCCGCCACCTTGTATTTTAAATAATTATATCGGTTTAGTGTCGTTGCAGATCACAATTCCATTTGTCAACTTTTTGATTAATAAAAGAAATGCAATCAAGTAATGTTGCATAGAAACGATTTAAATAAAAATTTTATAATTTTGGCCTGCCACTTCGGTACCCAGTGCATCAGGGAAGTATTGATCCCCTCTATCACAAAAACCTGTAATCAAAAAAATTTGTAAAAATTAGCACACACCGCCACTCATCCCATCACCAAAAATCATCACCAATAATCAACACCCAGTCCCTCACTGAACACCACACCCTCACCCTCCCTCCCTTGCCCACACTACCCTATCAAACACCACCAATCACCCCATCTCCCCTCTTGGCCCCCCANCCTCACTGAACACCACACCCTCACCCTCCCTCCCTTGCCCACACTACCCTATCAAACACCACCAATCACCCCATCTCCCCTCTTGGCCCCCCAAAATTCTAAAAATTGAGGATCATGTAATGTCATAACCCTGCCCACCCTGCCACGCAGACATAAAAATCGACCGTAGAACATTTATCATACAAATATTTAATTTTTTTTGTGTATTGTGCATACCATATAAATATTTTCATCATCATATAACCATTGTATTATTGGTTTAGTGCATACCCTGAATCACGATAACCTCAAGAACTGTTCCGAATAGGATATTTTGTTTACAAAAATTCATAGTAAATTTATGATTGTTTACATTTTAAGTAAATTGNAAAATTCTAAAAATTGAGGATCATGTAATGTCATAACCCTGCCCACCCTGCCACGCAGACATAAAAATCGACCGTAAAACATTTATCATACAAATATTTAATTTTTTTTGTGTATTGTGCATACCATATAAATATTTTCATCATCATATAACCATTGTATTATTGGTTTAGTGCATACCCTGAATCACGATAACCTCAATAACTGTTCCGAATAGGATATTTTGTTTACAAAAATTCATAGTAAATTTATGATTGTTTACATTTTAAGTAAATTGNGAACTGTTCCGAATAGGATATTTTGTTTACAAAAATTCATAGTAAATTTATGATTGTTTACATTTTAAGTAAATTGAAAGGTAAGCGATGTATCATAGAACTCGTATTTTTTTTTCAGCTGGGTTTGTATCAAATCATTGTATTTCTCACATTTTCGCAAGTCAGGTTGTAAGCAAGCGAATATTTATAGGCATATGCTATTATAATTGACAATTTCTTAGGGCCAGGCTCGTGAAATTCAGTTTGCAAGAATCATTTATAGCTCTAGGAAAGTATGCATGTACAAGCCCTACGACCATTTATAGAGATAGTGATTAACTGCATTAAAAATAACATTTGCATCATAGAGCTTTTTTTTAAACCAAAATCAGTTTATTACAGGGGAAGAAAAGATTTAGGGTTAAAATATTAAAATAATTGTTTGATTTATTAAAATTTATTACTACAAAATTGTGTTCGTCTGCGTAAAGTCTGCATCCGTATAAATATCACCTTCAGAACCGCAAGAATTCTCTGTTGCAGATCCGGCACAGAGGCATCGATGACGTGTGCAGTTTAACTTTTCATGACCCTACATGTTTACGGTAAGCATCGTTGGCGTAGAAAAGCGAATCACACCGTAATCACAGATATTCAATGTGGTTGGGACTGCTCATACAGCCACGAAATTCATGGTGCAGAGCGACGTGTTGATGCGAAAATACCTTGTCGCAGTAGCTGCAGAGATAAGTTTTCTCTGATGGTGGCGATACAGGCGACGTCCCGAACTCTGCAGGAGACAGGTCAGCCAAAGAAACAGATGTTGCAGTTTAGTCCGAAGTTGCAGTTGACCCCACTGAAGACGTCTCAACCAAAGAAGTCGAAGGCGCTGTCGACATCATGCTTGAAGATGGCGTGGTGTCCCCGGCACCTCCAATGCACTTTCTTGTTTATCTTAGTGTACTCGTGTGCGTTTTAGGAATACCACTTAGCGACTGTCGGCTGTCTCGGGTGTAAGGCGCCGTTCCTTGGTTTGACTCGTATTACTGTCAATATTTATTCCCAGAGTAACTGGGTTTAGTTCTGCCCGTTGCTGGGCGTGTTTTCCCGGTTTATAGGGTTTTTTAGCTCAGTTTATTTGTTTGTTTCTGGACTTGGGCTGTTTCCCTTAGTTCCTCAATCCAGTATTATTTCCCTACAGTGTTCATGTTTTCGGGTTAATGGGTTCCATTTTTCAAGTTTGTCTCTTACTTCCGTTAATTTATTATTTCAATTATATTTCGTCCACTTCCGTATATCCTTTAAAACATTTACACCTTTGGTTGTGCGGGCGCCTAAGCCCCGCAGTGTACAACACCAATATTTCATTTGTAGGTTCTTTTCCCGTTTTTATCCATTCAGCATTTCATTTTTTTACATTCCATTTACACACATGGTTGTGCGGGCGCCTAAGCCCCGCAGTGTACAACACCAATATTTCATTTCTAGGTTCTTTTCCCGTTTTTATAAATTCAGCATTTCATTTTTTTACATTCCATTTACATCTATGGTTGTGCGGGCGCCTAAGTCCCGCAGTGTTCAACACCGATAATTAATTTCTAGGTTCTTTTCCTTTTTCTAAATTCCGCATTTATTTCTTTTCCATTTTACTTGCATCTATAGTTGTGCGGGCGCCCAAGCCCCGCAGTATACATTATCTTCATTTTAGTTCCTTCTTTTCTTGCTTACTTTCCTTTTAACCTAATATTGCGTCATTTACCTTCCTTTTCTTTGTGGCAGTCATCTTCCATTCACACTTCCGTTTTTATAAAAGGGGTTTTCATTCGCCTTGGTTCTGCCTTCGGCTGTCGAGTTTCCGATTAGTTTCTGTAATTTTTCTTTCATTATTTTGCTTTCCGCATTACCATTGAGGGTTTTTTTTNTGTCGAGTTTCCGATTAGTTTCTGTAATTTTTCTTTCATTATTTTGCTTTCCGCATTACCATTGAGGGTTTTTTTTATATATTTTTTCCCCTATCTGTCACTAATCCTGTTTTTTTTTCACAGTGTTCACTTGGTGTTCTACCTNTTTTTTTTATATATTTTTTCCCCTATCTGTCACTAATCCTGTTTTTTTTTCACAGTGTTCACTTGGTGTTCTACCTCCACCAGCTCCTGTGAAAGAGCGTCTTTTCGGCGCTGGTGCACATGATTTCAATGTTCGATGTTCCTTATATGTCTATTTCTGTATAGGGTCCATGTGTGTGTAATAAAAACATATCAAAACAAATCAAATGGTGGTGCTGTTGCTGCACGTGTCCCATCTGAAGAACTCGATGGTGCTTCTGCTGGACCCACTCACCAAGACTTCTAACAAACTAAGAGCCGTAAAATGAACCCAGCTACCTATGTATCTGTCCATGACACCATGGATATATTGGTACATCATGGGAGGCGAAGGCACATTCACTGTTGCGCCTGGTGATGAGTTGAGTGCAGCACTCGTTCTCGCTGTAGGCATTGACAAAGTTTAGAGGTATAGGTACGAAACGATGTTACTGTTGTCACTCCCGCCGACGACGGAGGTTGCAGCAAAACCCAGATATAAACTTTTTCCCAGCACTGTGGGCGCCTTAACTATCGCCGATCCGTAGGCTTCTCAAATGCCTGCGTATATACACTTTGTGAAAACCGAATGTAAATTGTGATACCGCGAATTGTGGATAATTTTTAATGCGCGTAATCGACATCGATGATTGGTGGACCGATCCCACTTGTTCTCAGCCGCAGATGATCCACCAAATTGAATGTCCAGCCAGAGACCTTTAATATCATTTCTTCCTCTTCGCAGCACACCTTCTTTATGCGCTTTTCAACGCCGGCTTTGATGTCATCCACATTACACTCAGGTAAGTTCGAGGTCTTGATTACTTCCTTTTTGTATACGTCTGGTTTACTATAGCTACATTCCAACCATATATTATATCTCACGTCTCAGTATTTCCTCACCTCCTCTGTAAGTTGGTTTATTAAATTTTGTTTCGCACAGGTTAGAAATGAACAAACATCCTTCGTCGAAGTTATCGGATTTGGAGCTACATAAGTTTTCAAAGGACCCCTGAATCTTGATTCCTTCAGGAAAAATTCTTTTACATTCTGCTTACTTTCTTCAGGTTGCGGTACAAGGTCGGGTGAATTGCTAGGCGTTGCTTCTGATTCGCGGGTCAAAGTTGCATTGGAACCAGCCTTTGCTGTGAACTACAAATAGGAAGGATGAGACGCCAGGCCTGCATCATAGGGTGGAGCACCCCGTTCACACGGTTCCAGATAACTTTTTTAAACGGTCGGTGCGAGTAAACTGTTTACAGCACTTCTAACATCGATATGACATGCGTGTGGAACTCCTTACACATGCGCACTTTTAATTCCTTCGTCCTTCATTAGCATTTGCGAAAGTCTTTTTGTAGTAGCTGCGTTGAAGGAATCGACGATCTGCCCACGACATTCACAGCTGAAGTTTTGTGCTTCGATGATTCTCCAGTGTGCGTAGCGCCAGTTACCATCCCAGTACATCTCCGATTCAATGTCGGCAGATAACGCTTAGCAGGCTCTGCAGGTAGNATCTCCGATTCAATGTCGGCAGATAACGCTTAGCAGGCTCTGCAGGTAGACCAGTACAGGTTTCGAGATAGTTTTTCAGGCTGCCACTTCGTCGACCAAACTGCGATTTGTATTTTTCGCATGCGAAAGTAACATGCTCCACATTCTGAATACAGTTGACCCCATATCGCCGAGCACTGATGATTTCAGAAAGTTTCTTCTCACAGTAAGGAAATAATGTTCTGGAATACGTTCCATCTTGGGACGAGACGATGCTGCTCTCTTTACAGCCAGAACATCATCCGATCCATCCAGCCCCGATGTAGCTCTACATACAAGCCATCGAAATGTAGTTCCTCACTCAAGCAAGTAACCTTTAAAAAAAAAAAAACCTACGTAATATGAAGCGAGAGGCTTAGAATATCACAGCAGACAAGATTTCGAAAAGAACCCGACCAAAAATTAAGATAATCTTGCTAGCTTTTCTTTTTGCAAAATGTCTTTTTTTAAGCATCCATAATGGAAATGCGCCTCAATTATGACTGATTGAAAACCGGCTTACTGATTTTTTTAAGCATTCACATAATGTATGTATATTCCCAAAAACAATTTACATTGTTACAAAACACATGCATTATTATTTATTTCATGAACACAATTTTTTTTCCCTGGCAATTTTAATAGTGTGTGTACTTTTTAATGAGTTCTGCACGTTGCACAGGTGAGTGCAGTGCACCATTAGAAACAGCACTACTTATTTAGTCTATTCGCGGTTTCTTCACACATTTTAAATCAAACCTTTGAAAAATCACCCCATGTGTGACGTGTTTGGTTGTATCCTAAATATGTCGTTTATCACAAGCGTTTTATAATACTCGTGTTAGCATAAAATTGCCTTTTTTTTTTTGTTAAATTGAAATTTTCTTGTATTCCATCTATAAATTATACTATTACATTTACAAATAAAATGAATAATAATAGGGAGAAAATAGGTGTGTTGGTAATACCTAGTATGGAATAGTTCTTACGCAAAATATTATTACACTGAGTGCGCACGAATGCGGTGCGTTGTCCCTTTGGTATTAATATTCTAGACTTGGTTAAGATTCGTTTGCATGAGGCGGAGGAATATCCTGGAAGTAAAACATTAGCAGGGCTTCAGAAAAGTTTGAAGTAACCGTGAATGGACTATACCTTGAATTTATCACCTGTGACAAGGAAGTTGTCAACGCTCTAGTGGTCTGCCGTCGTTGAACATATGTACGACATTAAAGTTTTACATAAAGCCTATGAAGCCGAGAATAGCGCTTGAAATTTGATCAGAAACATCAGTCAGCGTTAATGGGAGCACTAGCGATGGGGTCGAAAATCAGGAGGGGATACTTGCCGAAGTTTCAATTTCAACGCCGGAAATTAAACTTGGAAAACAATTTCTGTATTCCTGACGCCAGCCACTGCATGCCTTAATGCGAACGTTTTTCTGTGCCAACGCCAGCTGACGATTCGAAAACGGCAAACATTTCCATCTGTGNGACGATTCGAAAACGGCAAACATTTCGAGTTGTATAGCCTCGCTTTTATTTCATCATCTGGGCGACTGCAGGTGTTGGCAGCGCCGGTCCAGTGGACAGCTATGCCAACGTTGTGTGCCTAGAGTGTCTGCGCTGCGCTGATGGCAGGTGGCGGCTGGCTGTTCCCACACTCGCACACACAGGATATTGATTCCACACACACGCACACGAGGGACGTCGACGCCTTCCATTGAGAGCTACGGGCGCCGCCAAAAGTGTATGCATCCGGTGTCACCTGGCCTGCACCCCAGTATGCCATGTGGGTGTAGGTTGAGCACTTTTTAAAGCCCTGCTTAATATCTACTTGTAAGTGCATTGTGTATTCTTCCGTCATATGTAAAAATCAACATTGCCGTCGACATTATCACTTTATCCATGTGTCAGTAGAGGGAAATTCTAAAATAAAATTTTATAATTTATATAATTATATGCATAAAAAAGTCTGAAAGAAAAATAAATCATTGCAGTATTGGCAAATGTATACCGAACACATTTAATACAACGTTATGACATTGAACTACTTTCCCTTCGTCGTAACCAACTTTACTGGGCGCATGCCACTACGTGTTCCCGTTACAAATACACGCAAGTTGGGACAGTGCCATTTCTCAAGGATTGATTACAAAAGTGCTCACTTTCGTGAACAGCCTTCAGCGTAGTTCTATAAAGTTTATTCACTTCATTCACATACTTATAATAAGGCTCACAAACGTGAATTAATTTACTGTTACGACAAGCTTCTTCCTTTACCATCGCTAAGCACATTCTATTATAGCAAAAGGAAGATGGTAAGAAGGAACAGAAGGCGGAATAAATTAATTTTCAAACTCAAGACTTCTCGAAATTTCAACTCGGGTGACAGCTGTAAAGATTTGTGGGAAAGGAATTCACATATTTCAATAGATTCTCATCATTGGTGAATTTAACTAATATATTAGCCAATACAGAAATAATATTTGAAGATAATCAAAAATACTTGTGAATTTTAACACATCTGTACGAAATTAACACGACAAAAAACGTTCTCCCCTCTACAATTCGTGGTTAGACTGACGAAGTGGCTTAAGCTACAAATTCGCCAAAAGTGAGATACTTCACCTAAGGATCTCTAATGAGTGGATCTATAACCTGACGGATTGGCGTGTCTCCATCTTATATGTATTGCTGTAGGGAGCAAGTGTGTTTTTGGCGTAAGTGGCATACACGAATCTTGAACACACGAAGTGGCGTAAGTGCCAGTAACTGTGTTTACGCCACTTCGTCAGTCCACATTTGTCCCTTAAATGGTGATTACGTCGTGGCGCAACTTTAATATCCCAATGTCTTTTTCCTCTATTATCCTAATGCTACAAATTTATTTATCGTGTCTTAGGTAATTAATGCATATTTCAACTTGAGCAGTATGTGTTAACTATAGCACTTTTATCTGTATGATTTTATTGTGACAGTATAAGGCCACGGCCAAGGAACTAGTGAGACATCCTGATAAAGTTGTCGCAGCAGTCTTTTATCTGCAACATGTTATCTATTTACCTATTTCTACAGAGAGTGCAATATTTCACAAGCGTCGTCTGTCAAACCACAACTGTACCATTTATAACATTGTAAACAAGCACTGCCTCTGCTTCTTGTGGCACGAGTTGATCAGTAGGAAGGGGTCTTGCGAAATAGCTACATGTCTTGCTATATTCCTTCACATTCTTGATCAAGAAGGAATAGAGGACCTTCATCTGTTCTCCGATAGAGCTGCTGGGAAGAACAAAAACTGCATAGTCGTTAAAATGCTCCTGTATGTCTTGAGGCACTCCGCCAGCCCTCAACTTCTTCGAGGTAAGCCATGGACGAAGCGAAGGAGATTCTGCGCTCAGTGCAATTTCAACAGCTCTGTCTGACGCCGGTGATGTTTTCATTCCTTGCCAACTACCACCAATAATGACTCTTGCACGCCGTGCTTCTCCATATGAAGTTTGACAAATGCAATAAAATGAGTTCTTAAGACTATAAGAAACTCCCGGAAGACATTAGAATCAAGACTATAAAGACCTTCGACTCAGGAAAACCAGTCTAATGGACTGAGATCTATGAAGTTTTGGTGACAAAAGACAATGTCAACTGTATTTACATCAAAAGTAGTCACGCTGATGCTACCTATGAGAGGCTATCTCTCAAACGTAAATCTTTGGATGCCATTAACACGCTATATCCAAACTCAATGTTACTCCCACACCTTTGGCCTACGAAAAGTACGAGAAATTGTTCACACTTTTGTGTCTGCCCCAATCCTGTGGTTCGCATCCCTGTGTATCAGCACTTCCACAAAGGGCTACCACGCCTTGCACAGCCCCCGAAGACATTTTCTACAAATAAGTGACTTCAGTACAACACTGTTGTGCTGTGTCAGTACTACTTTCATGACAAACACCAACCAGTGCTATAATCTAAAATTATACGTCGCATTTCACATTTTTACCTGTAGTGTACACTGAGCGTGGGTAAAATGTCATTGCGTTGTATTTTTCTTTATACAAAACATTAATCCAAAGCAGATATGAATTGGCGTAACTGCCAAGAATGATAAATTACCTACACATTCAGGACACTCGAACTGGCGTATCTCCATTTAGGCACTTTTTTTAATGCAAAATTGCTGCAGATATCGAACATTTAATACTGTGATATAAACACCGGCATATTGTAATATGCTTTATAACTATATTATAGCTTATATTACTTATTAAACCAGAGTGGTGCATTTGATATCACTTTTATTTAAAATGCTCTCCTGTAAAATTGTATATGTGGCACTTACGCCACTTGGTCTGTCTAACAACGAATATACTTGGTAATACCTCAAAAGAAATTATTTTACCCACTGAAATCTAGTGTATTTACATCGGGGTTTATCCCGACTACAACACAGTTACCCGGTTCGCGAACTAGCAATCAGAAATGGCAGCGCACACTCATATATAAGATGGAATCCTTAATGACCAGCTGAGCCATTTCGTATCTCGCCAAAAATTCTGCGCCAATTTAAACACACCTGAAAAAAAACTATTGCATGAAATCAACAAAATAGTTCCAGTTAGAAAGCACGACTCAAAACGATCTCTTTATTTCACTCTTACGCGAATACATTTACAGTTTAATCACTACATTCGTGGATGTAGTGAGAAGTGTAACGAATGGGTCGGGAAGGGCTTGAAGGGAGGAGGAGAGGGAATGAGAGAGGATGTGTAAACCAGTGAAATAAATTGTAAAGAATAATTCTTAAATAGGCAGAATACTTAAACAGCTGTCAAATGCCACGAAAACTGACTAAATTTTTCACCGCAGAAGTTTAATTCCTAAATTCAAAGTAAACCCATGATAATTAATTCTAAAACAAGTCAACTGAAAAGCAAATTTCGTTATTTTAAAAAGAACGCCAGACTTACATTTCGGCTAATTTAAATACCTGCAAAATTGACTAGCGTTTATGAACACGTACGTTGCAAATGCCTCTAAAAGGTAGAGTCACTTTCGTTTCTAACCCATTCTCCGAAACCGTGCGTAACTGACGATTTCTTCAGAAATTTGAAGAAAGAGAAAATTTAAAAAGATTGTGGCGAAACCACCCCTTATGTCTAATGCCATGAAGAAATAGACTTTGAAAAAATAATGTTATTGCGGGGTGCAAAGTGCCCTAGAACGCTGGAGTGGCCTCAAACTTCACACAAAAACAAATTTTCCCCGTGGCTTTTTACTCTGGCAACAAACTAAACCCTGCAAACTAACTTTTTTTTATATACAATAAAGCATAAAGCTCATCGCTCCGATATCCCGTCATCCCCACGCCACACCTACAGCTTCTTGAGCAATTTCACGAGGCTGAATCCAGCCACGTCTCACCCGAGGCCATGAAAAATGGCGAGGCTTTGACGAAGGAAACTAGCGATACCTTACTGGGCTACCGCCACCCCCTCCCTTTCCCAAAGTGTTCCTTTCAGGAACCCAGCATCGACCCAATTCAAGGCGGAGAAAGCTTCTCCGTGCGTACAGAGGCGGCAGGTGATGGCGTAAGGACAAGGAGACGCCTCGCCCAGCTACGGAGTTGAGATGAGATGANGTGCGTACAGAGGCGGCAGGTGATGGCGTAAGGACAAGGAGACGCCTCGCCCAGCTACGGAGTTGAGATGAGATGAAAAAGAGAAGGTAGCCCCGGGCAACAGAAAATATTGGAATGTGTTTCACGCCCTAAAGTCGCTTCACATTGAATATTCCAAAAATTTACTTCCCAGTACTTTTTCTATAATTTACACGGAATTAAAAAAAAACTATCTGTTGCACCCGAAGAAAAACCTTCTCTTACTTTCCCAAAAATAAGTACAGAACGGTTTCAAATGAATTTCAGGGGATGTGGCGGGGAACGACAAGCTGGAATGTCTGTGTGTATCCTTTATTATTTCATTATTGAGAACACTTTGGGTTTACAAACGTCGATACGAAACCCAAAATTGCAACAGGCGTCCACCAACACCAAACTCGTCATACATGAATGGTGTGGTACCAATTTAACGTACTGCTAAACCAAGAAATGTGAACACCTCAAAGGGAACATCGATACTTTACGGGATCAACCGCACTGGACTCAATTACGAGGTAACACATTAGGGCGAATTACGTTAAATGGGAGCACATCAACANACGGGATCAACCGCACTGGACTCAATTACGAGGTAACACATTAGGGCGAATTACGTTAAATGGGAGCACATCAACAAAGCAGCGGCGTACAACCCAAAGTGTAGTGTGCACTGCTTTGGAGACCAGACAATGCAGGCGGCCATTGCACGAGGCACGACGACATACAGAGCCCGAACGCTATCCTGCTGTATATCCCACAATTCTTCCTTCAAGTGCCGACGGAGATTTTCNACGGGATCAACCGCACTGGACTCAATTACGAGGTAACACATTAGGGCGAATTACGTTAAATGGGAGCACATCAACAGAGCCGCGGCGTACAACCCAAAGTGTATTGTGCACTGCTTTGGAGACCAGACAATGCAGGCGGCCATTGCACGAGGCATGACGACATACAGAGCCCGAACGCTATCCTGCTGTATATCCCACAATTCTTCCTTCAAGTGCCGACGGAGATTTTCCAAGCGACTGGGAAGTGTCGCGGCTGCTGGAGGAGACTGTGTCCCGGCTGGTCTAACATGCCCAATTGGTGATCCACGGGTATGCAAATGTTGAAAAAGTTGCTGCGAAATTATCTCTAAAACCCCCATACGTTACAAACAGGTTATACAACAATACGTTATGACCCGTTTATCAGATACTGATCACGGAAAAATCTTATAACAGCCAGAAATAATCACATTCACCTCACAAAAATGTTGGCGTTTTAAAAGAACCTTTGAAAAATCCCCCCATGTGTGAAGTGCTTGGTTGTCTCCTAAATATGTCATCGTAACATATGTATAATATGTATCGCACGTGTTTTATACTTGTGTTAACAAAAAAAATCGAACTTTCCCATATATTTTGTTTATAAATTATAACATTTAATTCATAATTAATATTAATAAAAACAGGGAGAAAATTAGTGTGTTTGCAATGCCTATTAAGAAGTAGTTCCTATACAAAACTATGCTAAGGCGAGTGCGTAGGAATGCGGTGCATTGTCCCTTTGGTGTAATTTTTCAAGACTTTGTTCAGCTTTGTCTACATGAGGCGCAGGAATCTTTTGGAAGTAGATCTTTAGCAGAGTTTCAGAAAAGTTTCAAGTATCCATGAATGGACAATGCCAATTACACCCTCAGAGGCCATTTTCAAACTTTTAACCAGTATAATTGCATACAATAAAAGTAAAACTTACTGTCGAGTGAAGATGCCTTGGAATCTGCCTAGTCGTAAAAAACAATCGCGGAAATCTCGGGCTCCCGCCGTGCGCAGTATTCCCGCCTAATCCACTATTGGTGAGAATGGATCCACGCGGAACTTGCATTTACAAAAGTGGGCAGACACGAGAAGAGTAATGGGACTACTCCTGCGGATCCAGAGGCGCCGCTAGACGAGTAACACCACTATCCCCATTACCAATTATTTTTCCCCCTTTCCTCTTTCACCACCAACCCTAAAGCACTCAGAGTAGCCATCTGCGAGAAGGGTATCGCCGCTTTTGTTTCCCCTCCAGGAGGGTAGACATCCACCCAAGGCTAATTTACATTTATGTAGGACCTTCCCACCCCTACCACCCCAACCCCCTTGGCAGCAACAGCGCGTACCCGGAATCCAGCCACCAGCACATAAAAACACCCCCGGCCTCTTGCTGCGAGCAATCACAGCTGCCCGGGAAAACAAAGCATCCTGGCCGAGCGTGGGTGGGAAAGAGAACGACAAACAGGAAACCTAATAAGTCTTGGAGAGCAGAGTTATCCGACGGGCTCTGCGGGAACCCCACACTGCTAACATTTGAGACATGCCGCCACCACCACGAGATGCTGCAGTTAGCCTACGGTTAGTTAAGTAACATTAAATTAACATTTTCAAAAGCGCTACTAGTAAATGAATACATCTTTAGCATGGACTTATTTCCAGTAAAATTGACTATGTATGAAGAAACTTTGTTCCATGTCTTATCTTACAAACGTAATTTTGAAATCAGTAAATTACTATAATCGTTCTTTAATTTTATAAACAATAGAGTAGCAACTGAAATAATTGTACAATACTTATCTAACAAATTTACAACGTCAATAGACTCATCGCTACATGTCACAGTTTTGTCACACCCCCCCCCCCCTTCCTTCTTTTTTTTGTTGATTCATCAAAATGTTGATAACTACTGAGAAACGTAATATTTGGTACCAACTCTAGTTCCTACAAATAAAATATTATAAACTTGCGCATTGATTGAAATACTTATATATAAGTTCTCGGTCAATTATAGCTTAATTTCGAACAAAAAAATTGTACTCCTTTGTTTTTTTGGGCTTGGAAAGGGTAATTAATTTTACATTGAAAAGCAAATTTCGTTACATTAAATACCCAATAAGGGACTTCGGGAACTTCAATTGAGTGAATTTTTGTAGCAGTGGCACTATTTAAAAACCCAATGACTTCATTGCACTCATTTACTGAAGAGGGACTGTAAAGTTATCATACGAACTGCGCATAGCCACTTTCATGTCCCAACATCGGACTGGTTTTTCTTCCGATAGCACTACAAAAAAAAAACGCTGTTAGGATTTGAGGTTGGAACATTGCATATCTATGTATAAGAAATTCACGGCTGAGTACTTTTAAAATCAACCTTTTAAAAATGTTAAACGGCCACAGTAACTGGCGTGCGTCCAGTAAAGTTGGTAACGATGGATGGAAAGTAGTTTCAGGTCTTTAACGTTATAACTAATGTGAGATAACATTTGTGAATATTAAAAATTAATTCTTTCTTTTAATTTTTCTTAATAGTTTAGTCTTATATATAAGAATTAGTAAATCTGTAAAATATTTGCTTCTCTAAAAATTTTACGGTTTCACTTGACCGACGCACGAATAAAGTGCTCAGGCCCATGGCAATGTTAATTTTACAAACGGTGGAAGAACACACAATGTGCATACAAATAAATCTTACGCAGGCCTTTCAAAGTGCTCAGTTTACCGTGAACTGCCTTTATCAACAGGTTTTCTGATATCTGTACACTACCCCTAACCTAATTTTAAGGCAAATAGAATATTTCTAGTTAGCCAAGGTATATGTATGTTATTAATACAATAGGGAATGTATCGTTCATTCACGGTTACTTCCAACTTTTCTGAAGCCTTGCAAAAGTTAAAATTTCACCCCATGCAAACAAATCTTATGAAAGTCTAGAAAATTACACCAAAGGGACAACGCACACCGCGTTCCGAGCGCACTCTATATCATAATATTTTGCAAAAGAGCTATTTCTTACTAGGCGTTGCCAACATACCTATTTTCTCACTGTTTTTTATTCATATCAATAATAATTTAAATATTAAATTCATAGAGAATATGTATCTAAAATTTTAATTTAATCAAAAGTAAAGTAATTTTATGTTCTTACAAGGTTTGATTCAAAAAGTGTATATTTCGAAAATTCTAATGTAAAGAGAAAAGTTTATCACTGCATACCATGCGACAGACAGTTGTACTAGATNAGGCGTTGCCAACATACCTATTTTCTCACTGTTTTTTATTCATATCAATAATAATTTAAATATTAAATTCATAGAGAATATGTATCTAAAATTTTAATTTAATCAAAAGTAAAGTAATTTTATGTTCTTTTGAACATGCCATACAAGGGGTGATTTTTCAAAGGTTTGATTCAAAAGGTGTATATTTCGAAAATTCTAATGTAAAGAGAAAAGTTTATCACTGCATACCATGCGACAGACAGTTGTACTAGATATGCGCAGAGAAGACGTAAATCGGCACACCTCATCTTCAGTCGGTGGTTGAAACGGCCCGGAGCTCCGCCAGCAAGTCGGGCCCACAAAACCACCCATACGTAACCTTAAATTAACGCGCGTAAACGAAGCTCTCCCCCCTCCCACCGGCATCCTACATGAACAGCGCTCCCGCCGACGAACATCGATTTCACGGGCGGGCGGGCGGACCAGCCGGCCGCCTCCCGCGCCGCGGGCTTGAGGGCCGGGGCTCGTTGGTTACCGCGAATTTACACAACAGCTTCCAAGGTAAATGGACCAGCAGCCGAAACTACCCTGGCTACCGCGGCGTGGCACGGCCGTCGTCTCTCGCTCACACCTCCCTTTAAGGGGGGATCAGTCCTCGCCATCTTGGATTTACGTAATTTTCTCTGTAACTTGCATCAAAGCTTCTATATATTATTTTGGGCGTCTAAAAGGCATGTGGCATTGCTTTGCGCATGTTACAAAACATGTATTGATAGACCACTGTTGTCAGGATAGTTTCTGTAACCGCCCGCAAGAAAAATTTCCCGTATTTCTTGCCGGCAGTCCAGAGTCAAAAATTAATAAACGCAGTAGAATGTTACTAGTTTGATAAAGCTTTATAAACCATTATTTATGCGATGTCATGCGAAAAATTTCGTCAAACATTCTTAAATGGAACTTGCGGCGAAAAGTGAAAATCCAACGCGGCGGGGCCTGATCCCCCTTAAGGTTCGGCCTCACCCCTTTTGCAGAAATTCGTCGTTTTCGCGTCATAATTTCGGACTCCTTGTAGTTACTGACAGTGTACGATTATAGAAAATCTACATTTTATGAGTTGTTAAGTATTTTTGTGCGTAATTTTAGTCGTGTGTTATCTTCTTGTTGTAAACTGTCAGGGACATGTTAATATTTTATCAATAAGTTCCTGCCTTTTAGCAAGAAAGAAATAACACACCGTGAGAATTAAATACAAACGTATTAAACAAATAGTAAATTGAAAATTTTCTAGAATCAAACATTCCCAGTAATACATCTGAAAGTGAAAATTAAAATTTGACGCGAAAATGAATTTATGCAAAAGGGGCGATGTCGAGCCTTAAGAGTTTAGCAGCCCGGATATATTTTCTGCATATTCATTGTTTGAGCGTATACCAGCAAACAAATGACCCGGGGATAATACATAATGCCAAGAAAAAAAATACTTAATTATAAAAGCCTGGACGGTTTTATTTTTATCATGTCGAGTCTATCAAAAGTGCAAAATAAATAATGCAAATGGTAACATATCGGATATTTAGAGCTTTCTCGCGCAGTTTCCTTGATTACGAGAAGAGAGAAGAGTAAAACCGTGCAGTCGTAGTTACATCTACGAGCTTCCATCGCGCGCGACAAATCCCCGCCGTTGCAGATCTAATTTGCACAGAAAAGCGTGACTACGGAAGAACTGGAAGACGGTTCAGCACTTTGCGCGTATGAGCGATAGGGCACTAGGCGCGCGTGTTATCACCGCCTGTCTCGCTGTGCATTGAACGCGGAAATGTATATCGGGCCAATGCACTCTTGAAGCAGTAAATATCGACGGGGGTGGCGAGTTGGTTTTTTTTTTTCACGCGCTTGAGTGAATTTCGGAGGTTCAGAAAAAAAAAAGGGGGGGAGGATAACATTTTGGAGGCGAAACGAGGAATTTTTGAGGAAGAAAGATTAATATTTGCCTTTTTTTTTTACAAAACTTAAATTTCTTTGGACGCAGTTGCATTGCCTTCGCGTACCACTGATTAAGAACCCCTGTTTTACGTCTTGGTCCCACGCGCTATGTTGAATTACTGGTTTCTAGCTTATTTCAGTTGTTTAGGGAAAATTATTTCGAAACTGCAACTATACCGCTCCGAGTCGACAAAAGTCATGGAATACCTCCTAATATCGTGTCGGACCTCCTTTTGCCCGGCGAAGTGCAGCAATTCGGCGTGGCATGGACTCAACAAGTCGTTGGAAATCCCCGGCAGAAATATTGAGCCATGCTGCCTCTATGGACGACCATAATTGCGAAAGTGTTGCAATTGCAGGGGTTTGTGCACGAACTGACATTACTCGATTATGTCCCATAAATGTTCCATGGGATTTATGCCGGGCGATCTTGGTGGCCAAATCATTCGCTGCAATTGTCCAGAATGTTCTTCAAACCAATCGCGAACAGTTGTGGCCCGGTGACATGGCGCATTGTCATCCATAAAAATGCCATCGTTGTTTGGGTACATGAAGTCCATGAATGGCTGCAAGTGGTCTCCAAGTAGCTGAACATAACCATTTCCAGTCTATGATCGGTTTAGTTGGACCAGAGGACCCAGTCCATTCCATGCAAAAACAGTCCACACTATTATGGAGCCACCACCAGCTTGCACAGTTCCTTGTTGACAACTTGGGTCCATGGATTACACCACACTCGAACCCTACCATAAGCTCTTGCCAACTGAAATCGGGACTCATCTGACCAAGCCACGGTTTTCCAGTCGTCTAGGGTTCAACATATATGGTCACGAGCCCAGGAGAGACGCTGCAGGCGATGTCGTGCTATTAGTAAAGGCACTCGAGTCGGTCTTCTGCTGGCATAGCCCAGTACAGCCACAGTTCGCCGCACTGTCCTAACGGACACGTCCGTCGTACGTCCAACATTGATTCCTGCGGTTATTTCACACAGTTTTGCTTGTCTCTTAACACTGACCATTCTGCGCACACGTCATTGGTCTCGGTCATTAAGTGCAGGCGGTCGGCCACTGCGTTGTCCATGGTGGGAGGTTATGCCTGAAATTAGGTATTCTCGGCACACTCTTGACACTGTGGATCTCGGAATGTTGAATTCCCTAACCATTTCCGAAATTGAATGTCCCAAGCGTCTAGCTCCAACTACCATTCCGCGTTCAAAGTCTGTTAATTCCCGTCGTGCGGCCATAATCACGTCAGAAACCTTTTCACGTAAATCACTTAACTACAAATGAAAGCCCAACCAATGAATTGCCCATTTATACTTTTGTACGCGATAGTACTGCCATCTGTATATTTGCATATTGCTATCCCATGACTTTTGTCACCTCTGTGTATATTACGCTCTAGAACATACGTAAATTCTGAACTTTTGTAGAGTAATAACGAGATTAGTGCAGCATCATTTTTAAATTACCAGCGGATTATCGCCCTTTCGTAATTCAATATATTGCTTGAATGAAATTTGGCGACTTCATTTAAAGGCATTTGTGAAACGTAAAATGTGCTGTGATAAGAAATATTACGTTATTTCACTGAAATTAAAGTTTTGGCACCTAAAATGGAAAATTCAACGTGGCGGACGAGACGAACCTCAATTTATAACGCTCATCTGCATTTGTCAATTGTTCAAAAACGTCTACCTGCAGTGGCGGGTCAAAAAAANAGGGGGGGGGGGGCTAAGTGGGATTGAGCCCCTTCCTGGAACATGATTTTACACTGGATAAAATAAAATTTATCTTGAAATCAAGTATACGTTTTAATAATGCATTATTAATACATAATCTGCACTTAGTAGCGTAACAAATTTTAAAATATGTTTAGATAGCATATCCCCTAGGTACTGGCATTTATATGTACCATTAAAACTTAGTACTTACTGGCAAGAAAGTGGTTTGATCCTCCTTAATGGTTGTCTAGATCCGCCACTGTACCTATAGGCTGCTCATGATCAAGTANGCAAGAAAGTGGTTTGATCCTCCTTAATGGTTGTCTAGATCCGCCACTGTACCTATAGGCTGCTCATGATCAAGTAGGCATTTCTGAAATCAACCTTTGAAAAAACTCACTGCCCGTTATTAAATATATGCTACGGCACACACTGGTGTGCATNGCATTTCTGAAATCAACCTTTGAAAAAACTCACTGCCCGTTATTAAATATATGCTACGGCACACACTGGTGTGCATGCTTTCAGTTAAGTTGGCAGCGGATTAATAAAATACAGATCGAAGACAAACGTTGTATTGCGAGTGTAATGTTAAAATTTATTGCCACTAAAGTCAGTGATGTTTTTACACGAATCAGAGCACGACTTTGCATATTATTAACACATCACATTCCTGAAAATTCCACGGTTTCACTTTGATGTCTCACGAATTAAGTGATTAGGTCAATGGTAATGTTAATTTTATGTACGGCACAAGAATACAAAAGGGAAGAAAAGTAAATACTAGTTGTTTGAAAGGTCCTTGCAATGGGGGTGAATGATTATGCGAAATATTTTGAACGTATGGCATTGCTTTGCTATGTCTTCACAGAAAACTAAGTTGGTTATCTGTGCGGAAATAGTAAATCAATAACGTATGTTAACAATATTTCGCTTATTAGTGTGCCGTTAGTCGTGAACAGCCAATAGCTATACAATTGCACATTTGNGGTGGGGAGTTAAACTGTTCCAAATTCAAAACATAAAATGCCCAGTATCAATTACTTAAAATTTTACGAAAGATTTACGCACGCCCTTGGTAAATGAAGAGTATGTGGGAAGATACTAAGGGTCCACGGGCACCGCCTTCTGTAAATACGGCTATTCAAAACGTCATTTGCAAAACCCAGTGAGCGTGGTCTCTCCCTCTCATCAGAAACCGCTTAAAGGTCAATTTAGGTCCATCGTACTCTGCCATATGTCACTGCCATATGTCACTGCCAACGTTGAGTTCTTTTAATTTCCTCGGGTATCTCATCACGACATCCGGCCGCCTGATCATGGACCGTCCAAGCATTCTTTTCATGGCTTTCGTAATTCTTGACAAGACTATTCATCAATGGCCTATTTAGTCCTATAAATAATTAAACTATTGCTGTCATTTTCGTATGTCGAAGATGACCGATTTATTACAGAGACGTTTGCCTGAATTTTCTAAAAGGGCCTCCTCCTCCCCCTCCTCCTCTCTCCGATTCAGCCTTCACCAAAAATAAAATTTTAACACTAATATGGTTTATAAGGGCAGGTCACATTGAGAAAAATATATAAAATAAGATCATTACACACCTGAACTCAAGGTATCTTTGTTAATACCCTTTAAAAATTTATACGACCGCAAAATCGTGCCTCGAGATGCCTCTTTCCCAATCGATATTCTCAAAGAACCCCTAACAGATTGATACTTAAAACAGCCAAATTAGTATGATTTTATTCTGTCGCGTTATAACTAGCGCACTCTCATACGTTTAATCATTATCAATACAGTTTCTAGAACTATTCAACAAGAACTTCGAACACGTCAACCAGTCTTGGAAAGTACGCGGTGGAGTGGAAAGGTTTGAGTGGCTCATACCATCGGGGTCTTGAGAGCCGGTGAGGATGAAGCGAGGCGAGTACGGAGCAGCACCGGAATGCAAGGGCGGGGGAAATGGGAGATCCCCGAGAAAACCCACCGACCAGCGGCATCGTCCGGCACGATTCCCACGAACGAAAATCCGAGAGCGACAACGCCGGGAAAAGAACCCAGTTCGTATTCCTGAGAGGGGAGCGCTCTGGTCGCTGAGACACCGCGGCCCCTAGGAGATTGTGTAGGTATAGGCTATTCAAGGTAAAGTGAGCACTTTTTAAGGCACAGCTACATTTTTCCTTTGAGTTTATTTCTATCTTCCCGCCAAGTTTTAATATAAACATTGCCATGTGTCAAACACAGCGTGTACATTTTGCCACTCCCAAAAGTTAATGTATGTAGTTCAATAAAATATATATATTAGTGGTTAATGCCAGTTGGAAGGGCCTTAAGAAGCGCTCACTTTACCGTAAATAGCATATAGGTAGTACACGGCTCAGAACGTACACACGAATTTACATTTACGGTTGATCTCGTGTAAAACAAGAACGCTACATAAACCAAGCCAAATAAAATTCGGCTTTCCTGAGTTACAAAAAAAAAAGTATAAAACTGGCTGCAGCCCCATCAGCGACACCTAGGAGTCAGTAATTTCCGGTCATAGGCATGTCGCACAAATTATTAATCTAAAGGAAAATAATATTATTATGTGTTACCAATTTCGATTTACGCTTGAGAAATGACGCAGCTACAGTTTTGATTGTTGATGTTGATTCCATATACGCTGAATGCGTTGTGAAAATGTATCCTTACCCAGACTTGCTGTTATTCGATAAAAATTTAAGGCGAAGAACGAATTCGGCGATTGTTGGTAGCGTACACACACCTATTCGCTGTTCACTGTATAGTAATCACTTTCTAGGCCCTAGTTACTTTTTCCTTTCAGCCATTTTTTTTATCCATTAACAACCTTTTTAAATAAATATAGCAACATAAGTAATACACACAGTGTGTATATTCCACCGCACTCTGAAGTTAACGCCTAAAAAAAAAGTTAAAATTATATATATATATAAACAGACTATTATTATAAATGAGAGAGAGGGCTTTCAAAAGTGCTCCTCACTTTACCGTGAATAGCCTATACACAAAACAATTCCACAGAAGAATCGAACGCGGAACTTCCATAGTGAGAGGGCGACGCCATGACCTCATTTCAGGGAAATCGGCGTCGTGTGCGTGCGTGCAGGGGTTGACGGCGCNGGGGGGGGGGGGGGTCCCCCGCTAATAATTCCTGCGGCGACGAGCCGTGTTTTACGCGCCAGGCGCCCGCCCACACGGGCCATTTACCGGCCGCCGAAGGCCGCCTATGGTAATACTGCAGCTGCCGCATGATGCGGCCTGCTGGGAGGGGAAATTTCCCTCGTCACGGACTGCCAACCCTCATTTATTCCCCACTTGGGGCAGTCATAAGAAAAAAAATGTCATGTCATGGGTTGGGGACACAGCCGTGAGTTTTACGCTAATACGCCTACATTAGCGGGTAAATATTTTCTCTGGGACATGGGAATAAAATGAAAGTAACGAAATTAATAGCCTATTCAAGGTTTCTTCAAACTTTTTTTTATAAATCTTTGAAAAATCACCTTGCGTATGACGTGTTTGGTTGTTCCCTAAATATAACTTGTATCTGAGGCGTTTTATACTTCTGTTAACACAAAAATTAACTCAGTTTTGGTTAAATTGAAATTTCACATACATTATAATTCATTTTTAAATAATACGAATACAGGAAGGGAGAAAATGTGTGTTTTGGTTAATGCCTAGGAAGAAATAGTTCTTCTGCAAAACATTATCACACCGAGTGCGCACGAATGCCGTGCGTTGTCCCTTTGGTGTAATTTTCTAGACTCGGTTAAGCTTTGTTTGCATGCATGAAGCGGATGGATATCCTGTAAGTAGAACTTTAGCAGGGCTTCATAAAAGTTTGGAGTAATCACCAATTGACTATAATTGGCTTTTATGGATTAAATTGACAGACCTGGAAGAGATCTGCACAAACACCAGCGAGCTAGCACATCAGCGTCGAGAGATATGTTGCCGGGAAATTTTTTCTCGCGTCCAAAACTGCCAACTCAAGGTCGTGCTCACAACGCAGTCGTATACTCGACCGAATGAGTCCACGTTTATTTCAATCGTGCTGTTACTCACGAAGTTNTCGTGCTCACAACGCAGTCGTATACTCGACCGAATGAGTCCACGTTTATTTCAATCGTGCTGTTACTCACGAAGTTTTAGTGTCGAAATGGATCACTCTGCAAACGTCACACTGCAATTTCCGTCCTTGGTATCCTATGTGTCGGTCTGATTTTGAAGACTTATTCACTTCTAAACTGACGCAGAGTGCTATTGCGAAATTAAAACGAGCGTTTCACTGCTTCATTAAATTCCCTTCTGTTAGTTCAACTGTTTTCACGATATTTCGATACCCACAGGCGTCCGTGTAAATAATATCGGCACTTTGTAGTGTGTATCTATATCACATACAGAAATACGCGAAAAATCAGCATGGAGGTACCTAATATGAAACGGGACCAATTGTTTGAAATCAAAGACTGTTTTTAAATTATAGGAAGCGTAATTATGCCCACCTCCGAGGTAAAATAAGAAGGGCTCAAGTCCTATCAGTGCTCAACATTTCAGGAAAAATTCCTGATATTAAGTATAAATCTTTCCCTTTTCCTAACATATGGGTGATATTCATAAACGTCAGTAATTCATCTCAGTTACACACATTGAATACGTAGCTCACGCCTTGCGTAAGTCTGCGGGCAGCAGTTGCTCTTGATTGTGGTGTATATGAAACAATAATAATCTTCGTTTAATGCACAACTGCTAACCGGTGATATTAACATAAGAACTATGAAGGCATAGATTAGGAACGGAATGGGGATAGTAAGTACTTAGCTATTATGGTATTTGAATCACTTAACTCTTTGGCGAAACTAAGAGTACCATTTGACTGTAGATTTTCACGCCGAAGAGAAAAGTTTAATTCTGACTGGCTGACAGTACAAGAAAGTGTTCTCAGAGATGCCTGGAGCTCTATAAAACTAAAAACGAACAAATTAATAGAAAAAAAATCTTTTATTTTATCTGNATGAAACAATAATAATCTTCGTTTAATGCACAACTGCTAACCGGTGATATTAACATAAGAACTATGAAGGCATAGACTAGGAACGGAATGGGGATAGTAAGTACTTAGCTATTATGGTATTTGAATCACTTAACTCTTTGGCGAAACTAAGAGTACCATTTGACTGTAGATTTTCACGCCGAAGAGAAAAGTTTAATTCTGACTGGCTGACAGTACAAGAAAGTATTCTCAGAGATGCCTGGAGCTCTATAAAACTAAAAACGAACAAATTAATAGAAAAAAAATCTTTTATTTTATCTGTTTTGCATTTGTGTGAATTGCTAGAGTAATCGTTACTTCTCAAGACAAGACAATAACATCTTGTTTCAGCAGTGGAAGTGCTCTTAGCCTACTGCGCATGCGCAAGTGCAGAAGCTACACTGAAAAAAAAAACACTGATTCTATTTGTCAAGTAACAAAAATTAATGTTGCTGCTATCTTATATTCTTATATTGTTAAAAATTGTCGTATATTCACGGAAAAAGCCGCGAGTGTTTAAATCTATTGTTATGACGTAATAATCATGAGTACATTAAATGAATATAAAACGCTGCATTTGGTGTTATACGCTCAGGTGAACGGATCTCAACGAGAAAACATTCTGCAAATAACTAACGTTAACTCCCAATATTCAAGGGCATATCTCTCCATTAATAACACTGTAAGACCATATGTCGTATTCTGTTTTCTCCCTCACTGTCCATAACGAATCATCCCACAAAGTTTGTACCAGAAGTTCAGGATAAGCCCGTTTATGCGAGCTTTAAAATTAAAAAAATACTTCATCGAACAAAAGTTTAATGGAACGAAGATATTTCACGTTACGCGAAATAATTTTTACTATACATGATACGTCTAAATTAGACCAACAAACTTCGGCCACGGGTTAATCACGAAAAAGGAGAAAGCGTATACACGACTTATGGTCTAAAGTGAATCTTAAGGGCGGTATACAACATTTGAAGTTCGACCTGAAACACAGGTTCATTACAAACATCGGTAAAAAATTTTTAAGATGGAACAGAAAAGGAGTGTCTGGATAATGTGTAACGGAACAAATATCTGTAAAAACCACACTCGTCTGTCGCTGTCATCAAATTATTTTATGGAAATATCATGGTAACTACCCGCATTTAGAATTAATCCCCAAGGCGCTGTAGTATACTTGGTATTTAAAAGATGGATCACTCACCCGCAAGTCACATTCATACAACAAATTTTATATATTATATATGCTCCATGCACTCCAAATAACGCACCGACTTGATAGTTTGTTTCAGGTCGGGAAGAAGACAACTTGGACCTCGGGAAGGGGGGGCCTCACTGGTACTAGTGTCTGTATAGATTCTGGTTCCAGGGACCTCCCCAACTGCAATTCACTAACGCTGGTTTTTATTCCTTTTCAATATCACAAACGAGGACACGATGAAACGTACCCTGTGGGCTCCCCCGGTAGACTAGGGACTCACCGACACACTATACGCGAAATTAATTAGCACACTTGTATACAACAAATCAACCTGTCAGACAGACGTCACGTCACTGAACATTCACTCCAGCCGGGTGGCTGGAGTGGAGCTTCAATCCCCCGCCGAAAACCGCGAACACGTAACTTTACTTATAATAGGCAGCACCAATTAACAGCCTAAATACGGGTCCGGTGCCAACAACCCACATACACATGGCGCCCCGCCACCGACCCAACGATTTGAGTATGTGTAGGAGTGCATTTGTTTGACAAACACCCTGTGAATTATGGGAGTCTAGGCTCTCGGTATCACGACACCAAAGCCATTCGGTGGCATATGAGAGTTCGGCGGCGCAAGCTACAATTAACTCTATAAATTATCCAGATACTGTGTTCCGCCTCCAATAGTTGTAATAAACTAGTGCTTCAGATCTAACTTCGAAGATATGTACGGCCCTTAGGATTCACTTTACACCACAGGTCGTATGTGTGTTTTCACCTTTCTCCATGCTTAACCCGCAGTCGAAGTTTTTCGGCCTAATTTAGAAACATTGTGTATAAAAGAACGAGTTTGTTGTAAAACCGAACGAAAACTTGCACTTCACCATTCTTTAAAAGTTGTACACGCAAATAATGAGCCCATGTTACGGATAAGAACAGAAGACTATGTTCAGTCTACCTCATCTTTAAGTTAACGGCCACGGATTCGGCTACAGCACGACAGAAACTCACCCCGACTTCAGGCGAAGCCGTCACTTTTGAGCTTCGCGGTTTAGTCATTCGTCATTCTGCGTTCATCTTGCACACAAAGACTACTGGCTGCCTTACATCTACGAGTATTCCGTACCCTATTTGGCCGCGATTTTGATGATAAAGTCTCAAAGTAAGTGAACACGGTCGCATCGCTACAACGGTTTGGAANGGCATCATCCAGCACAATTCTCACATGCAATAAATCCAAGAGCGACCCCGCCGGGAATCTAACCCGGTTCGCCTAGGTGGGAGGCGAGTAGTCTAACCACTACACCACCGCGGCCCCTTGAGCCTTCGGGTCACGAGCTCCCGGGCTGATGGGGAGTGGGGGGAGTGACAAGGGCCTCAACAGCTGCCGTCGACACAAGGGCTGCCAGATACAGGAGGGCTGTCTGAAGGTACTACAGATACGTCAATCAAGTCTGCCCTCCTTCCTTGCCCCCCCCTCCCCTCAGCAACGAAGGGGGCCGTCATGTGTAGAGACTTGGGCGGGCCACGCATCGAGCGGGAGTATATCTGCTCAGCCGGAAAAATAATTGCGCGTGCGGAGAGAGCTTCGACCAAGGGCTTTATTTAAAGCAGCTACTTGGTTATGGCTTGAGATAGCGTGGGACACGGAATTAACTCATAATACGTCAGTTGGAGTCCACGATATTTTGGAAGCCAACATTGAGAAACTAACGGCAATCGTAGATAATTGGGTTTGCTAACATTGTGAGTATAAAAAATGTAAAGCGAGCACTTTAAGGCCCAGCTAAATTTTCCCTTGGAGCCAATATTTATCTTTCCGCCACTTTTTAACGTAAACATTGCCATGTGAGCAATAAACACAGTGCATACATTCCACAAATCGCAAATTTTACGTCCGAGGCTGCAATAAAACATATTTACTAGTGCTAAATGCCTGTTGGGAGGGCCTAAAAAGTGCAAACTCTGCGGTGAATAGCCTATATCATAACCTCTATGGATAATAGCCAATACCATATCGACTCACTTATTTTGCATAAGGCATTGTACCGCAAAGGAATGTGAAAAATCCCGGGAGAAGAAACCATTCGACAGAAACAAATCACTATGGTAAGATATTTGCTCACAGAGTTAGTAAAAACTATTATGTAGGATTTACCTTTAGTTTGTCTATATTTGCTTCCATAAGCCTATAAAATATAATTACATTCTAAAGAATTAATTTATGTCCCACGCATTTTAGGGGGGGGGCGTCTGGCTGGTGGTATTTAGCGTTTCCGTGGCATAGAAGCTTGGTAGCGTCAAGGGCGACCTAGATATGTGCTTCCAGTTTCTGGTCGCCTTTACGCGCAAGGCATTTAAATGACGCGTGCAATCAGTTCCGAGACAACTCGCTTCTCTAGCTCGTTCTCGGTTACTTCCAGCTTTCCTGGAGCCCCGCCAAAGGTTCCACTTCCAGGATATTCTTCCGCCCCATACAAACAAAGCTTTAAAAATTACACCAGAGGACTTACGTACAGCATTCGTGTGCACTCAGTGTAATATTTTGCATAATAACTATTTATTAACGGGCATTACCAACACGCATATTTTCGCTCAGCCTTTATTCACATTAACTATAAATGAAATATTATTATTTATAGATACAATTTAAGTAAAAGTTAAACTTAATAAAAAATAAGGTACGTTTANAAGTACGTTTTTGTTAACAGAAGTACAAAAAGAGTGTAATACAAGACATATTAAGGGAACAACCAAACACGTCACACATGTTTTTTTTTCTTCAGACGTTTGAATTAAAAAGTGTGAAGAAACCGCGAACGGACTATAGAAACACAATTTCAAGACACACTAACGTAGTTAAAAACAGTTTTTTCCAAGCGCTGCATCTCAAAATATACGCGTCAGATATATACAAAAAGACTCGAGGGCCCTGCATTGAACCTTGCTAAAGACTTTCCACCAGTAAAATGACAGGGCCACAACTTGAACTCCCGTACGTACACGTGGTACGACGAGGGGAATGCACGCCAGTTCAGAACCCTCGCGCTTAGCTGCGATGGCGTACCTGGTGCGCGCGGCAGTTTCGCCCGTATCGCTCCCACGCTCCTCGGCCTCGGAAAATATCCCAGGTGTACCCTGACCTCGCAGATCCGTGTTCGCCGTCGGAGAAAACTATCGCGACGAGCAGCTTCCTCCACCCTCGCTAATGCTCCGCCTAAATTACGCCCAGCGCCAATTTAACATCGGTCGGGGGGCGATCAGACGGTACAGCGATTACCGGCAATTTGCGACTAATTGGGGAAGGAAGGGCGGTTACGGGTCTGGCAAGATGGCGACAGAGAGGCGGGCAGGGGGTTAAGTTTGAGAGCGAAGTAATCAAGGTAAGAGCGGATCCGCAACGTCACAAGATAGCGCCACTAAACTCCTCGTAAGAAGTACATTTTCCAGTCGGGAGCACAGCACAACGCAGCCTACCGGAGTCTATATTTCCGCGTTACGCCACAACGTATCACATAGGTTTGCCAAATATACGGAATAGAAAAACTATACATGGCTAATGACATTGTTTTTTGGACTCATCCTAAATTAACGAAGGTCTTATACAGGAATGCTCGAAATCTCAGTGCCCAAAATCCAGACAGTTTCTTTGGACCAATCAAATGATTGTGTACACAGTTGCCGTGTACAATGCATGGAGAACCAGATGGTGCGATCATGCATGTGGAACAAGTTGCATAGGTCGTACAAGCGCGACAATAAATTATTACATACGCAGCGTTGCGCGCCTTCTTCCTATTCAACACTCGTGATTGCACCGCCTTGTTCTGCATGGCGGTTGTACGCCGCAACTTTGAACACTAATTATATAGAAATAAGTTTCCAGATATAAGTGCATAGGGCTTCTGTGTTGCTATTCGTCCAAATAAACTATGTCTCTAGAAATTGGGAACTGTGTTTCCGAACATTCTGTGTATGTTTAACACACACACGCACGTTAAATAAATCAACCTTATAGACAAACATGTATAATCAGGGACAACATTTATATATATATATATACACACATACATACATATATGTAACAGTTGTTTGAGCGTGTAATAGTGAGCATTTTTGTCTTTATGTACCGTTTTATAAAACTCAGTACATGTTTCGCTGTAATTGAAGAATGTAAAACAAATAATGTTTCAGTAAGTTCACTTCTGTTTTGTTCCTCTCTCCATTTAAAGATCATGACAGAAAAAATTCTCTCAGTGAAAGAATTTAAAAGGAAAGCATCTACTCAAATGTTTTACCTAACTGAGGAAATAACTAATCTTGTTTCACCTATCATATTAACAATCTATAGTCATCCGTCTTATACAGTTATTGAACTAATTTTTTCACTGAACATTATATCTGACTCCACAGAAAAAAAAACACCAGCAATTTCAGTCACTTCTGAAAACATATCATCTACATTCAACTTGCCTACAATTCCTAAATATTCAGCAGTGTGCGTTTTGAAAAGAATAACAATTTATTAAAAGGATGCCACGATCACTAACAAAGTTTTTAATCGCATTAATTTTTGTTCGGTTGTGCAGTTTATCTTAAAAATCGGAACNATACATACATATATGTAACAGTTGTTTGAGCGTGTAATAGTGAGCATTTTTGTCTTTATATACCGTTTTATAAAACTCAGTACATGTTTCGCTGTAATTGAAGAATGTAAAACAAATAATGTTTCAGTAAGTTCACTTCTGTTTTGTTCATCTCTCCATTTAAAGATCATGACAGAAAAAATTCTCTCAGTGAAAGAATTTAAAAGGAAAGCATCTACTCAAATTTTTTACCTAACTGAGGAAATAACTAATCTTGTTTCACCTATCATATTAACAATCTATAGTCATCCGTCTTATACAGTTATTGAACTCATTTTTTCACTGAACATTATATCTGACTCCACAGAAAAAAAAACACCAGCAATTTCAGTCACTTCTGAAAACATATCATCTACATTCAACTTGCCTACAATTCCTAAATATTCAGCAGTGTGCGTTTTGAAAAGAATAACAATTTATTAAAAGGATGCCACGATCACTAACAAAGTTTTTAATCGCATTAATTTTTGTTCGGTTGTGCAGTTTATCTTAAAAATCGGAACATTGAACGTACTGTTACAGATAAGAATAGTACGCGGAATAAAAATGTTCAAAATCGGAAAGTGTACTGGGTAAAAGTGTACAACTTTCAACCCTCGTATAGCATCATTTTTTTTCTCTACTTTTCCTCTCTATTTTACCCGCTCGCTCGTCCGACTGAACTATGCCTTAGGATTTATTTCTTCTCAGATAATCCCAAAAAAATTTCACTAAGCGGCAGTGCATTTTATATTATCAAATACTACACCGGAAAGCACTACATCACACAAACAGCATGAGAAACAAGCAATTTTAACAACTATCCGTTTTGCAGTATCGAACGCCAATGATTTATTCATATTCTGTATTGTCTATCCTCTACTTTCTGTATGTGTTAACTTTACTTTTAATAACAAATATAATTTTTTAATTGTAATATTTGGTCCAAGACATAATTACAGAAACCACAGATCACTTCAGATAAAAACACAACTGAGTTAAATTGTGTACTTCTGCATTTGCGACTGTAGTGCAAGAATGATTTGTATCCAATTACTTGCAAACATCGGGACAACCCTTCCCTCAGTCGCGCGGCTAACGCATTTTCTACATACTGCCCAACCGAACAGGTGCATATTGTAATCATTACAACAAGCAATCAACGTTTATTTTGAAAAGTAATTTTGGAAATGGCCTTTTTGTTATGTTTTATAGGAACCAGCATCGCTGTTTCCAGCGACCGGCAGTAATTTATCATGTGAATTTCGGCGTTTTAGTTCATTTACACTTCGGCGCTACCACGATCACTTCCTAATTTATTTTCATTTATTTGCCAGTACAGTCACGAACGATTTAGGTGGAAACGTTAAAAGCAATTTTAACACGGCAGTAAAAATTGTGGCCATGGCCGGGACATATCTTGTTTATACAGCCGATCAATAAAGTGACTTTACGAGCGGCACACGACAGAACAAAAAACCAATTCCGATCAGTATGTGTAACTGCTTCAGCCGCGGACCAAGTGCTGCACGAAACTAGTAAATCACACTGAGTGGGGAAAAACGGCGACTAGTTAAATAAAGTTCAATTAAAAAGAAAACAGAATGCTTGCAATTTCGGAAGTGTCTTTTGTTTCATAAAATCTCCATCCCTGTGTGGCTCTACGCACTAACCACGACTTCCAAATTAATGATCGTGGCGTTATTTGGGTAGCAAGTTCAAAATTAATGGTTTGTGCACCCAGAAGAAAAGTGTTACGAGGACGGTTAGAGATATGTTGGTATCACTTAAAGTGCGGACATTTAGCCAACAGCAGGTTTAATTAACAGTATAGACAAGTTTGAGGTTGAAATTAAAGCCAACGCTTGTGTTTACAAATTTACTAAGATGGCCCTAACCGAAAAAAAGTAAATATTTGAAAGTTACAAATAACGCCCTAACTGCAAATTAATTTCCATTTTTCACATCGTCACCGTTCAATTTTCACGACTCCTCGGTACGAAATTTTACTTACTGATTCGCTCCAGCAATCAATACATTATAGGAGAATTTCTAAACACAGAAGGTATGCTTTGTACGTGATCAACCAAGGCTCAACGCACTGTTTAACGAAGTGCGTTGCGTGGTGAGAGGGATGGAGAGCTGGACAGAGTAGTCTGTTTCACAACATAACGTATTCCGACCCACCGACAAACCAAAAAGAATGCAACATATTTCCTCGATTCCGCTAATAAATTTATTACCATGTGAGGTAACGATGTTTTTAACTATTACTACTGACAAACTGCAACTAGTAAAGGCTTAAGTTTGCATGTGACCAGTTTATACATGTATCCTCCGAGTTGTCTGCACGACCTGCTGCGTCGATAGAAAGGGTGGGAGTTGAGGGATCGGAGAGGGATTGTTACACACTTATTTCCCCGAGGTTTCACTTAGGTTTGTTGGACAATACATAATTCTGATAAAGTACAGAAAAGATAAAGAGCGATAGTTTTCACCGTGAGGATAATAAAAACTGGCTGAATGCTACAAGACACTCCGCTGATGTTAAAACCATAACATAAAGTTACCCAAGATTTGAAAGAAAAAAAGGGGGCAAAGGTAAGAAATTAACTACTTAGAACCTAAATTCCCCCCTCCACAAGCCAATTCTGAATTTTAGAACCCACTTCTCATCTTATAATACCGCTCACAAATAAGGATTAACCACGATTAAATGCTAGTTACATAATCAATTGATAATCACGTCCGGTGCCCACTATATAGTTCATTAATTGCACCAAATGCGAATGATAAGTCAGGAAAAATTTGCCGCTCTTTTTTTTTCGGATAAATTCAGGGTTAGTGTGACTTAAACAACAAATATTACGCGGTGAGGTTGATTTAAGTATTACGATCAGATTGCTTGGACGCTATATAGCAGGGAAAATTCGTTAAGATTATTGGTTGTAAAAATTTACCGTAAAGGTGGCAGACGTCTAAAGTCACCGTAAGCGGAGGAATTATAAATATACGATTGTATGGGAAAATGCGGGGCCGAAAGTGAGTTCAAGTACACGCCGGAAAAAAAATTCTGGAAAAATTCTAATTTTGGATATCAACATACGTGATGCTGGTTTTCGCCCCGAGGCTCAAATGTTGTCATCGTTAAAATCTTGACAGAGTTAGTGAACTGGAGCGCTTCCCTGCTCGTAACCCTGGGACGTCCCAAGATCCTCCGACTAGCTGTGCGCACCCACTACCGAGGACGATCGAACACCGAGGAAATTGGACGGGGTTTTAGCCCTGAGGCATTTCCCGTGCGGCGAACTTGTGCCGCGTTTCCAATTCGCTTCCCTCCGAAACTGATTTCGCAGGCGGTTGGAAAAACAAACCTACCGCCGCTCAAGTACCAAACAATCTAATACCTACTACTATACAACACAGATGGCACCACACGGCCTAACTATAAGTCTCTAGGTTCTGTAAATGTTTGGTACCCATAAATAATCTACATACACAATGCCGAGGACTGACTTTGCTCCAGTTCGTAAATCCATGCAGAAGTTATAGAAAAATCTACTGGAGCAAAGTAACCCAACCCTATGGGCTACTTTGCTGCACTTTTTAAAAATTCATAAAAAAATAAATATGTAGTTCAATATCACTTACAACTGTGTGGTGCCGAGCCAATGGCTTCTAGACAACATTTAATGTATTTGCTATTTTTTTCTTAATAATTCATTGAAAATTTACAATGCTTTCTTTCTAAAAGTCGAAAATATTGGAGCAAAGTAACCCCCGATTTATGGTACATTAAAAAAAATTAACCGAATCATAAATAAACTTATTTGTAAATTCATCATCTTCGGCTGACAGATACGTCGCTTCTTCGACGGCACCGGCGAAAACCGAGTACATATTATCTATTCGCGGCATCTTCGCACTTGTGATTCCAAACTTTGAAAAATCACCCCATGTATGACGTGTTTGGTTGTTTGCTGAATGTGTCACGTATCAAAATCGTTTTATACTTCTGTTAAAGTATTTTATTGTTCGNACACTTCTGTTAAAGTATTCTATTGTTCGTAAAATTGCACTTTTGCTAATATTTATATAAACATGATAATATTTCATTTATAATTAACATGAATAAAAACGGAGAGAAAATAGGTGTGTTGGTAATACCTAGTAAGAAATAATTCTCATGCAAAATATTAATGAGGTGAGTGCGCAGCAATGCGGTGCGTTGCTTCTTTGGTGGAACTCTCTACACTTGGCTGAGATTTGTGTAAATGAGGAGGAGAAATAGGCTGAAAAGTAAAGCTTTAGCAAGGATTCAGGAAAGTTGGAGTAACCGTGAAAGATATATACGAAAAGCGCACAGACACTCCGCACTGACTTAACAGACGAAAGTTTAGAAGTCGGATGTTTTAAGGTGTTAAATTTGGGTGGCAAATTCATTTACTTTTGCCTTGCACTTTCATGTCGGAAATAACATTGAAGTCAGTCTCATAAAACAGTTGACCGTACATGCATGTTCCTGACACGTAAGTATGTCCAACATATTTATTTCTTAATTCTAAATTGCGTCACTTGCTTTCCTGTGTTATCTTCTCTCACCTAATGTGTTCCCCAAAAAATTTGTACGTACTTTCATAACAATACCTGTACGAGACTTTCGGAATGCAAATACACTTAGAATCAGCCCAACAAGAGTACGTGTGAGATATTATCGCTAGGCACGTCAATTTAGTTAGAAAACCAATAAAGTGGAAAGTTACGATAAGAGTTTCTGCCAAAATGACATTTCTGTCTAGCTGTTTCGTTCGCCATAAATTTGCGTATTTCACTGGAGCTCAAAATATTATGCAAAAGGAGTGTGAAAGAACGAAGAGACCTAACAATAATATTTTTCGCTTGCGACTGTGGTTAAAATACCCTAAATGTCTTTCGGTTGGCAACAGTTACGAAGGTTAAGCTAGCTGCTGTGATAGGACATGCTCCAATACCTGTACATACTAAAGGAACTAGACTCATGATCGACAATTCCAGAGAAACTAGGGTACACTGCCACCCTTAACGGCAATGCGCTATAGAAGAAATTCACGCACACTGGTAATACACTTACTTTACCCTACTTTACTTAAGAGTTTGTCTGGACATGCAGCAGTATCTCTAACTCGCATTCTCGAAGTCGTGATTTAATCTCGACCAACTCCAATGGAGGCAATGTACCCTAATTGGGATTCCATCACCATTCTAGGCAAACTCCAGAGCAGTTCTTTAATAGAAGCGTCCGAAAATAAATACATTTCGCATGGAACTCGATAGGCGAACTATTATCACTAGTTGTTTTTTTCCCTGCGACAGTATTTAATTTTTCATAAACGCGCATATTTCCATTAACTGAAAAACGTTTACATGCATTATCAGTATGTAATAGTACACCGTGTAAAACGGTACGAGTTTTTACCTATGCACTAGCGACTGTTATCTTCAACACAGTCGTCTGCTAAAGTATGTCACTTCACAAAGGGACTGTCACTGTCGAAAACTAGAACTCGTTTTGGGGGATGCTACACAGTGTTTTAGTCGCAGCGCGCTGGATGCCCTCAATGTTATAGGCTGTTCACAGTAAACTAAGCACTTCTGAATGACCTGCTAAAGACCTACATGTATGCACATATGTAAAATTAAACACTGTCATGGGACTGATCACTTTATTCATGCGTGTACCATGTAAAACTGTGAAATCATAAATATCTTACAAATTTGGTCATTCTTACACTTGTATACATTAAAAAAAACACATAGCAGGATAAATCAGTTATGTATTCACAAATGATTACCTAACACTTTTAATTCAACGTTAAGATATGAGACTACTTTCCCTCGGCCGTTACCAACTTATTGGACGCACGCCAGCCTGCGTGTCTGATGAAATGTATGCAGATAGGGGCACTGACATTTTTCAAAGGTTGATCAAAAAAGTGCTCAATTAACCGTGGAGAGCTATACCAAATCTGCAAACCTGTATGTCACACTGTACACTCGGAATTTGACAAAAAGCGCATGGCTCTAGGTAAAGCGAATAAGCTGCTTGGTCAAGTTTCAAAATGGATGTCTGGGCCAGCAGTAAAATTTTTAGCATTTCCAAGCTATGAAACTTGTTGGCAGTTGTACCAGGTTCCATCAACTATAAAAAAAACACCACAATTGCTTTGAATCACATATGTCACTCAAAAACATTTGATTTCTTCACAGCGTGTTTGCCATAGGTACGCGGTTAAGGCGACTGCCTGGGTAGACCGCTGAACGGTGTGCAGAGCTCCAGCAGAAAAACAGACAAACGTGTCTGCGAGGTCTGCTTACGAATAGCATTTAAGAAACGTTACGTGCCTGTATAAGTTTTCCAGTTTCTCCATTTCTCACTAAAGCATGATTTTGCGATAGTGAAAATGGCTCAAAAGGGTGTTTTAACGGTCATTTTTAGGTATGAACATTCCAATACATAACATTAAAAAAGGAATAGGGGCGTGCATCAAACCTTTATTTTTATTATTACGTCATAAAATGGTAGGGTCGCCGCAGAATGTTTCGTAGAGGCGCGTTATCGACGGCAAGACTGCACGCGGGTTCAGTGCTTTGCGCGTAGAGGCGATGAGAGAGTTGATGCCCATGTATCGGTCGCCCATAGCGCTCGCACGCTTTTAGGCCTCAGAGGCGCAAAATTCCTTCAACCAGGCGGCCATCTAACACAGCTCAAGTTTCACTTGCATTACTGCGACCATGATGTAACGCCGTTGTCATTCTGGATATTAAACTGTCACACATCTTATATATTTTTTTATACCAGACTAGCACTCAGCATTCAACCATGGACATTTTTCAGATTCAGGGGTTTTCTTTACGTGCATTAAATAGCAAAATAAATCGTCTATGATTCGCAACCCATACAAATGCCAGGACGTAAAAAGTAGATGAAAACCAAATAACCAATTTACACTCTGATTGAATGTGAAATAACATTGACACAGTACTGCCAGCTTTGTATTACCGAAAAGGCGAGAACACAAAGGAAAAGGAAAATTTAAATAATAATAATAATATCGAGAATTGAAAGACGTATCGGGGTTTCAACTTTCCTTCTGTAGCCATGCAATGAAAAGCTGTAATTTCGTATTTCAAAAATAAATAGCCTACACAGTTGCTGAGGGAAACTGGNTACCCTAATTGGGATTCCATCACCATTCTAGGCAAACTCCAGAGCAGTTCTTTAATAGAAGCGTCCGAAAATAAATACATTTCGCATGGAACTCGATAGGCGAACTATTTTCACTAGTTGTTTTTTTCCCTGCGACAGTATTTAATTTTTCATAAACGCGCATATTTCCATTAACTGAAAAACGTTTACATGCATTATCAGTATGTAATAGTACACCGTGTAAAACGGTACGAGTTTTTACCTATGCACTAGCGACTGTTATCTTCAACACAGTCGTCAGCTAAAGTGTGTCACTTCACAAAGGGACTGTCACTGTCGAAAACTAGAACTCGTTTTGGGGGATGCTACACAGTGTTTTAGTCGCAGCGCGCTGGATGCCCTCAATGTTATAGGCTGTTCACAGTAAACTAAGCACTTCTGAATGACCTGCTTAAGACCTACATGTATGCACATATGTAAAATTAAACACTGTCATGGGACTGATCACTTTATTCATGCGTGTACCATGTAAAACTGTGAAATCATAAATATCTTACAAATTTGGTCATTCTTACACTTGTATACATTAAAAAAAAACACATAGCAGGATAAATCAGTTATGTATTCACAAATGATTACCTAACACTTTTAATTCGACGTTAAGATATGGGACTACTTTCCCTCGGCCGTTACCAACTTATTGGACGCACGCCAGCCTGCGTGTCTGATGAAATGTATGCAGATAGGGGCACTGACATTTTTCAAAGGTTGATCAAAAAAGTGCTCAATTAACCGTGGAGAGCTATACCAAATCTGCAAACCTGTATGTCTCACTGTACATTCGGAATTTGACAAAAAGCGCATGGCTCTAGGTAAAGGGAATAAGCTGCTTGGTCAAGTTTCAAAATTGATTTATGGACCAGCAGTAAAATTTTCAGAATTTCCAAGCAATGAAACTTGTTGGCAGTTGTACCAGGTTCCACAAACTATAAAAAAACACCACAATTGTTTTGAATCACATATGTCACTCAAAAACATTTGATTTCTTCACTGCGTGTTTACCATAGGTACGCGGTTAAGGCGACTGCCTGGGTAGACCGCTGAACGGTGTGCAGAGCTCCAGCAGAAAAACAGTCAAACGTGTCTGCGAGGTCTACTTACGAATAGCATTTAAGAAACGTTACGTGCCTGTATAAGTTTTCCAGTTTCTCCATTTCTCACTAAAGCATGATTTTGCGATAGTGAAAATGGCTCAAAAGGGTGTTTTAACGGTCATTTTTAGGTATGAACATTCCAATACATAACATTAAAAAAGGAATAGGGGCGTGCATCAAACCTTTATTTTTATTATTACGTCATAAAATGGTAGGGTCGCCGCTGAATGTTTCGTAGAGGCGCGTTATCGACGGCAAGACTGCACGCGGGTTCAGTGCTTTGCGCGTAGAGGCGATGAGAGAGTTGATGCCCATGTATCGGTCGCCCATAGCGCTCGCACGCTTTTAGGCCTCAGAGGCGCAAAATTCCTTGAACCAGGCGGCCATCTAACACAGCTCAAGTTTCACTTGCATTACTGCGACCATGATGTAACGCCGTTGACATTCTGGATATTAAACTGTCACACATCTTATATATTTTTTTATACCAGACTAGCACTCAGCATTCAACCATGGACATTTTTCAGAGTCAGGGGTTTTCTTTACGTGCATTAAATAGCAAAATAAATCGTCTATGATTCGCAACCCATACAAATGCCAGGACGTAAAAAGTAGATGAAAACCAAATAACCAATTTACACTCTGATTGAATGTGAAATAACATTGACACAGTACTGCCAGCTCTGTATAACCGAAAAGAAGGCTAGAACACAAAGGAAAATTAAAATAATAATAATAATATCGAGAATTGAAAGACGTATCGGGGTTTCAACTTTCCTTATGTAGCCATGCAATGAAAAGCTGTAATTTCGTATTTCAAAAATAAATAGCCTACACAGTTGCTGAGGGAAACTGGGAAGCACAGTATATACACAAGCAGCCCACATAAAAATCACCAAGAGTGAAGATGAAAAAAAGCAATTTCAAATATAGGTGTAAATTACTGGGCGGCAGCTGGAATAACTAAGGATGTTATGTTTTAACGGATGGAGTAGTTTGGCCAGGGTTTTAAATACACAGTGACGGTTGCCGCGATGGGGAGACTTGAGGAGCTAATACCCGCCTTTCGTAGCATATTTCCAAGGTTGTTCAAGTCAGAGTGAAATTGTAATTGTAAATAAGCTAACACTTTGGCATTGGATTCCCGATAGTAATAAATGCAACTAAAAAAAACTTACATTATAATAATTTATATATATAAACTAAGATTAGATGCCATCCTGACAGGTAAGTAACATAGTCAAAACGGAAGATGAGTTTTGTGTTACTGTTGTTTATATGGCCCTAATGCTAAACTGACTAGACCCGACTTACCGTTTATAGTTCAAGCGTGTCTTAAGTTTGCTTCGGGAGGGACCGGTGGAGTCACAGTCCTTGATTCTTCACCCATGCATTAACGAAAATTCAACTTTCGTGCTGTTTATAGTAGACAGAAACACATTTTGAATCAATGTTAGAGTTCCTTTATTATAGTCAATTAAGTCACCTGAAAGAAAAGTGTTTATTTAATTATGGGCATTTCTCAAGACAAGTTTTATGAAACTTTACATAAATTCGATCACAAATCAAACTTCGCAAAACGAAATAAATTTCGTGACTCAAAACTAAATCTCAAGACGGCTTCCAAACTCGGAGAACAAGATGATATGAGAAGAGAGATTTGAGAACGGCTCTTAACAACGAGTTCTTGAGAGCCGATGAGGGTGAAATGAGGAGAGAATGGAGCATCGCCGGAATGCAAATCCGGTGGAAACAGGAAATCCGCGAGAAAACCCGCCTACCAGCGGCATCGTCAGGCACGACTCCCACTTGCGAGAATCCAGGAGTGACCCGACCGGGAATGCGAACCAGACCGGTTCGAATCCCGCTGAAGGCATCTGCGCCCACATCGCGGTCTGAGGCGCGTTGGCCGCGACAGCTCGAGCCGGGGCGGGGGCGGCGCCGGCGTGTGACGCAGGTTGGCCGGCCCGGGGGGTGATGGTTGGCGGCAATCGATACGAGGCGCGGTGCCGCCGCGTAACTGGCCCACGCCTCGGCACTTGGCGCAGTTTCGCACGGAGCTCGAGGGGCGCGACTCGCACGCCCGCGTTGCCCCCTCGCGAGACCCACCGGCACTCAGGCCCTGCAGGACACAGCGCCTGGTGTCGAGGTGCCACTTTTGTTCCTCCTCGGCCGCTCGCCCTACCTCGGGGACAGGCCCTGCAGGACACAGCGCCTGGTGTCGGGGTGCCACTTTTGTTCCTCCTCGGCCGCTCGCCCTACCTCGGGGACAGGCCCTGCAGGACACAGCGCCTGGTGTCGGGGTGCCACTTTTGTTCCTCCTCGGCCGCTCGCCCTACCTCGGGGACAGGCCCTGCAGGACACAGCGCCTGGTGTCGGGGTGCCACTTTTGTTCCTCCTCGGCCGCTCGCCCTACCTCGGGGACAGGCCCTGCAGGACACAGCGCCTGGTGTCGGGGTGCCACTTTTGTTCCTCCTCGGCCGCTCGCCCTACCTCGGGGACAGGCCCTGCAGGACACAGCGCCTGGTGTCGGGGTGCCACTTTTGTTCCTCCTCGGCCGCTCGCCCTACCTCGGGGACAGGCCCTGCAGGACACAGCGCCTGGTGTCGGGGTGCCACTTTTGTTCCTCCTCGGCCGCTCGCCCTACCTCGGGGACAGGCCCTGCAGGACACAGCGCCTGGTGTCGGGGTGCCACTTTTGTTCCTCCTCGGCCGCTCGCCCTACCTCGGGGACAGGCCCTGCAGGACACAGCGCCTGGTGTCGGGGTGCCACTTTTGTTCCTCCTCGGCCGCTCGCCCTACCTCGGGGACAGGCCCTGCAGGACACAGCGCCTGGTGTCGAGGTGTCACTTTTGTTCCTCCTCGGCCGCTCGCCCTACCTCGGGGACAGGCCCGTCACATCCATGAACGTCTGGATCCTCGTTACATCTTCCTACACCATCGTCCGCGGCTCNGGACAGGCCTGTCACATCCATGAACGTCTGGATCCTCGTTACATCTTCCTACACCATCGTCCGCGGCTCTTTGCGATTCCTTCCTCGACCCTACTTTTACTATTAAATGTGGCTAGCATCCGGCCAAATGCACGTATATATAACAATATGTCATTGTTAGTTCCTATGTTGCAGCATAAAATACGGATTCTAACTTGGCGTGGCCAGATGACATTCTGATTTCACAACATACTTAAACTTTGGTTTTCAAATATGTTCAATTTTAGCATTTATACCATCAAAACTATTACATAAAAGTGATTGACTTAGGCATTAACAATTATTGAGAAAGATATTCTTCTCAGTGTGTTACTTGAATCTTTCACTGGTCTACATCACCTTTCGATGTTTGAGGTTCCTAACAGTCTTTGAGTTGCTATCTCATCATAATCATCCCCTCCATCATAATCATTATCTCATTTTTACGTTGTAATAATGTTAAGTCTTTGATATATAGAAACAGTGATGCACGCTGCATAGTTCGTCGAACCAAAATGTTAGTAAGTTCCGTAAGTGCGTTATAGTTTCATGTACAGAATACATTACACACGAAATAAGCCGATGGCTAACTGTATTGACACGACACAGCATTTCTCAAAATGGCCTAGTTACCTAAGATGGGGCAAAGAAATCGTGAGTGATAGCATCTGCACAGTTTGTGAAGGTCAATTCAAAATCCCTGATGATGACTGGTTGAAATGTAAGACTTGCAATGAATGGGCGGATGAATCATGCGGATTTTGTGATGAGCTGTATTTCCATTGTTTCAAATATGACTAATAGTTTATGACTCATTTTATGTTTTCATTAGCATTATCTGGAATTTAATAATCATAATCTAATTGGCTGTTTTGTTCTATTTGAAAGTAATTTTCTTATTTGTGTCTTCATCATTGTTGTTCACATAGCCTATATAGGCCCGATCACTTAGGAAAGGTATGCTACATTCAGGATATATTATAATTCAATGTAGCATTTAGAAACTATATGATTTACGTATGATTTACCTTACCCTATATAGACGAGATATTTCGTTTGGGACCACAGTCAGCTCGCTAAAACATCAGAGTCGCGAGATACACTGGCCGGAAATTTTCGCCCGCTCCCAAAATTGCCTCCAGTCGCCCACACCTCGCACATGACCGATGCCAACTCGAGCTAGGTCCACGCTAGCATCTTAGTCGTGCACCCGAGCGAACGAGACCATGTTTATTTCATTCGGGGTGGACCACACTGCAAACTTTACTTCGCCGTTTTCGTCCCGGTGCCCCGTGTGTCGGTCTGATTTTAAAGATGTATTCACGTCAAAAGTACTGGCTTAACTACGGGGGATGGTTATAAGGGGGGGGGGGTACTGGTGATAAATCATCCCCCAAGAGGCTATTATGGGAAACATTTCCATACGAGAATGCAGTTTTTTCCCGCAATTAGTCACCAGCGTGTGCCGCAGAATATGNTTTTTCCCGCAATTAGTCACCAGCGTGTGCCGCAGAATATGCCCTGTGAATCTGATATTTAGAGGGCGATTGATCCCTCTGATCATCCCCTATAGTTACGCCACTGGTCAAAAGTGTTATTTCAAACACAGTTTAATGCCATCAAGATAGGCCCAGAACATACACACCCGTGGGAACGCATCAAAACATCCTATAGGAAACTTCGGATTTACTTACAATACCTTAGTGTGTTCGGACTTGGGTCAGCAGGCGCAGCATGGCATGCAGAAAGTCGAAGAGGGAGGGGAGACAGCTAAGAGTGTTTATTCTGCTGCTCTCGGCTGGTCGCTCCCCGGAGGCGCTGATCTCAGGCCCACGGCCATCGTGTCACAGGGGAACGAGGGAACGCCGAGGGGANCGCCGGCCCACAACCAGCGGCTTTATTTACCTCCGGCGCGGAACAAAACCCTCGCCTTGTTCAACAACCCCGCACACACACACACCTACTGCACGTGTGTCTCTGGCCATCACAAGGAAGGAGTTCTCTGACCGTGCACTCTCATGTGGATGCAAAGTCTGAGCGTCTTTTTATTACTACTTTCAGACATTTGCACTATGGCGGGAAGCTAATGTGACAGCCCCTTGAAGACGTTCAAGAGAGTGAAATTATTTATATTTTTAGCATATTAAAGGATGTTCACAATAAAGTGGTAGCATGTTTGACATCAACCTCTGAAAAATATAACTCCCCATAACACACAGTACACACCGGCATGCATGCTCCATGTTAACCCTATTTGTCAAAATAAATATATAATTTTAGGCGTTGTAACAAACAAATCTTTTGTTCGGAACTGTACTGATATCCAGACGACGCTTTGTCTTACATCGGGACCAACAGAAATCTATCTGGGCTTTATGTTACTGGCAGCAGTGGTTTATGAGGCTACNCGCTTTGTCTTACATCGGGACCAACAGAAATCTATCTGGGCTTTATGTTACTGGCAGCAGTGGTTTATGAGGCTACGGAACATAGTCTCAGCATCGAAAGATATCTACCACACGTAGGGAACCTTTCTCATTGGACGGTATGCTCTGCTCTGTAGAGTGCAGACCATTCAAGCCACTTCATATTGTTATGAAGTGATCAGGCCTTAGCTTAACGGCCTGCCTGATCACAAATTCAAACATTGAACCAGGGCACGAGCGCGATTGCAGTAACACCTTGCGAAAGACAGTTGCAGAAACCACCTCCCCCGGCCAGAAAACGGAATCGAAAATATTAAATAACGCGTCCGATATAGGCCAACGTAACACTGGGAGCGGCGCCTTTTGTCATCGGGGCAGCGGACCAAGAAGACGTGGAGATGGGTGAGTCCGGCCGTCGTTAACCGCCTCCTAGAATCAGCCTCTGGCAACATGAATAAGGTGGGAACTTTCCAATTAGATTGTAATAGTAGTGGCGTGCGGTAATAAAATTTATTATAATTAATTAGCATCTTGGTATTCCATTTAAGCTCCCGAAATCAATAGTCACGTAAATAGTTATTGTATAATCCTATGTTCAACAAAACCTATCTTATACTGTTGTGCTGTACCTAAACATGACTCATTATTTAGCTACGCCCATTTTCCCTTTAANACTGGGAGCGGCGCCTTTTGTCATCGGGGCAGCGGACCAAGAAGACGTGGAGATGGGTGAGTCCGGCCGTCGTTAATCGCCTTCTAGAATCAGCCTCCAGCAATATGAATAAGGTGGGAACTTTCCAATTAGATTGTAATAGTAGTGGCGTGCGGTAATAAAATTTATTATAATTAATTAGCATCTTGGTATTCCATTTAAGCTCCCGAAATCAATAGTCACGTAAATAGTTATTGTATAATCCTATGTTTAACAAAACCTATCTTATACTGTTGTGCTGTACCTAAACATGACTCATTATTTAGCTACGCCCATTTTCCCTTTAANCAACAAAACCTATCTTATACTGTTGTGCTGTACCTAAACATGACTCATTATTTAGCTACGCCCATTTTCCCTTTAAGGTATGTATGAATTGACTTAAAAGCTAATTCGTAACAATATGCAACGTCCCAGACAGAGGACACTGACTGAAAGGGTTAAGTTGGCAGCGAATTAATAGAAAATGGTTATACGGCTTGGCGTTGTATTGGGAACGCAACATGTAACCTTATGACTACTGAAGTCTGCGTTTGTTTTATAAAAATAAAAGCAAACATCTGCATATTATTAACACACTTAAAAAAAATTCCATGTTTTCCATTAGGATTACGCATGAATAAAGTGAGACGGTTCACCGCAATATCAATTTTTCATATAGCGGAATGATGCCAAATGAGAAGAAAAGTATCCCCTAAGCAGGGCTTTCAAAAGTGCTCAGTTTACCGCTAACAGCTTACAAAACCTTATTCGCTGTGATATGAATTGATAGTCTGGAGGAAAAAAATGGCAATGCTGAAAAATTTGCTTTAAAAAAAAGTTAAACGAGTTAGAGTAATTTAAAAATTATGCTATTTTTTTTAAATCTGAAAATGGAACAAAATATGTTATGCTACAGCTCAAAATAACAGGCCATGTTATTAAAACGTCACGCATATTTCTTAAAAATTNGGAACAAAATATGTTATGCTACAGCTCAAAATAACAGGCCATGTTATTAAAACGTCACGCATATTTCTTAAAAATTTGTTCTGCGATTCACCCATATTTCGATTGTAACTTTTGCGACAAAATTCCCATTTAAAATGGAGAGAAATTAAACCCTAACTGCAGGTGAACCAAAAAATCAGATTTAAAAGAATTTACAGCATGCAACTCCCGTTACTGCAAGAAAAACGTCAGATGAAACAAAACTTTGAACTAAAATAACTTTTTGAAATGTGTACGAATCAATATCTTTAAATTAATAAGCTATGTTTTAAAGTCTAATCTGCAATAAAATATTATGAGTATTATTTTTCTAATGCTTTGGTATTTTTATTAAGTTATGCAATGAAATGGCGAAATGTCCCGTTTAACGATGGGAAAATCCCTTAACACAAAGTAAATAAAGGCAATGTAATCAGTAGCTCGGGTAGAACAGAAAAAGGGAAATGTAAGAGAGGGTGGAACTCCCTTGTATTTCTGGGCACTTTTAGGAACAAAAACAGAGCACGGCGGGTCTCCGGGTAATTTTAAGCCTAACGAGCTGACAATTTCTCAACAATAATCCGCTTGGGCGGTGCGATAAGTGAGGCGGCGAAAATGTACTGCTCACACGTTTTTATAACTAATCAGCTTAGATTTATTTAAACCACCACCAAAAGCGTCTCCCTTAAGTACAAGAGAAAATTTCCGATTACTACCTATACCTTTTTTAAAATTAAGTTTAGTACTAAAAACAGTTTCGATTCCAAAACTTTACAACTTTAACGCGATTTATGAAGTGAAATAGAATAATCACTAGATTTTTTCTCAGTACACGTGTGTCATTACAAAGTCAGGTATAAGCAAATGAAAGGAAGTAAAGCTCATTTCATGTAAATATTCAAAAATATGCACCAATTATGTAAATATTAGTTTTTTTTTATAATCTCGAGTCGAAATATCCTCTGGATTTTAAATCACCGTAAATTCTTTAAACCAATCCTTTAAAGTGGCAACTATATTAATTTATACAGCAGCAGATACTACTTAGTGTGTAGATTTAAGCACAGCCTGTTGCAAATTAAGAGTCTACTCATGTCAACTCCTGTGAAGTTCAAACAACGAGGTTTGGCATTTTTATAACATCTTAAAGCGTTCTCAAATGGTTTAATACGTCACATACAAGTAAAGTATTCGTTTTACAGTTTATTTTATACTTTTGAAGCACCGTATTAAGATGATATGTTCATTATTTCAGGTTTTCTGTCTTAATCGAACTGGTCAACTATCTCCAGGAAACAATGTTCCTTAAATACTGTTTGGCATAGTTGATTTTGAGTTGTCAGTATTTTACATCAATTGAGTCACAATAAGTAAGAGACAAAAAAATTAAAATAAAACATGAAACTTAATGGAAAAAGTCACACAAATAAATTCTGTTAATATTGTCTATATTTATTTTGTATAATTTTTGCATGAATAATATACAGCTGGTTGTTAAAATAATGGAAACACCTTAAACATTTGTGCAGTTCGTACCGGACTCTGGTTGCAGAAACGGGTTGATCGACACAATATCTTACGCCGCGATAACATATCAAAATACACAGCGTCAGAAACAGCTAAGCAGAAATAAGTCAACGTGAGAAAATGGCTACTCACGTGGTTAGTAAAAACAATTTTTGTAGGATTGCCCTCTCTTCGCCTCTCTCTATCGGCTGACATAACATTGTAAAATACAATTAAACTATGTGGGATTAATTTACGTCCCAGGCCCCCTGAATGAATCGATGTGGGCCACACAAGATTCTCCGGAGTGACCCGGCCGAGGGTTGAACCCGGTTCGCCTTGGTGGGAGGCGAGCAGGCTAACCGCTCCCCCCCCTTCCCCCCATTCAAGAAAAATAAGGTACTTTTATGTTAACACAATTGTAGAATGCTTGTGATATAAGACATTTTTAGAGAACATCAATCACGTCATACACGGGGTAATATTTCTAAGGTTTATTTCAAAAAGTGTGAAGAAACACAGCAAATAGACTGAAAGCTGCACTCTCCTTTCCTCCACCTAGACACTGTTCGTCGGCGGGAAGAGCAGACCGCCTGAAGTCTCCGCAGTGTCGGCGCTGAGCGCGAGAGAGGCGATAACCATCGATCCGCGCACAACAAACAAATACACAGAGGTCTGCGGAACGCTTGTTTCGCTGCCGCCGAGACACCACCCAAGGCAAATGCCTTGGAAGACCGCGCGCACACAGCGGAGCCACAGCAGAACCAGGCGCATCGCCGCCCGAACAAACTAAAGAACAAGCGGTATTCCAGGGAGGGGAAGCACTTCGAGCGTCGAGTGGAACGTGTTCCCTACTTGTAACGAACCTCGCCGACAGCGAAGGCTGAGAATTTTACCAAACGCCGTGCCCCATTCTACAAAACTACTCCAAATGGTTCAACAAGACTCAAGAATTGCAAGGCAATTAGACTAGACTGGAATCGAAGAGAATTCATACAACACGAAAAAACACAGTTCACTACGAGTTTACCCAGTTCTTGTACGAGCTCAAGGGATAGGCAGACAGTTACGAAATTTTAACAGCTAGCGCCCATATCGCTTACAAGGTCCATTTACTCCCCTTCGAATTCCTGTTACTTTACCAGGCTTACAGCAACCTACAGGCACACGCTTCTGACTCTTATCTTTCCAAGTCCCCGTCTATACGGCACGGACGCGGCAACCATCGTAAAACAGAAAGATATTCCGAAAGGCGTCAACCTGGGAAAAAAACACTGGTCAAATTCTGCAGGTGCCAGAGATGAGGAAACTGAAAACAAATTCTATTAAGGAATCATTATGTATATGTTATGAATTTATAAGGTTAAAACAAGCANCCAAGTCCCCGTCTATACGGCACGGACGCGGCAACCATCGTAAAACAGAAAGATATTCCGAAAGGCGTCAACCTGGAAAAAAAACACTGGTCAAATTCTGCAGGTGCCAGATATGAGGAAACTGAAAACAAATTCTATTAAGGAATCATTATGTATATGTTATGAATTTATAAGGTTAAAACAAGCAAGTAATAAAAGCGATAGTTTCTTTTTTGTTTATAGAATATTCGGTTTATTACCGTACACTACGCAACGTGAGAGTTTACAAAGCACAATAATAAAAACAAGTGTTAAAAAATTGTGGTTTAAATGCGTTTTATCACTACAGGTTTTCATAACAGCAGAATATAAAACCAGGAAGGGGGCCCAAGGATATTTCATTCTGGTGATCCTTACTTCTCGATAGAAGAAAAAGTACGGCCGCTGGTTTGAAATTCCGAAAAGGGTGGGAGAAGAGAACATTCCCTTGCCATTTGCACTGCGGAGCCATAAAACCCCGTGTCTAGCTCAGCCTTTATCACTTCTCTCCCACTCACGGAAACAAATCCCTGCGTAGCTGGCGTCCCTTAAGGAGTCGTAGGGGAGTGCCCTCTTCCGGAGATAATCGACTTCGTTTTCGCAGAGCTCGGCAAAAGTAGCCGCGTACCTGTGGAACAAATGGTTATTTCATACCTAAGTAAAGATTGGTATAAGCCACTTCAAGCAAGCACCGGGCAGATCGACTTCATGGAGAGAATGTTTTAATACTGCTCCGTACACGCTAACCGCAACATGGAGGTAGAAATAACTGAAGACGTCATGGCTGTGAAGTCATTGAAGCTGAATCTTCATCCATCGCCATAGTGCGATACCCAAAACATTGAAAATGTCGATTCAGTTTTGTGTATTTGTTGAATGTAAAGTGTGTAAGTTTTTAAACAATTAACAGGTTAGGTTTCCACTGTTGTGCATGTCGCAAGATGGCGGACAGGCTTCATCGTATTATCATGCACATCCAGAGACAAGGCCGCCCCTTGAACCATAAGCATCAAGATGCTTCAGATGGTGTACACGCCAGGCAGCAGTGCGATAAAAATATTATGCTGCGAGTGATTTAACACAAATAAAAATGCTAAAACACCGCGTAACTTCTACGCAATGAATGCAATTTCACTCAAATAAAAAATATATAGTTTCACTGTTATTGCAAATTAAGGGAGCTGGCTAGTGCGGGACCGACCCAGCGAGCTAAGGATAGGGTTTTACATGTTCCATTATTTTAGGCGTGTCTCAGCTACCGTTCACTATGTTGCTTCCAAACAAAAAACACTTTGTGCGCTTTCAAGAGAGGAACCATGCTACATGAGAGCAAGAACGAGTAAATCAATACGAGAATGTTTTTGTTTGGTCTATAAATTATATTACCCGCAATTTTCAGGGTACTAAAATTTATAAAAAAAAAAAGTATGTAGCAATGTGGCCTGGGAATTTCCAGGAAACTTATGTTCGTTATTTTAGATATTAATGATNATAGTTTCACTGTTATTGCAAATTAAGGGAGCTGGCTAGTGCGGGACCGACCCAGCGAGCTAAGGATAGGGTTTTAAATGTTCCATTATTTTAGGCGTGTCTCAGCTACCGTTCACTATGTTGCTTCCAAACAAAAAACACTTTGTGCGCTTTCAAGAGAGGAACCATGCTACATGAGAGAAAGAACGAGTAAATCAATACGAGAATGTTTTTGTTTGGTCTATAAATTATATTACCCGCAATTTTCAGGCTACTAACATTTATNAGGGTACTAAAATTTATAAAAAAAAAAAGTATGTAGCAATGTGGCCTGGGAATTTCCAGGAAACTTATGTTCGTTATTTTAGATATTAATGATTAAAATGTCCACGTTGATTGTGATACTATCATCTTATTTTAACAAGGGTACCATAGTTTACTAATGCTAAATGTAGTGTCCCTTAAAGAAGAAGAAAAAAAAATAGCTGCGAAGTATGAGTTCAACAGGATTAAGTATTTTTTCATTGGAGAAATATTTGAATGATCACTTACAATGAGAAACACAAATTAAATGTAAGCAAAAAACAGCAAAGGTTCGTACGATTTTTCACTTAAAAAATAAAACTGTACTCTCACACCACCATACCCTTTAAGAGTCATGGGAAGACGCCATCCGTTACGACAAAATTTAACTAAGTTTCATTTCCAGGCTAGCTGCAATACTTAGGATGCAATTAATGATCGTTCGATCTCATTTTTCAGCAGCGACGTAACTTGTGAGGAGGGACTGAAACCTGTGCTTCCCTCTGATAATGAATGTTGTTTGGGTGAATAATCATTAAAATTTACCAACGATATGAGTCAATATTCCTGCTCTGTGCAGTAGTGGCACCGAAGCTACTTTAGTTTTGAGGCGAACCCCTACAATGATACGACCCGCAACACCGGGATGCACTTCGGGGAGCGTGACTAGCTACGACTGTTTTTCTACCTAACTATCCCGAACCAAATATAAGTCCAAAGTACAGGACACCAGACGATAGAAAGCAGTTCACTATCCGCTTAACCCGGAAACTGGGTTTGAAGAATAAGTTTTTTTCTTCTTGGATAATACAGTCGTGATGCAGCAGTGCAGACCAGGTAGCCGTCAATAATTATAAACTAAATGATAAAAGTGTTTTAATTCAAACTGGCGAACTATTGCCAGGGAAAAATTGTTATGGTAAACCAATTGTAAAGCCAAATATTAGTGCATTTTTCAAGACTACTGTTCAACTTTTGGTAACACCTCTTTGGACACGAAAACACCCTATTTATTTTCTATTTTTTCTTAGTTATTTTTGATGTGTGTGTTGTAGTTTTAAATTAAATGAAGGGAAAAAAAAACAAGAAACAAGAGATTTGTTCAGTTCAGATTAGAAAAGTAAACGCGAGTTAACGTAATTGTTACGTTACTCAATATGGTTACAGAAACTCCTAGTTTCTTAAATTTGTAAGTTTCTGTTCGATAAAATGCTTGCACATTTGCATTAAGTTGAATATTATTTTAAAATAGTAATTTTTGCGCCTTTCCCTTGTTTGAAATCGTACCTACACGCATATACAGTGGTCAGGATGCGAGAGTGTCGAGTCCTGGCAGGGTCGAAGTTTCTTCAGGACTGTACGATGATGTGTTGTCCGTACACTTTCATACTGCGCAAGGCTACAGCGCACCACTGCATCTAATACAGAAGCGCTGGGCGTTCAAGTGTGGAGTCAAAAGGTTCCGAGATGCACATTAACACACTGCCAGGGCCATAGTCATAACGTAGTTAACACAATGAATCATCAGTATAACAATAAAAATCGATATCGACACAGCCAATCGGCGATAGGCGACTTGGCAGGTTCTCAGGTCGTCCACCTCGCGAGGTCGCCACAGGATTCTTGGACGGAGTCCTGGCACAGGTGGAGCGAGAATTCGCTATCAGGGACTTGTGACGGACGCCGCGTATAGCCCATTCACGGTTCCTTTGGATGTTTTGAAAAAAGCCTTTGAAAAATCACTCTGGAAGTGATATGTTCACCTGTTTTTTAAATAAATTTTATACAACAAGTATATAACACTGATTACCTTAAAAAGTATTATATTTTAGAATAAATTATACACTAACATAGCATCTTCTATAACCTGTAATATTGATTTAGTATTCAATACGAATTAAAAACAGTGAGAGCAGCGATACTTTGGCAACGGTTAAAATATTGTTTTAACAAAGTTTTTTGGTATGCTATTTGTAAATTAAACGTTGTCTATTGAAAAAATTTAATTTTTAGGTAGCCCCGATGGAAACATATTTCATTGTTACAGTTGAAAATACAAGCGCAAAGTACGGGTTCGTAAGCCCTAGTGACATGGTGTTTTTTTTTTTTTCGACCAAAGAAGAACCTGTCCGCTGAGCGGAGCTTGTCGTTCGTTCTCTCTCTCTCGTTCTCTCTCTCTCTCTCTCTCTCTCTCTCTCCCCCCCCCCCCNCACAAGATTCGCACCTGCAGTAGTATCAGCATGAAAATTATACAAGTTTTCAATTTTAGCATATTTCATACTTATTACAGCAAAATAATAATGTTTTAGTTAGTAATTTACGACAGAAAAAAGATTTTAGTGTTTTAATACTTATTATACTATATTTAGATGTTGATGGTGGGAGGGTTACAAACCTGAAGTTGGCAGAAGTGGCTAGTAGCGACATGACGTGGCGTGGTGTTGCTGTTGCGCAACGAAGCGTTTATTTTTCTTGCTCCGAAAAATACTTCAAATTACCACATCAAGTTTGTGCACGTTGTGTTTTTCAAACCTACCTAGGCAAGTTACGATATTGTGATAAGTTGAACCTCTCTGTGTGTGTGTGTG
>NQII01000997.1:171082-186351 GCA_002778355.1 Clitarchus hookeri | reverse complement strand
ATATATATATATATATATATATATATATATATATATATATATAAGAGTGGTGAGTGTACTAGCCACAGCTTACAGCAATAACTCGATACTTCATTTTGGGGCACATGACACTGATGTATTTTCCATCTGCAGTACCCGGGATAGCAGATATAACTGTTTCGAAATGAAGAACATAACTCTTCTTGACACACAACTAATACAGCTGACAACCGCAGCACAGGAATCTCCAATAAAACAGGATAAAAAAAATGTTCACTTCTCCGCTGAGAGAGACTAGAATATTTCAACGAATACTTTCCTGGAATTTGGCATAGTACATTATAAACTGGCCTATATTATTCTTATATTTGCACCTAGCAGAGCAGGTGAACCATGAATGTATGTACGCGTGTTTGCAGTTTTGTCTCAAATCCTGAGCGAATGTATTGGTAATGGGATTCTAATTGCCAAGATTACTTGTCCGCACAAGATTATACGAAATAAAAGGGTCCATAATCCATCGTAGGTAAATTACACTGTGAAGTTGAGCAATATTCTCACTGCCAAATGTGATATTACCCTGACAGGTTCTTTACGAGATGATCACGGTTCAAAGCATACCCGCACCAAATTCATTTGAAATCACAACTTACCGAAGCACAAGCGGAAGGTAATCAANATCACGGTTCAAAGCATACCCGCACCAAATTCATTTGAAATCACAACTTACCGAAGCACAAGCGGAAGGTAATCAATACCAACGGACACACTCACCTGCAACAAAAGAAACAAATGCAACATTAGCTACCGATATTAACTAGTGCTTACTGTCAAATTTCCCTATATCTTATGCCATTCGGCTAGACGTGGATTGTTAATACTGGCACACAACCTCAGGCCTTCGTCAAGTGAGATTCAAACTCAGAACATCTGCAACGGAAGCCGCTACGCAACCAGCTACGCTAAGAGCGTTGAAGAATATTAAATTACTTCCAACACGTTTAGCATATTATATAATTTTTCGTTGTTACACGAAATAATAGTCTGACAAAGGTATGGCAATGGAGAAAAATGACTTTTCAAAAACGAATAAAACGGCGATAGGAATTTTAAATGTGTATTTTTATTTGTACAAATTTCCAGATTTAAACTTAATACGTTATATTACAACTCAAAATAACTGGTAATGTTATTAAAATGTTACGAAGATTATTTCTTGGAAATTTGTTGTGTGTTCGCCCGTATTTCAAACGTAACTTATGGGATAAAATTATATTAAGAGAGCCAGATGTTAAACCCTATCACAGGTGAATAAAGTGTCGAATTTAAAAGAAATTGCAACACTCCCCTATTAAGCCTTCAAGTAACACTTTGGTTAAACCAAACTTCGTTTTAAAAGAGTTTTTTTAAATTTGTACGAATTTAAGGTTTTAAGTGAAAATCTCACATTTCCGCCAAAAATACATTTTGCGTGTTATNATCACGGTTCAAAGCATACCCGCACCAAATTCATTTGAAATCACAACTTACCGAAGCACAAGCGGAAGGTAATCAACACCAACGGACACACTCACCTGCAACGAAAGAAACAAATGCAACATTAGCTACCGATATTAACTAGTGCTTACTGTCAAATTTCCCTATATCTTATGCCATTCGGCTAGACGTGGATTGTTAATACTGGCACACAACCTCAGGCCTTCGTCAAGTGAGATTCAAACTCAGAACATCTGCAACGGAAGCCGCTACGCAACCAGCTACGCTAAGAGCGTTGAAGAATATTAAATTACTTCCAACACGTTTAGCATATTATATAATTTTTCGTTGTTACACGAAATAATAGTCTGACAAAGGTATGGCAATGGAGAAAAATGACTTTTCAAAAACGAATAAAACGGCGATAGGAATTTTAAATGTGTATTTTTATTTGTACAAATTTCCAGATTTAAACTTAATACGTTATATTACAACTCAAAATAACTGGTAATGTTATTAAAATGTTACGAAGATTATTTCTTGGAAATTTGTTTTGTGTTCGCCCGTATTTCAAACGTAACTTATGGGATAAAATTATATTAAGAGAGCCAGATGTTAAACCCTATCACAGGTGAATAAAGTGTCGAATTTAAAAGAAATTGCAACACTCCCCTATTAAGCCTTCAAGTTACACTTTGGTTAAACCAAACTTCGTTTTAAAAGAGTCTTTTTAAATTTGTACGAATTTAAGGTTTTAAGTGAAAATCTCACATTTCCGCCAAAAATACATTTTGCGTGTTATNTTTTTTAAATTTGTACGAATTTAAGGTTTTAAGTGAAAATCTCACATTTCCGCCAAAAATACATTTTGCGTGTTATTTTTTATATGGCTGACATTTTCACCATGTTATCATAGATACATCAAAAGCCATAAAATAATATCAAAATGTATAACAACATTTTTGGCTCTCTAAGAGCTTTCAGAAAGTAGAATAGTTGATAATAAGAAAGAACATTTCAATGAGTTAATACAATATTATCCACCACGTGGCTGATTATGGACCAGGAATAATACGCTGAAAGCTAACTTTTCGCAATCCACTGCCGACATTATTGCCGATATGTATTTTTTGCATGTATTTTTTTTTAAATGCTATTTCAGAAGCATTTAGCTATCCGTTAAAAATTAAAAAACAGCCACGCGGGGATCAAGTGGAGTGAGTGAAGAGATTTGGGCGGTTCTTAACATCGAGATCTTGAGAGCCGATGAGGGTGAAGTGAGAAGAGTATAGAACAGCGCCCAAATGAAGAGGCGGGGGAAACGGGAGATTCCCGAGAAACCCGTCGACCAGCGGTATCCTCCGGCACGATTCCCACATACGGAAATCCGGGGGTAACCCCGCCGGGAATAGAAACCCGGTTCGTCTAGGTGGGAGGAGAGCAGTCTAGTCTAACCAATACACCATCGCGGCCCCCTGATGAAGTCGAAAAACACAAGTAAGGAAAATCATTGTCATTAAACTGCAATGGCGAGGAAACACTGCATGGGAAAACGCATCTATTGACTGTGCAGATGGCCGTGATCGAACACACAATATTCACAGTGCAAGCTACGAATGGGGCGTCACAAAACTAATTTAAGAAAAAAACTCGCTGCGCCGTATGTAGATGGGAAAAGAACGGATAATGGAAATTATATAATAGCCTACGTACAGTAAATTTAAATACATTAAAATTATACTACTGTAGTCTATTCGCGGTTACTCGACACTTTTTGAATCAAACATTTGAAAAAACACACCATGTAAAACATGTTTGGTTGTCTCCTAAATATTTCGTGTATCACAAGAGTTTTATACTTGTGTTAACACTAAAGTACATTATTTTTGGTTAAATTTATATTTTATTTATATTTTACTTATACATTATAATATTTATTTTATATTTAATATAAATAAAAACTGTGAGAAAATGGATGCGTTGGTAATTAATGTCTAGTAAGGAATAGTTCATATGCAAAATATTATTACAGTGACTGCCACCGAATGCGGTGCGTTGTACCTTTGGTGTAATTTTCTAAACTCTGTTAAGCTGTGTTTGCACGAAGTAGAACTGGATGTAGAACTTGTGCAGCACTTCAGAAAAGTTGGAAGTAACCGTGAATGGACTATAATTACTTTTGCGACTACAGTTGGTTAAATGTTTAAATGAAGCCAGAAACTCCGTGCATTAATAATAATAAAAAAAAAGCCTGGCAGGTCGCCGGCGCTGTCCCTCCACTGCACGAAATAAAAAGGATGTTCCGCACCTCGTGAGAGGCGAAGAGAAATGCGCGCAATATCTGGGGGAAGAGGAACCAGTAATTCACTTGGCGTCGACCCTACAGCACCNAACCTTAGATTCGTGTTCCGGGAAACACAAATACAATCCCCCTGTGCTCCGGGCCTCCGCCGGTATCGGCGAAGCCACCAAGTTTGTCGCCGGAGGGAACAGTCCGGGAGGAGCCGGAGTTACTACAAGGCGACGAGAGTAACCTCGGGAAGGGAAGAGGAAGAACACCTCACACCTCGTTCCCAACTCGCCTTCCACTGGCACGACCTCGGAAATGTTTGCCGTGGACTGAACACCCCGGCACGAACTTGTTACTCTCTCTCTGCGAAGAAATATATAGCCTACATTACCGGCTTCGAAACTCGTCTGCAGGAATCGCTACGTGACAAAATTTATAATTTACATCCGTTTGAGAAATTTTCTACATGGTAAAATACGTATAATCTATTCGCAGTTTCTTCACACTTTTTAAATCAAACCTTTGAAAAATCATCCTATGTATGAGGGGATTGGCTGTTCCCTAATTTTATTATATATCACTAGCGCATTATACTTGTGTTGACATAAAATAATACAAAATTTCATAATTTTTGGTTAAATTCTAATTTTTATTTATATTTTAATTAGAAATTGTAATATTTAATATACAATTAATATGAATCAAAACCGTGAGAAAACACGTGTGTTGATAACGCCTAGTACAAAATAGTTCTTATGAGAAATATTATTACTCTGAGTGCGCATTAATGCGGTGCATTGTCCCTTTGGTGTAATTCTGTAAACTCGGTTAAGCTTTGTTTGCATGAGGCGGAGGAATATCCCGGAAGTTGAACTTGAGCAGGACTTTAGAAAATATGGAAGTAACCGTGAATGGACTATAGTAGCTTAAAAAAAAAAGCCAAAACTAACTTCCGCACAAGCGCTGGAAGTTAATGAAAGACTTAAATAAGGTTTCCCTAAACTAAAATTCTCTGTCCACTAGTAATACGAGCAGAATTTTTTAAAGTAAGAAATATAATTAATAAAACATTAAAGACGCAATGTAGTTTTTATTACGTTCGACACTTCAAAAACATATTTCGCATCAAGTTTTTGCTGTACCTGTACGAAATTTCACAAATTTGGCCATGTTCAACTGATGTATAAATTTTTAGTACTTATTTAATAAACGTACCACTTTTGCCGGTTAGTTTTGTCCGGCGGTACTTGGTTGTGGCGAGGTTCGCAGCCATGCGACTGAGACAGATACATAGACACGGTTGAGGTCAGGTGGCACTTGCGATGTGAACGTCAGAGTTAATAAATAAATGGTCCAGTAGTAGGAGTTGGCAATGCAGCTGGAGTTCTTATGTTTACCAGATTTATTCTTGTACTTATGTTACAAGTTTAACACTACCACTATTTTCACTTTACGCTATCATGTATTACAATAAATTCACTACTGACATTTAAATTTATTTCTTAAAATTATTAAGCAGCCTTTTATTACTATCTTGTTGTCTACAGTGATTAAGATGAGGGCAAACATGAAATGTATGTCTGAAAGGATTTCAAAGTTTTGTTATATTCGGGACTGCCTTTTAAAATTTTTATATTAATGTATTTCAATACAGTACGTGCTGTGCTTCTCTAAAAATCTCAAAAGAGTTCATGTACGGTGCCTATCTATGTCATGGCTTTGTAAGTCAACCCGAGAGAAAATTAGGAACAAGTTATTAAACGCACACGAGTGCCCACAAACGACTGCATGTCATCTCTGAGCCAACAGTGTTAGATCTTATCAGTCTGCTAACAATACTGCCTGCGCAACATTTCTCCACAACTTCGGTTTGTTTCTTCCGTCACCAGGCCGATTTATCGATGTTTGATTGCCTGCTCTTATTCGATCGCAACCCCGCTCTACACGCGAGGGTGCAGCTCTTACTTAGAAAACTAGCGGGATATACGAATCGTTGCAAACTGCTGCAGTTAATAGAGGCGAGGCACTGAAGGTCACAACAAGACTGCACGACACATTAACACACATACAAAAGCGCGCGCACATATTTTACAGTCGCTATGGAGATTACTATGCAATTATAGCCATATTACAGCTTTCGACCAGCAAAAACAGAACCGTAATGAGGAAAAAACGTTCCTGGCACACGACCGTAAAGAGTCCTAATGTCTTGCCTCTGGTTAGCATAGAAAGTATCGAGTAAGACTCATTGATGCGGGGTTAAGATGCACTTACGGCAGAACCTAGTTCGTCGGGCCGAGCGCCATTTGGATTAACGAAAATCAGGATAATCCGAAAATTAAAGGGAAAAACTATACACTAACAACGTAACAACTCACAGTTTATTTTTGCCTAAACTACACACGCCCTTAAAAAAAACACACTACTCGTCTAATGTACACTACCAAAGTAGGTCGGTATAACGATGTAACATTGCGGTACCATACTACTAGGTTGTATTGATCAACCCGCATATACAGAAAATCCGGATCGACGAGGGTCGGATGAGCAAAGTTCAACTATATTAGCTTATAGTTACGCAGGAAGTGACAAGTAGTTGCTAGAGTTCATCGTGACAATTTGTAAACGTTTAATGAAGTGTGGATATCCAGATGATAGAAAGGAATAGATCGGCCAGATAGCTAAGAGTACCGTGGTACTCTTGATGCAACATCGTTAAATATGCAATAGAGTCCTTACTTTCCATCAAATGAAATGTTTTTTTCCGACTTAGTGCCGTACCTGGCGGCAACGCCAAGTTCACACTTACAAGGTCTTTGGGTTTTAATCTGTGAGGCAAGAGTTTGCGTATCGTTTAGGTCTAAGTTTAATTTAATATTGAGCCCTTCGCCCAATCCAGATTAATCATCCAACATAAAGCGAGGGCGTAAATTATTAATTTTTGACAGTTGTAAGCAAAATAGGAAAGCACAAATGTATGTTTTTAAAATCTTAACAATAGTTTAGAACTTAAATATGTGGCCGGTGGGAAAAGAAAAATTGTTATACACTTTATAAAGTGACAACTGGTCAAATATATTCATGGTCCTGAAAAAGAGAAAGCTTGCAGGACTCTCGCAAGTATTTTATTAATCAAATAACAGCCACAGGCTGTTCAAGGCTAACTGAGCACTTGTGAAATCAACCGTTGAAAAATGTCGCTGTCGCCGCCTGCATATATCTGAACAGGCACACCAACTAGCATGCGCCCAGTAAACTTGGTGACGACAGAAGGTAAATAGTTCCACGTCTTAACGTTGAATTAAAAGCTTTAGGTATCGGCTATTCAGGGTAAAGTGAAGACTTTTTAAAGCCCTCTCATTTGGAATAATAGTCAATAATATTATTCTATTTTAGCATTAGACGTTAAATTTCGAATGCGGTGGAATATACACGCAGTGTTTGTTACTTAGATGTCTTTTTTTATTCAAAGAGGCAGTTAAAGGATAAAAAATGGCTGAAAGGAAAAAATAACTAGAGCTTCAAAAGTGCTCTCTTTACCGGGAACAGCATATAAACATTTGTGAATATTAAAATTACTTCTATGCTTTCAAAAAAAAAATTTAATTCATAAGAGTGTAAGAATGATCGAATTTGCAAAGTATTTACTTTTCTCATAAATCGACAGTTTTGCTGGAGCATGAATTATGTAATCAGGCAGACTGCAATGTTAATTTTACGCACGGTGGAAGAATACACCAGCGTGCATTAAAGTAGATCTTAAGCACGGCTTTCAAATGAGCTCAGGTCACCGTGGACAGCGTGTAGCTACACGAGTCGTTCAACCTCGCGAGGTCGTACACCGCAACGTGCGAGTAGTGGAGGTGCCACAAGCAAGGCCGGCCGTTAACGCCGTGATTTACACGGCCGGATCACAGCACTCGCCCGGCTTATCGGCGAGGTAAGCCATTTCCCCGACAGCAGTTTCTTCCGAGTCCTTGGCGCAGTCACGTGATCGCTCGAGGTCGTTCGCAGGAAGCGTCGGCCTTCGCTCTCCGGCGAAGCCCGCGCCGCGATCAGGATCTCGGTCAAGACGAACTGCTTTCCATTCGCTCACGCAAGCATCTACAAATGCGCTTCTTCCTACTCTTCCTTGCGTGGCCTCGTCACTATTATTGGTAACATCACCTTTGGATTATCACTGCAGTGAATAATGAAATAAACTATTATTTAATATGCAAGCTATTGCAGAGCTATGCTGTATGTTGCAGAACAACTCGCCTTAGCAATGCCAGTCATCCAAAAATTCATTATTTATATTTGTACAAATCACTGTTCAACTTGTAAACATTACTTAGAAGTATAATTTACTCGAAAAACAAAATATGGATAGCATATTTATTTAATAATGGCATGTGAATATCACAGTTTTAGTATTGTTGGAACTTACAAATAACAAAGACTAACTCACCGAAATGAGAAAATTCTCATTCAAATAAGATAACCATGAGTTGCTTTAAATACAGTAAATAAAAAATATTTTTGGTATGTAGAATTGTATGATAAATTGTAAAACATATGTTTGCTAAGAATACCTCAAAATGAACTAAAACATGACCTTTCAGTCGCCCTTGTAACATAGTGTGCGTATTTGTTTATTTTATTTCTGCATCCGAAAAACACTGAATTTGTTAGTTTGAAAAGCAATATGCAAAAACTAGGTTACCTATTTTTTCATGCTAGTAAAAAATACTGGCAAGTAATGTCTTCTAGTTAAAAGGTAGTTTGTACAAATATAAAATAATTTCTTGGTAACTAGCACATTAAAGGGGCCCACCTTCCTGGCACTTATACTGCGTCACAGTGTTTCAAATACACATTTTCTCACAAACTATTAAACGTGCGTCCAACACACTTCAGACGAGAACAGATGAGTGATCCGAAGGCGTCACGTACATTATAAACGTAATTTCTGAAGCTCAAACATAGCTAAAATACTGTTTTTTTTTTTTTAAGCTGTGTGTTTTAAAACACACGGGTCAAATATACACAAAATTACTCAACATTGAACCTTGCTATAGACACTCCAGCAATTTAAGTATAGGGCCGCCGCTCCAAGTCCCACAGGCACACGCAGTACGAGAACAGTCCAGAGCCCTGCACGTGGCGACGATAGAGCACTTGATGCGCGTAACAGTGTAGTGCTTATCGCTCCCGCGCTTCTCTGTCTCAAATGCGGAAAATATAGCTCCAGCTAGGCGGGCTTCTTAAGCGAAAGTTTCCTTACCGTGTTAAGACTCTTGTAATTACTGACGAAGAAGCTAGAGCGAAAGCCACAAATTGTAAACAGAAACTTTCTGCAGCTACGTGCCACGCGGATCCGGCTGACGACACACCAAGATAAAAGGGAAACGCAGAACTTGAAGGCAATCTTAATTCTTCGACTTAGTAAACACAGTCTTCCCTTCCATATAATCTCAAGAACTGACACTCTTATAAGCGTCATTCCAAGCTGTACAGTATTATATAACACTATTTTTATTCTTTATATAGCGTTTTATTGTAAATGTCGTTAGGTCAAACCCACTGCTTACGAGGAGAATTCAGTTCCACGAAAATGTGTAGCACAATGTTAAGTGAAGTATTGTTACATGCATACTGCTCTTCATCGCTTCCCTTGCCCCGTCCAGCCCGCGAGAGCGAAGGAATGTGTGAAGGTCAGGCGAGCAGTAATCTAAGAAGCACGTGAAAATTTGCAAAGGCAAACCGCCGCGCGATAAGCCTATCACGACTCATGCGACTGACCTTCAGCGAATTGAATTTCTGGGGTTATATTTGAAACAATTTTCTGGTAATTGCTTTAACCCCTCTCAGCGTGACTCGAGTTGCGGAGAACCTTCTAGATCGGGTCAGCGAGACTACTTAAGCCGCGACGGGCCCCCGAGCCAACATATGAGATTTTACGACGAGTGGCGAAGAAAGTGACCAGCGGGAGTGAAGTCTGCATACTGCGAGGATCAGTGTAGTGGAAGATAAAGAGACTGGCGGGTGAGACTATTGAACTTGACGTGTGGCATACATTTGGAATTATGGAATTAGACTGAATGTGTAAATAATGAGTTTGAATTAAGTGACTAACCAATATATAGACTTTGATAATGACTTTATTAGAATTGAGATAGACATTAGATATTGCGCTCACTGAGAATAACAAGACTAATACTGAGTGAGTGAGTGAGATTGTGGGGCGCTCCACAGCGAGGTCATTAGCGCCCACAGATAATTGAAGAATAAAACTCATTAAAAACCTGCACAAGAGGCAAAAACAAAAGTCAGGTAAAAACATATAAAACACCTCCACAGTAGGCAAAAACAAAAGGCAGAGAAAAATAGATTTAAAAAACTCAACAGGAGGCAAGAAGGCAGTCACAAAAGAACTCACGAAAAGGGATAAAATACTCCAGAGGAGCGACAACACAAGCACAAGAACAAAAAACCAAATCACAACACATTAAAAAGATCCATCGTACGTAAAAATGCGAATACGCCGCTCACAGACGTACCCCCGCAGCGCATTCGTCGTGGGTGGTCAGGAACATTCAAAGTGCAACGAGCCTGGTCCTACCAACGACACTACAACAGAATGTGCCATGCAGTCAAGGGAGTGTTACAGGCATCACATTCAGGAGGGGATTCACCACGAAGCAGGTAGTTGTGTGTTAAACATGTGTGCCCGATGCAAAGGCGAGAAAGTACATCATCTTCCCTGTGGGTACAAGAAACAACAGGACGAGCGCAAACAGGCAAGTTAGAGATAGCCCGTAACTTCTTGGAGAGCGGGATAGAATGAAACTCCTGTTGCCAAGCATGCCAGACAAGGCCATGGACTGCATGCGGCACATCGCACACAGGGACACGAGGATCACAAGGTGGAAGGCTGCATGCCTCCTTCGCTGCCATATCCGCTGCATTATTGCCAGGGATGCCCACATCCCCTGGAACCCACAGGAAAACGATGTGAACACAAAATCCGCCCAGCCCCCATAAGCTTCTCACAGATCACAGAAAGAAGCGGATGAGCTGTGGAGCCAGATCGAATGGCTGTTAAGGCACTCCTCGAACCCGAGCGCACAATACATTTATGGTGAAACCCCGTACTGATAAAACACAGAGCCTTGAAAATAGCAAAAAGCTTTGCAGTTAAAATACTGCAAGATAGATGAAGTCCAAAAAGATACCGAGAGGCACCAGTGACAAAGGAGAATTCAGTCGAAATATCGGATTTGAAACCATCAGTGTAAAAGCAAATAGAACCACGGAACACAAAAGATTAAGGAAAATGTCCTTGTGAACCACAGGAGGAGTGGTCCACTTAGGAAATTCCGCTAGGTCGAGGCGCACCTCAACCTGTGTTGTCAGTCATGGATGGTCATTGCGAAGCAAAGGCAAGACACGCAGAGGTAAGTCATACCTATGTGCAAATCGGACAGATGCTGGCTGAGGAGAACATGGCATAGCGAAGTAAAGCCGTTTATGGGGCGGATGGATAAAATCAGTATGGTGAAAGTGAGAAGAGTCCGAATGCACCCGCACCCCATAGGATAGAAGCAGTTGGCCATGCTTGTAGTGGAGAGGAGGTTCACCAGCCACAGCACAAATACTGAAAAGCCCCAGTCGCAATACGAATACCAGCATGGTGAACACTCACTAATGGTTTCAATACAGCTGGCCTAGCAGAAGATTACACTACACTGTCATAGTCTTGTTTGCTAAGGACCAGGGCACGATACAGCAGAAGAGTGACTGTGTCAGCACCCCAGTCATGACCACTCAATATTTTCAAAAGATTCAGGTCCCTTAAAGAGCGAGACTTCAGGGACTCAATATGACTCCTCCAAGCGAGTTTACTATCAAACAAAAGGCCTAGAAATTTGACAGTATTGGAAACAGGCAAAACAGAACTGTACAAAAGGACCTCGGAAGAACGAAAGATGCCACATATTCTACAGAAGTTGACCACCTGTGTCTTGGCACTGGAAAAGTGGAATCCACATCTGTCTGCCCAGTCGCTATGGTGGTGGACAGCAAGTTGGAACTGATGTTCTGCCATGCACAGAGAGGCAGCACGGCAGAAAATTGTAAAGTAATCCACATACAGGGCATATTCCACAGGTGGTCTAACAGCAGACACAATGCCATTGATGGCGATAGCATACAGGGAGACATTCAAAATGCTCCCTTGTGGCACACCATTCTTCTGGACGAACTCCTGAGAATAGGAAGCACCATTACAAACTCTGAATGAACAAAAGGACATAAATATCTGTATAAAACAAGGGAGATGTCCACGAAATCACCAAGCAGACTATTATTGCAGGATACCATGTCGCCACGTTGTGTCAGATGCCTTCTCCGAGTCAAAGAAGACAGCAAGGAGGTGCTGCCCTCGCAGAAACATGGTCTTTATGACAGCCTCCAAGCTGACAAAATGATCCACCACAAAACGATTTCAGCGAAAACCACACTGAAGAGGCGATAAAAACTGCCAAGTCTCAAGGCAGTACATCAGGCACTCCATGGTCTCACAGACACAGCTGGTGAGCAAAATGGGGCGATAGCTGCAAACATCAGTCTTGACTTTCCCTGGTTTTAAGATTGGCACAAGGGTTGACTCGCACCACTTCATAGGGAAAGCACCAGATATCCAAATATTATTACAAATTCTCAACAAAACAGTTTCCCGTCGAGTGGAAGGTGTTGCAACATATCGCAATCGATATTGTCGGGGCCAATAGATGTATACTTCGAGTGCGATAAAGATTGCGCCAACTCAAGAAGAGTGAAAGGCTGGTTGCAGTGCTCCTCACCCAAGCCACCAAAGTGGACACCCACCATCTCGCATGTCTCTTCGATGGCCAGAAATGATGGAGTGTAATGTGGACTGCTCGAAACATCTGCAAAATATTGACCTAACAAATCTGCTATATTTGTCCCATCAGTAACAATATTGTTATTGACCTGAATTAAAGTACCCTGTGTGCTGAGTGATTGTTCACACAACTTCCGAACTTCCCCCTTCATTAAATTTAATAGGAAAAATTTCTATCCTTAAAATTTTGTTTTATGTTAGTACGAAAGGACCATGTAAATCAAATATTTTGTTTAATTTTGATTAATTTTATTAATTTGGCAGATTTATAAACTAACTGGTAGCATGTATGGTCAACTAAGAAATGAAGTACATCCAAGAATTCCACTGGCTGTCATCGATGACATGTCGAGCGCGAGCCCGACAGATATGGAAGAGCTCCAGGTTAGCTTGAGTGGAATGAGCACTAAAGCATCTAAGTGTACATCGTCGGGAACTGACAGCATCTCTGCATTCGTCGCTCCACCAAGAAACATGCCTACAACCACAAGGTGAATATTGGGGGGATGGAGTCTCCAGCTGACACGACAGTAGAGTTGAAGAGTTCCACTGCCACGTTTACATCGAGAGGAACTTAAGCTGTGAACTGGAGAGAACACTGGAATTGCACCCTATCTGATTTCTTAAGCTCCCACCGAGATAGTATGGGTGGGGCAGCAAACGAAACAGGATCCAATATGATTAGGTAATTGTCACTTCCACAGAGATATGGATAAATAGACCCACCGAAGTGGGTGAATAAAGCTGGACACCAAAAGAAAGATCTAGACAAAGTGCCAGTATGGGTGGCGAAATGTGTAGAAGTACTAGTACTAGTGTTCAACATGGCAATATTACAACTGGTGAGCCACAACTCAACTACTAAACCCCGGCCGTCCCTGTGGTCTGGACCCCATATCTGATTGTGAGTGCTGAAGTCACCAACGATCAGAAATAGAGGTGGGAACGGAGACGAAATCTCCTCAAAATCAGCTAACCTGACATGCTAATGTGTGGTACATATGCTACAAACAGTGACAAACATACCGAGGAACACCCTGACCACCACTGCCTGCAGAGCAGTGCGAAGGGCAACAGCTTCATGATAAACAAAATCCTTCTCCAACAAGACAAACACCATAGCAGGCATGGTAAAATGTGTGACCTAGAAGGAAGGCCATATCAGTGGGACCAAAGTGAGTTTCCTGAAAGCAAAGGACTGTAGGGGTGAGGGACACTAGGAGCTGTTTCAGTTCTTCACGATTAAAATAACCTCGGCAGTTCCAATGTATGAGGGACATTAGTTACGGGAAGGAAGTGTGCAGGAACAATTACTTTAATTTCTCCCTGTGTCTGTTGATAAAATGTTTAAAGCCTCGAGAGCTTTCGCCAGTGTTTTGAGCATTAACATCAACCGCCACCTCGACTTCTGGCTCAGGGGAGACAGACAGGCATGGTGGCGAGTTGATGGTATAATCCTTCGTTACAGGTTCACTTGCAGAAAGAGCGGTAAGTGACAGAGTCTTAGGCTTAACATTTTTTGCAGCAGCTTGCTGCGGAGATTTGGCAAGGATAGCAGGTTAAGACAGTTGTTTCACAGCTGGCCCACACTACATACAGACAGTCGAAAATCAGATCGGCAGAACTCGCTGTGGCTTTGGTGCACTAACAGACACTTCTGTCTGGGTTGCCACATCGACTATCTGAGTACATACATCCTTAACTGCTGGTCGAACATTGGCAACAACACTGTAGGAAACAGAAGGTTTCGGGCCAAGGGGAGCATGGAAGTGTTTCCCTGCCTCGACAAAGGAATTCTTGTTGGTGGCCCGGATTCGCTGAATAGCATAGCCTGCTCTTCCTGGTACACAGGTAACTCCGATCAGACAGGGTGTCCTTTGCTACAGTTCACACACTGCAGAATTTTTCTGCACTGAGGACAAATAGGATGCGATGGGTCAGCACATTTCGGACAAACTTGTAGATGTCCGCATTTCGCAGATGAATGGCCAAACAGCAGTTGTAACAATGCAGAGGAGCAGGAATAAACAGTTCAACACGCACATTCAAATAACCGACATTGCTAATAGATGGGTGGTCACCCACAGCAAAAATTAAAATGAGAGTAGCTGTAGATGACTTTACACTGTTAGTAGTCTTCAGCACATGGCGATCATCAGTGACATACTGAGTCTGCAGTTTATGTTAGATCTCGCTTTCCGGGATTGCAATCAGGTCGGGACACCAGATGACGCCCTTGCTGGAGTTGAGGGACACATGGGACTTGACCTCAAAAGGGAACTTTGCTGTTACCCCACTAAAATTCTTCATTACCAAGAGTCTTCGTGATAGGGCAGTATTAGATGTTCGACCAGAAGCTCACACCTTTAATTTACCTTCTTACAGTCGGCAACAAAATCACCGGCTGCTCCACCAATGACTTTTTGCAATTCAGAAGGGGACACCTTTTCTAGACCTCAGATAACCAAAAAATGTGGCATAGGTTACTTAAACAGAGTAGACCGACGCAATACCGAACCCTAATCCGAATCACTACCTGTGTCATCGCGGTGCCGTTTCAAGTGGCTGTTGAGGGAGTCACCATTTTGGGGAGTGCTTTTAGAAGCCATGGTGTAG
>NQII01000997.1:134643-168608 GCA_002778355.1 Clitarchus hookeri | reverse complement strand
CCATCCCTTTATTTTTAAGAGTGAATAACACCCTTAATAATCTATGTTTGACTAAAAGTCATACAATCTTTTCTACCTGATTTTTCATATGGAATCACCTCCCAACCGGGGGCCATGGTGAACCGGGTTCAATCCCCGACCGGTTCACTCCGGATTTTTGCTAGTGGGAACCGTGCCGGACGATGCCGCTGGTCGGCGGGTTTTTTCGGGGATCCCTTTTTCCCCCCGCCCTTTCATTCCGGCGCTGATCCATACTCCCCTCACTGCACCCTCATCGGCTCTAAATACCTCGATGTTAAGAGCCGTCCAAATCTCTTCACTCACCCACTCACTTCCCAACCGTTGTAGCATGAGAACATTCTGTATTGTGAGAGGTAGCGCACAGCATTGCGGTGTACGCCGATTACAGATAAAACAGTGCTTCAGAAAAAATAACTCTTAAAAATTACAAAACAAAATCCACAAAATTTTGGGATCAACAAGTTACATTTTACTATGTGTTACTTCCTCCACGGCTACACGAAAATCGCACTTCATGGTCCTTATTGCAGGCGTGCATTTGATGGACGTATGAAGATAGATCTATGCTTTATAGCCTCCAATCATAAAATTCACTAGATTGGTTGCTTAAAAAACACTTTCGTGTGTAATGAACACAAGAGTAATAGTAATAATTATGATATCATTTTCTGCGTATATCCTACTAAGGATTTTGACTTACGAGAGGTTGGAAGTACTCACATTAATGAATCGACCAGTATTTACGATGTATAAGGACAGCAAAACACTTGTGAAAAGACGAGTGAGTACAGTGCATCAAAAGACGCTGTCATGAGCAATAAAACAAGGAACCATACTCAAACAAAAAAGGAATTTTTCCACGTGGTAACGCAGTTTTGGGGTGCCTGCTGTGCCGAAACCATTGGAAGGGGACGCCATCCCTTTCACACGCCTTCCATCCTTCCTCCACCACCCAACTCTATCGCCGTTTGGGAGGAGTTACCCGGACACGGAGGAAATGATGTGGCGCTTCCAATTTTTGGAAGCCTGCCGTTTCTGTGTCTTTTGAAGTACAGCCCTGAGATTTGGAGCCTGGACATACGCGGGAGATGTCTTTTCAAAAAATCCCATTTGGATAATTATTGAAAATTAAAAAAGTGGAGGGAATAGCAGTTTTGACAATTCCCCCCCCCCTCCCCCCTACTTTTTAAGTGATCGGGTCCCTGTTTGGCGTGCCTGTTGACCGCAGGTTCGGCTTCTGCAGGTATGTCGACATCTTCATCCACACGTCACCTCTGTGGCATGGGTAGAATTTTATTGTGAGGGAGGAAGGGGTTGTCCATTGATAAAACAGCGCCTGTAATTTTGTTTCGGCTGAAGAAAAACAGTAGATGTGGGTACCTGTATTTTTATTGTACTACTTATTTGTAACGTTTTGTTACACTGTTTTATTGAACTAAATTCTCATTTAACTGGTAGCCAACTTAACTATATTTCGTTAAACGCCTCTGCGCCGCCTGATTCATCCGCTCAGAATAAGCCCGTGTATTCCGCACGCCCGGCCCCTGGCCTCACTGTACTGGTTCCATAGCAGCTCAACGCCCGAGCAGCAAAATGCACCCCGGGAATCGCGAAGGGAAACAGGAAGGGTGCTGGGCGACGCGTCCACCCCTGAAGAATGCCCGCGGCGGCAAGTGGAAAGGAGGTCGCGCCGGGCGGCGGAGGTCTATCTACTAGGACATGCGACGACGACCTGCCCGGGCCTGGTTCGCGAGAGGAATGCGGGCCAGGCCCGACCACGCCGACCGCCGACACCAGCACGAGCAACACCTCGCACTAGAACAAACTCGCCGACCCAACCACCGCCGAGGTGACTAGAGTCCATTCACGGTTACTTCACACTTTTCTCAAGCCCTGCTAAAGTTATACTTCCGGGATATTCCTACGTCTCATGCAACAAAACTTAACAGTGTCTAGAATAAATACACCAAAGGGACAACGCACGGCATTCGTGCGCACTCAGTGTAATACTATTATGCATTAGAACTATTTCTTACTAGATATTACCAACACATCCATTTTCTCCCTATTTTATTCACATTAGCAGGGGTAACAGCACAAATAAAAAAAAAAGGGTTGATTTAGTAACCACAGATTATATATATATATATATATATATATATATATATATATATAAGGAACAAATTTAGTGAATAATTTTCTATCCTGTATGCTAGAGGGANTGTATACTAAAGACAAGTTTCGATATACCCTCCAAAAAAACTTGTAGTAGTGAAAAGTTAGTAAATATAAAACATAAGTACACCATTCCTCTCAAATAGTTACTACAGTTTCCGCGAGGCATTCAGATATACATATCATCGAAAATATGCAAAGGAACCGTCAATCTTGAAACTATCGCTTTTTCCTAGGGTGTGCGAGACTAGTCCACAAAAACCGACGGAAACTGACTCGCAGATGAATACAAAGTTCTCCAATGCAGCGACAATGGGTAAATTCTGTAATTGCAGGGCATTAAAAAAAAGTGAGATGGATGCCCTCAAATGTTAAGTGCGAAATTAAGTCATTATAACACAGTTATTTCAGACACGTGGCAGGACTTGAAAGAACAGGATACTGAATTGTTTACAATGCTTTTTTTTTTATGACACAGTATTCCAAAGTACGTTATGTACAGTGCATTAACTTCTGTAATCTGTGCCTCAAAAGTTTTATATCAACATGTGAAACTTGTAATAACTTTTAGTGACAAAACCGCAGAAAAAAGGACATTAGTGACTTCAGAAAAAAAATAACTTTTAGTAACCTTTAGTGACTTACTCTGAGTCTTGCATTAGTTATAAATAAAATATAATAATTTATAAACAAAATATAAGTAAAATTTCAATTTGAAAAGAAACAAAGTATTTTTATGTTAACACAAATAAAACGCTTGTATTACGTTACATATTTAGGAGACAACCAAGCACGTCGTACACGGGATGATTTTTCAAAGGTTTGATGTAAAAAGTGTGAAGAAACCGCGAATAGCCTATACAACCACTCAATTACAGTAACGCCATATAACAACACTGTGTAGGCTGTTAACGATTAATTGAGCACTTTTGAAATCAAACTTTACAAATTATCACTGCTCCTAGTTGCATATAGCATGTATTTTAACGGGCACAATGACTGACGTGCGCTCAGTTAAATTGGCAACGAAAGACGAATAGTATTTACATGTCTTAACGTTGAATAAAATGTGTTAGATAAACATTTGTGAATGCTGAAATTATCTATTTAAATGTCTGTAGTTTTAGTGCACTACACAGAGTTAAATGACGGCATCGAACATACAAACGTGGAACAGCGAATATTTTTAATATCCAAAGGCCTAGAAGCAAACAGCAAAATATAAACAGGAAAATAATGTTTTCAAACTATGAAAGAAATTGCAGACTACTTGAATGAATCAAGAAATAAACTTCCCGAGTGTTTCGTCGGGAGCCATGGTTTATAGCTCTGAAACGTGAACAACAGGGTGGGGGAAAGCTATTAAATTGAGAAATGAAGAAGAAAGGTGCTTATCAGGGTAAGATGGAACAGGAACCGAACAAGAAAATAAAGTGAAAAGCATTAACGTCTGAAATGACTGCAGAAGATGGAAGCTACAAAATAAATGAAAGAAAATGCTAATGAAATGAGAAAAGTTGAAGTACGTCCGAAAGTTGATAACAGTCACAGGACGCATTTACCGATTAATTTTTAAGAGGCAAGATTTACCTTAAAAAAAGAAATATTTCGTACGCAACATTTGAAAGTGCCATGCAGTTTGTAGACACGGAAAGCCTACTGTTAGTACATCAGCTTATATCTCTTCCCATTTCATTACTCTGCATGACACAGGAAGCTAGGTATGGCGTATTCATGAAGAAGGCCCTAACCGTAGCACTGATTAAAACAACAATTTCTTATTATTGTAAACAGAGTAATCAATCACCTCTCTTACTTCGCCTTCAGTTGTAGCTCTGAATCTTACCCAATGCCATAATCAGGGGAAATGGAAATTACTGGAAAAGTTCTTTAAATAATTACAATTCATTTTATTAATTTGTTTTACTTTTTACACAGATAGCCATTAAAATTGCAACACCAATAAGAACGTATGCTATCACGACCAGGTTTATTAGTTATAATACCCATCATATACAGGTCGGATGATTACTCTTGCAGCTCTGTATGGCGCACAGAATACGGGAAAATCAGTACTGTGTGGCCCCACCATGGACGGCAACATTTGTTGCTATACTGCGCGACATTGAAAGGAAGAAGCTTTGGCTGTCTGCCAGGGGTATCTCCACCCATGTTGCTTCGATGTGTGCCCAAAGTTCAAACGTTGTGATCCATGGTCGTCAGGCCATGCAACACACGTTATCGATGAGTGAGAGATCTGGTGAATGCACAGGCCAAGGAAGCAGTGCGACACTGTAGTCATCCAGGAACCGTCATACGACGTGTGCCACGCGCGGTCACCCATTGTCCTGTTCGTAGAGGGCCCCAGGCTAGCCCTAAAGACACGGGACCAAAATAACCGGCAGCAACACCTTCGCAATATAACGGTTGCTGGTCAGCGTACTAGAGATGCGGACTAGGCACGAGCGGGACTGGGATCTGATGGCACCGCATGCCTTAACTTCAGGTAGCTGGGCCGGCATGACTGTGCATAATGAAGGACTGCCAGGTGTGAGCCACGGTGTCGTCACACACACAGACGCGACCATCGTGGTGCTTCAGACAGAAGCAGAATTCTCCAGGGAAGACGTTGGGATGACATTGGTCACTCCAGACCCGACGTTCCATGCACCATTGCAGCCGATCGCACTTGCGATTGATGAACAATCTGGCTGCTCGCAGTAATAGGCACCTTGACAAGATGCCCTGATGCTGCAAATGGCAACGCACCGTGCGTGCGGAGGCAGGTTGATGCTACCCTTGCCTGAACTTCTGAGCGAGTGTGTGGTGTAGTCGTATGGTCTGTAATCGCCATGCGCAACAGAGTCGGTCCTCACGCTCGTTGATGCGACGAAGCTATTGGCTTCCTGTACGTCGCTCAGCCCGTCCCTCCTCGACCAATTGTTCTCATGCCCGCTTCCTTGTGGTTGCATTTCTTCCAACCAGAGAACTAATTTTGCGGTAGGATAATCCACATTCCCGATAGGCCACGATTCTCCCGCCATCAAAGGCGGAAACCTGTTCGTATGGTTTTCGTGGTCTTCGATGCGGCATGCTCACTTCGTCTGTGTACATAAACAGCGGGAAAAAAAACAATTCCACTACCTCTCATCGGCTCCCAGACCTTCACTTATATACTGCTTATCAGTGTCGTAATTGGTGCACCTGCTGCGCCACTCGGTTGGACAACTAATCACTACTGCCCTACCCTTCTTTATACACATTCCTCCAATGTGGGTCCCTTTAGGTGCGTCCTCCTTGGTATTCTAAATGTAATAGTCAGCAGTGTATTATAATGGAGTGACTAAATACACTGATGGGTAAATTTGCGATCTTTTTTCTAAAAATTGGGACGGAGAAAAAAGCTACCAAGTTTTTCTATAGGAAATAATACACAGCATTTAGAAATTTTTGATTTTTCGCCACAATTTCATAGAAGTTAGTAATGTATGACTGCTATGATTATTATCACTTTTTTTCGTCGCCCGCATAGCTATACAATAATAGTAGAGTGAATTGGAGCAGTTTTCAGTAGTTTGGGAAGCCATCTTGTATGCTACTCAGTGCCAAAAATTTCCTAAACTGCTGCCTAAATAGGACGTGTGGTAAGAAAGTGATGCTACAAAGGTGTGTAGCATCAATCCCTTTAGGATAACATTTCTAAAAATGAACTCTACAAACCAAACCTTAGCGGTCACATGTTTGGAAACTGTTGTAAAGTCACATTCGGCCGCCCTGTGAGAAAGTTAGGGGCATAGATGAGTACTGAGCACATACCTTCTCTCCCTCTCTCTCTCTCTCTCAAGAACACACCCGTGGTCGTAGTTCGAACACGAGAAACAAGGCGCAGATTACTGTAGGAAAGGGAAGGGAGTGGGGCGGCACGAGGCACACGGGTCCAAATTCAATTACGCGGGAAAATTTGAAAACCAAATGTGAGGAGGAGGCAGTAATTTCCATGAGAATGAGCGGCGGCGCTGCGCGATAATTAAAACTGCGAACCAGCGGCAGCGCTCGGGGCGTGGACCAACCAGATTTCAGACGCAGCTTCCTCGCGGATGTAGCCGCGACGCTCTCATCTTCCAGCTCGCTGCTGTAGTTCTCCCCCCGTTGACACTTCCCTAGTTCTCACGTCCCGAAGGCACTTCGCAATTTGATGGGGCACAACGCCGCAGTTGTCTCTGACACGCGCCAGCACGCTAGCTCAATAACGAAACTGTGTTTCTGAAATGCAGTAATGGAAAAACCACGCAACCGAAGTGAGTTTCATTTAGTCTCATAACGTTAAGGGGAGAGAACACTTCTCTTCTGATTTACAGCAACTGTTATATGAAACACATTTTTCTACGTTCCGTCTCAAGTTCATTGAAATGGGAATATTTCACGTTATTTTGCCAAGCTACCTCCTTCCCCTTACTGCCTACGAGCTGGCAGCTGCATAATTTAAATAAGAAATCCCATGTAAAGAAACTTTCGTCTCAGTGCTTTAATTTTAAAGATAAGCGTTTCAAACAAAAATTATTGTTCGCGAATTTTTTTTAGAAGATCCCCTAGAAGCGTATATTTTCAATACATATAGGAAGTATGTACTTTTCCGTAAAACATAACTTTTAAAATTTCTTGCAAACAGGTCATACATGTTATGGAAACATTTCCACTGTAGGGAACTTCTCCTGAAAATTAACACACTAAGGTAAAATTTCCTTAACATGGGATTTCCTATTTAAATATCGCAGCTGCCAGCCGGTAGGCGGGGGCCTTAAGAGCACTGCCTACGTATAGTTTGTATTGCCTTGCAGTGGGTTTGAAATCAGCTCTTTTATATTAAATCAATTAACGTGTTCCCATTATACCGGTGCACTAAAAGAAATGCTTCAGACGAGGGACAAAAATGTGATACTTTAAAGACATCGCGCACACAATAAATATTATTCCCGAACACTCCAACATACAGTAGTTTAAAACTGCTATTCACACAACTGTATTTAAAAATACAATGGTCATAAACACGCAAAACTATTATGCCCTGTACCGTCATCAATACCTATGGTTTTTACAGTCTAGTGGCATTTTGGCGCTGTTTTTTGAATGCGTAATTATGCATTCTTTGAACCTAGGTATCCATTTCCTAAACGCTGCCAGGGCCATTTCCATATTTGATACATTCCAAATCTCGTATTCTCTCTTCGCTATTCTGTAATGCGAGAAGAATACGTATTGTTTCTTTGTAATTAACCTTATTTATGAAACTGGTAGGAAATTTAAAAAAATTTAAATATGGCCTCCCAAATAGTATCGGTACGATTAAGGAACTTATTTGTGTTACGATCTCTGCAAATTCTCGCACTTCACTCATAACGTAATTTTTAGCCCTAAAATTATGCATCGCATCCGTTACGTTCAATATTAGTTGTACTGCAATGAATAATGCATGGAAAATATAACCAAACTTGGCGACCAGTACGATTTTAAATATGGAGTTCAAAATATTACAACAGGCAGTGAAACCATAGCACAATGTATTCAAGACCAGACGTGCTAACAATGGCTAGTTGTTTTATCGACTGAGCAGCACAGCTACTGATTCAAGTGTTCAACTTTTGAAAGTAGTCAATTAGTTTTATTATAGAAAACGTAATTTTTTTATTTGGCCGGTTGTACGACATACGCCAACTTTCCCTTACATTAATGTCCCCATGTATACATTGATCAGTAAATAAATAAAGTACAGATTCCCAACTATGATAGCAACTCTCTGATTAGGTACGTGAAGTAGGTTCTCTGTACCTTAAAATTTGCGAGGCTCCGCGACCTGCAGTCTTGTCTTAGGGCAATTTTGCTTCTCTTGCAAATTTCATTTTGGTGGGATCAAAGACTAAATTACATGCTGCACAAAATACAGAGGAAAGACTGTAACCAAGAAGCGCACAGAATTATATCGGAATTACAAATACATTATAATGGTTCGTGAGAGATTGTAAGCAGTTTAACGCTGCATCTCTGACGAAAAACCATAGGCGCACTTTTACTCTCACCACTTCACTAAATTTAGGGATGGGCGATGTATACCCAGCTGGCCCTAGTTACGTCACAGCACACTGCTGGCGACGCCTAGCCGCCGACGGCGTCAATAAAAGCAGCCATTACCGGGCCGTGCAGACGGTGTATACCATGGATGTATAAAAAAAATATTACTTTCTCAATGAGTCTATACAATGCTGTAGTAACTTGGGAAAAATTTTTCTCCGAGTGTAGGTCGAGTTACGGAATAAGAGGACAACATTCTGAGCTACTCCACATCAAAGTCAAAAACAAAATAATTCATCGTGTACCGTAAAATTGCACGTCTTTAAAGAATCCGCTACATGAAACGCCAATGGTGTTTGGCTGATAAATAAACAGATTGTCAAAGTAACGAATCAAAATGCAGCAGAGAAACAATGTCAGTTCAATCACGAGCTATGCGCGGAGAAAAATTCTCAGTAAGACCCGCAGGACAGAGATCAAAGCGCACAGGATTGTAACAGCTATTCGTTGTGAATGTGGCGAGAGGAATCCCGGAAAAAGGCACGCACAAAAGACAGCACAGACGAACATCCAGAGAAACACCAAAGAAGGGGGNACAAAAACGAGAGACACGACAATAGCGTCCGGAACGAAAGGACCATTTGGAATGTGGAATGACAAGCGCAATAACATGCCAAAACAAAAACGCGGGCTAAAGCCATTGTTCGGGCAGTCTACTCACACACATAGAAAATAAATATTTAAACAAAAAATAATTCCCTTGTCATCAGGACATAAATATGACGTAATACTGACAAGGACACATCACGGAAATATACCGTTTAACACTTCCGTTATAGCGCAACCAACTTATATATATATATAAACTACCACGTTCATGTTTACGTTTATTATCTTAAGCACCAGCACCTGACTGGAAGCGAGGTAAACACATCAGTTATCCTATATTTTTCAATGGGTGGTAGTAATAATAAACCTACACTCTGCGTTCGACAACTTAAAGGTTTTTATGCAGGGATATCCTTACCTGAAAAATAGCATTGTGAACATTATTTTCGTAATGTTTACACTCAAATACCTACACTCCAAAATAAAATTAACACTGTCCTTATTTCATCAGACATCCTTTTGTAAACTAAATAGGTGTAAATCTTGAGAAAAGCGAAATGGAAACCATTTTGGTTTTGTAAGTTATCGAGACAAACATAATATGCTCATTGTCAAAACTTTTCCCTAACAAGGCAAAAAATAATAAAATCAAGCTGCAAAAGGTTAGCAGTTTGTGATACATATTATCTGAAACGTGGAACACATGGGAACAAAATGTATTGATTTATATGGATGATCATATTTGTAATTACACCAACCTGTGGATGCTCTCATAACTATGTCTTGAGTTTCACTATTGTGTTAAGAAACGAACTTTAGATGCAAAATATAACAGAAAATAGAGATAGTAAGATTGTAACCCTTATCGCATGAGATCAACTTCCTATAGCGCGCACGTTTTGTACTCCTCTACAGAAAATGTGATACCGCTTCTTTGAATGCAACATTTTAACAAACAAGATGGTCTGAGAAAGGGATTTTACAAACAATAAGAAATTTGGATTCCAAACAAAAGGAAATTAATTTGAAAATAATTTTTCTAATCTAACGTCTAATAAGTACTGGCATGCATGTAACGTAAATTTTTTAAGAGTAATGGTGATAATTTAATTTTGGGTAAACGAAATCACGTTTATACAACAGCTATTGGTTAAACAAGTTCGTTAAAACAAATACAAAGTTTATATTAACTTCAAAGATAGAAATTCGTAAAATAATGATTAAGGACAAATAGGTAGGCTACAATTCTTTAAAACGGATCGTTTAAAGAACATGCTGTTTTGGCAAAGAAAAACACAAGTTTTGCCAGCATATCAAATCGCTACTCAAGGCATGTTGCAGGAGTGACTTCCGTGAGGAGATGATTAGTAGTTGTTTGTCGTTGCTTTGGCAACTTCCTCTGTATTCGAACAATCCTAATCGAGCCGAGAAACAAACCCGGGGATCTCTGGTCCACCATTACTGACAAGTGGACCAAATGGACGGACATGTTTGACATGCACTGCAACAAACAGCAAAAAAAGTCCACGCATTTAATAATGGGATTCCGGGAACTATTTACTTATTTTTAGCACTTGTAAAATAACACCATGGACAGTTTCCGTGATAGGACGTTGATCACAGCAGTCTACTACTTTCAACGGCAGAGGACGACTGATGTAACTTCTCAAATAACTGCTACTTTTTTCCTGTCACAGCTATCTTAGTTTATTTTTGCAATGTGTATGGTAACGTAATATGTATTTGTTTTATTCATTATTCTTTGTGGCAGATATATTTTATTTACTCTAGTTCTAATTCATATTATTAATTTCAAGTTGTTTTAACCTCAGAAAACTTATTAAAGTGTAATTATGTTTGTAAGTCTTTCTGTTTTCATTCCAAAAGTATTTTTACGTGGGTCGTTTTGCATAGAGGAATTTGTTTTTGGTTGCTATGGTAACGCAAGACGTATGTGTAAGATATGATGTAGCTGTCTCGTGATTCGCACGAAGTTTAAAAGGCGTAGCGTCGTTTAGGTATGCAGTTTTAAACGCTTCTAGCAGTCTTGGTTTTTCCGTCTGGCAGGTGGTGACCTAGTGGGTAATGGGCCTGATAGAAAATTTTTATTTTTCTGGTTAGATTGGCCGAGTCACGTACCGCAATGCAGACTGCCGACAGGGCGAAGACGCGTGGCACTGGAGAGGAATAAATTAGTGTGCACGCGCTACCTACGCGGGCTGGAATTAAAGTGAAGTTAGAGCTACCGCGATATGCGTGTGGTACGGCAAATACTGTAGTGACGTACCTCAGGCTCGAGAGCCTTGTGAGGGAAGATTAAGGCCAACGACCAGCGGAACCAGCCTCAGAAGATTCCACGAGATGGTGCAGCAATCAAGATTTTTAAGCTAAGTATTCTGAATTTCTACGCAGACACTACATCCGCAAAATAATTAATAATTTTTGAGAAATTAATTTGGCTTACGTTTACGCCTTATTGGATCTTCAGTGTGTTAAAGTTGCTCTAACTTTTTGCCTACTAAGCCCTGAACTTTATGTTCCCCCAACTGAGTTGGTGTGCAAAAACTATTTATTAATTTAATTTACATATTTTTGCAATAATTTAAAAAATTTCAGAGACTCAATTACAATTATATTTTGAATTTCACATTAGAGATACGTACGAGAAGGCTACACTCATAGTTACGGCCACACAAAGCAAAGTAAATTTTGAAACTAATAACAAGCTGTTATTTAATATTCGCACAGACGTGCGAATATTAGAGCAAAATATTTATTTTAAATTAAATCAAATCTACTTCCAAAAGTCTCCGAGTATTTATTGGTCCGTAGTTAGTGGTAGTTTCGAATTGTTTCTTCCTAGTGTCTTATGTATGTTTTAGTAGTCTACGGAAACCGGCTGCTACAAGTTTCCCGACGTACACATCTGCGGTATGATTTGTCCGGTGTTTGGAGCAGGACAAGCTTCATACCCCAGGTCAGCTATCGCTGTTACTGGCGACAAATATTATATGATCAAATATATGTCCTATTTCCTCTTGTGTGCATTGCACTTATGAGAGGCTCTGTGAAAACTGGGTAACGGGGCGCGCTGTAATTATTGTGAAAGCGCGGGTCCGCGTAGGATTATGACGGTCGCGCCCCTAACACCGTAAAAATGGACACACTTGCATAATTCCTGACCGCATAAACCAAGAGTTACTACGCTAACTCGACACCGCTCCCAAGGTCGCCGACAGACACCGAAGTCGGAGTGGCGACCTTCGAAGTAACCGCACGAAGGCACGGGGAGGTGTCGTGCCATATCTCTTACTTCATGCCTTAGAGCGCTTTTCAAGAGGCTGTCAGCACTCCTAATAACTTAAATAAGACGCATATTACCCTGGACACCAACTCTCAAGGTATTATCTATTCGCGGTTTCTCAAAACTTTTTGAATCAAACCTTCGAAAAAACACCCCATGTATTAAGTGTGTGGTTGTTTCCTAAATGTGTAATTTATCACAAGCGTTTTATACGGGATGTTAACATTAAAGTATCTTATTTTTGGATCAATTTAACTTTCACTTATATTTGATCTATAAATTATAACTTTTAATTTATAACTGATATGAATAAAGACAGATAATAAATAGGTGTGTTGGCAATGCCTAGTAAGAAATAGTTCTCACGCAAAATATTACTGCACTGAGTGTGCACGAATGCGGTAAGTTTCAAGTTTTGTTTGCATAAGGCGGAGGAACATGCTGGAAGTAGAACTTAAGCAAGGCTCCAGAAAAGTTGGAAGTAATCGTGAGTGGAGTATATAATATGCGTAGCAAACGGAAATGTAAAAAGTTCCACGTACATTAACCTTTAACCAAACCAAATCTTAAAATGAACGCTATAAACCTAAAACAGCATTAACTTGGTTAATTTTGTAACATCGTTAGAAATGTGTGCGTCACTTAAATAAACGTTTTTTTTTTTAAGTTTGTATATGTGTGTTTACCACGCTCTACTGTCACTCTCAGGAAGTTCTGTTTCCGGACACAGCAGTTGCAGAGGCATTGCGTCGTGTTGAGACGTGTCTGTGAACAAAGCCAAAGGTAAACAAGCCATTTCAACTACTGTTCCAATGCTCAGCAGCCGTTCACTAGTCTTGAGGAGTGGAGCTGAGTAAATTGTTGACCACTGAGATTACACGTCCAAGGACAGTGTGCTATAGGTGTGCAACGAGCGAGTTTGGTCACCCAATTTCTACCATTCCTCTATGTAGACACTAATGTGCGGAATTTTCGGGCGAGTTCGAGTACACGAAAATGGTACGGCAAAACTCGCTCGCATAAAGCACTTTGGTAGCTAGAACTGCATTTGGTCATTCAAACATTCGAAAGCTGAGACAGCCCGGACTACTGTGAGCAGCGAACGAGCGGACTGCCCAATCCGACAGTTCTCTCGCGTCACTCCTACATAACTTTAGCAGCGTTGCCACGCTGCGTCCACAGTACAATAATACAGAGGTGTGGTGGGGCACTAGGAACGCGCCAGTGTCGCCCTTATCGCCCGCTTGCTTCTGATCCTCAAACGCGCTAAAATGCTTCAGGTAGACGGCACTGCGTAGGGCACTGTCCATTTACGATACGATGATCACACAACACTCGACGTAGCTTTACTCACGCGCAAGGCGTTGAACGGGCGCGCAGTGTTTCCGTCGTGCTGCGTATACCTAATGGGACTACGCGGTGACATTTTATTAGTGGAAAGTCTGACGCAAAGTTCAGTGCAGGTCCCTTTAATAGTTTCGCGTGTTTCCGACCAGTAAATTAAGAGATACAGCAGTGTGAAAAGACCGTTTTTAGCTATGTTAAAGGGGTTCGGAAATAACATTTTCTAACGTGTATGATGTATTAAGAGCATCATTCGTAGCTCGTTTCAAGTATGTCTTCTTTTCGTACATCGGTATAATGAGAACACGTTTAGTGTGGTTTCGTAAAGAAAAACGCGGATTTCAAACACGCGGTAACGCAATTCAAACGTCAGCTAGGCGGCGCTCTAAACGTATTGGTGTGGCCTTACTTAATGGCTTCCGAAGAGCTCAAAGTGGTTTATGTACGTATGTGTACATGTAGGCCCGTAGTTTCGTGAAAGCTGCGTGCATTAGCGATGGGTGTACGTGTCGTATATAATACTAAGGACATGCAACTTTTGTAGTTTTTGACCACGCCGGGTGCTTACTTTCAAAATGGCAACCATAAAAAAATGTATGATACTATTTCATATCTCGGAAACCAATTTAAACCAAATGATGTATATTGACAGGGCATTAAGTAAGCAGTTAATTTATAGACAGATGATGTTCGTCTGCCATTTTTGAAGATCGTACAATATGAAAAAATAAAGTTTTTACATTATATCTCGAAAACTACTAAACCAATACTCGCCAAATTTGGCACATAAGTAATACTATGGTAGGCCATGTAATCATATGTAATTTAAATAAATAATGCACTTATTTTTAAAATGGCAACCATACAAATATGTAAGGTTTATTTGGTAGATCTTCCATACTGTTAGGACAATTTAGACCAAATTTTCCATGCTGAAAGTGTTTATTAAAAGCATAATAGATTTTTAAAAAAGTCACTTTTGTGCGCCATTTTGTACAATAGCGCCACATGATAAATTAAGTTATGCCTTATTTCGGGAAACAATTTACAATTCTTACAAATTTTAGCAAAACCAGTATTACTATGGTACGACGTATAAATGTATATACGCAATGTTTCAAGTCGACCAGACATTTATTTTCAAAATGTCGACCATATTAACATTTTATCTAAGTGTGCTAAACTTACGAAACCATGTAACAAATTTCACCGTAGCATGCTGGCAGTATCTATTAAAACTATCAAATCTGTGCAGAGCCTCATTTATCCGCCATTTTGTAAGATATCCCCACATAAAAAAAATTATGTCATATCTCGGGAAACAATCCAACCAAATTTGGCGAATAATCTGTACTAAGGTAAGCCATATTAATTTATATGATTTAAGTGAACTAGACAGTAGAATTTAGTACATCCTATCGTTTAATACATCATAGTTACATGCGACTTTTGATTCTTCGATTCCTACCTCCTTAATGCAGTTTGTTGCTCGCCAGCTTATGGCAAGAGGTTATCTGGGATCGAGTACCGGGTAAGGCACGTGTTTATTTGTAATTGTTTCTCTACTGTTGCATACGTTTCGTATCCCATTTCTAATGATATTGCTGTCAACGAGACGTCAAGGCCAATATACTATCTATGCTTTTAAGGATTTCATTAAACATTATTTGCACCCATGCAGAGGAAAGTATTCTCATTAATTACATCAGTATTTTCTTGTTTGATATTATTTAACTCAATGCTTTTATGTTGTTGCCAATACAAAGCGTGGATATTTTCTCCAAGGTATGAGAAAAAGGAAAGGCATATAGTGCCAAACTGTGTCAACATTTGCCAGGTAGCTTGATAAATGAATTTCCGCAGAGTACCATTGCACTGATAATAACTTTTAATTTGAAAGCGGAGGACAATATCGATCGAGCATTTATATATCCTCGGCATATGTCAAAACACTTCCGAGAGATATTTCGCATTCGCTTGTTGGTACGCAAGTGAACATGCCGTCTATAGTCCATTCACGGTTACTTCCAACTTTTCTGAAGCCCTGCTGAAGTTCTACTTTCAGGCTATTCCTCCGCCTCATGCAAGCAAAGTTTAACAAGTCTAGACAGTTACATCAAAGGGCAACGCACAGCATTTTTGCGCACTCAGTTTAATAATATTTTGCATGAGAACTATTTCTTACTAAGCAATACCAGGACACTATTTTCTCCCAGTTTTTTTAATTCGTATTAATTTTAAATTAGAAATCTATAGCATATATAAACATGTTGTGTCAGTTTGTTCGGACGCGTATAACTTCCAAAAAAAATTGACTTTTTTTTCCATTCTGTTTTTTTATAAACCTTCCTTTCGTTCCCACGAGTGTTTGTACACCTTTCTTTTTTATCTGTATTTCCTGCAAAGATACTAAAATCTGCAAAAAGCTCATTTTTACCATGCTTTCGCGTCAGGAAGCGCATTTGTTGGCAGCTGTCTGTTTAAACATTTCAGCCGTTTGAACCATCCAACTTATTTATATGCGCGGAAGATGGTAAAACTAAAAACATTGTATACGGACAAGTACTTCAATAATAAAGATTTTGAAAGTACATATACTTCTTTCAATTAATTTCACAGAAATGAATAGAACCAAAATATTTTATGCCACAGCAACGCGTGACCGGGTAAACTAGTTAAATATATAGATAAAATACATGCAAAGTTCAATTCAACCAAAAATAAGACAATTTTTTTTTTGTTTTAATAGAATTATAAAACGATTGTGATGTACAACATATTATTGTTTGATTCTAAAATGGTGAATATACGAGGAATCTGCGAGCAGTGGAGTGCGTGCCACTCAGCTCCGTGATCTGGTCGGCTGGTGCTGTCCTTGCCCTCTCCACGCGTCAGCGCGTCCTTACGAGGAGATGCGACTTTCTCTTCTCGACAGCTGCCCGGCTCGCAGCGAAGGTGAAGGAAAAGCCAACGTCGCACATCGCCCGGTTGTGCGCCGGGAGGTTCAACACGACGGAAACTCCCCATTAAATCTCTCCGAAATCAAGTCTTGGCACACACATGCGTGACGCCTTAGCAGGTGTAGCTACCGAGGGTTTCTAACTGAGAAGAGTTGACTAGGGTTTGAATAACGTGCGCGGTTCCTCGAGGCAGCAGATCTGTGCTACAGGCCACAACAACTAATTTGTTTACCGAGGCTGAACGCCCCTGTCTAGTTTTGCCGTCACGGTCCAAATATCTAACACTGCTGCTCATACGCGGTTAACAAAGTACTTTTAAAATCAACATCTGAAAAAAAAATATAAATACTGCCCGCATTTGCAGAATTTACAGTAATGTTAGATTGAGATTAAAAAAAAGTTAACAAACGCTTTATTAAACGTGTTAGTGTAATGTATATAATACGAAAAGACAGCATGCGGTTTCCACTGGCGTAATTATTTGCACACAGGCGATAACTTAAAAACGGGGGCATTTTAAAAACAACATACATATTTTTTAAAAATTATTTTACGGTGCCAATTGAGTGGCATTAGTACTAGTTGTTTGGTAATGTGGTAATGCTGAAGTTTGCATGTGGCAGGAAAACTACAGGGCTTTGAAAATTGCACATTAGCGGCGAACCACTTATAATCAAAACAACAATCTATTATCTCCGGGTCCATTGATTGGCTGAACAGCCAACTTCCCTATCATCAGTGATGTACCCGCCATTCCGAGAATTTCTCCGGCTGGGATTCTAATGCGGTTGGGCAAACTTGCAGTAATTTCTTTCATGATACAGTCGTTTCCCCCACACCCAAGTCACTTCACTCCTTGGCATTCAGGTACGTCGGGAACAGCGTTCTGTTCCTTAGGAAGACAGGCGGTTCCACTAAGCGCCACCCTCGTCTCATTCATGTTGAGCATTCATCAGTATTTGTCTTTATTACTATAAAGTACTTACGAGACTTGCTACGCCACATACTTAATAGTTTATACCGGATAGGCTCGGTATAGAAACATTTAAATTACAAGTTATATTGATTACCTGCCCCAAATTAATCTCTACACGTTACTGTGGTCTGCGAATTCACTGAAGCTGTTTCTTGTGACTCCGATCTTAGGAACTGTTTAATCAGACTACTGATCAGTGGAATGAAGAAACTGTCCGCAGCACCTGTGTGGCAAATTTCAAGTCTGCCATTGCTAAATTAGGAGAGCCAAAAGGGTCAAATATAAACTTGAATCGGGATACGAACTGCGGACCTCCAAAACAGACGCGGTTAAGATTCTTGGTTTGTACTTCGGTTAAAGTTCATTGATAATGTATTGCACTTAATGGAGTGCCGCGGTGGTAGTAGTGGTGGTAGTAATCGCAGTAGCAATAGCTAATAATTATTTACTTTTACACAGCTATGACCAATCAAGAGCTTACTGCTACGGATGAGAATAGCTAGAATTCACCTGGAATGAGAATTGAATACCACTTGCAGAAAATAAAATCATCTCCAGTGTAGCCGACCGAAATCATAGAAACGCAGACTTCCCTAGTGTGAATTAAGCATATTTCCGCCTTACGTAACACACTAGTTTTATGTTCGGCACATTCTACATGCAAAGACACGTCTGGGCGCTGAATTAATTTTTATTTTAATGCAATTGAAATGTCACACAGCACGGCACCATGAAGCTTTCGGCGAGTGACGTCGTACATCTGGTCACGAACAAGGAGACCAATGTGGGCGCGCCAGTTAACTTGCAGGCAGTTTCTAGGCCTGCATTTTCGGCTGATCGCACGAGACGTTAGCACCAACCACATTTCGTTTCGGTAATTATTTTGTACTGTTCGCTTGACAGTAATCCACGAGTTATTTCCGCGAAACTTGATCAATTTTACACGGGGTGCTTTAAATTATGGTGGCACACACAGCCTAAACAAAAAAATAACAAATAAATCAAAGTTGGAGATTACAACTCAAGGTCGTTATTCGCTCAACTTTACTATAAAGCAATGTTCACAACTACAACATTTGCATAAACACGCACTGAATTTTATCACGGTTAAAGCGCACAGCGTGAAAATAGTTTTCATTCAACTCAGATCGGAATAATTTATTCAAATTTACTCCATGTGACTGCTGTTAGTGTAAGCACTACAAGCACGCTAATTGAAAGGTATNGAACAGGGAAACCCATGTGGGCGCGCCAGTTAACTTGCAGGCAGTTTCTAGGCCTGCATTTTCGGCTGATCGCACGAGACGTTAGCACCAACCACATTTCGGTAATTATTTTGTACTGTTCGCTTGACAGTAATCCACGAGTTATTTCCGCGAAACTTGATCAATTTTACACGGGGTGCTTTAAATTATGGTGGCACACACAGCCTAAACAAAAAAATAACAAATAAATCCAAGTTGGAGATTACAACTCAAGGTCGTTATTCGCTCAACTTTACTATAAAGCAATGTTCACAACTACAAAATTTGCATTAACACGCACAGAATTTTATCACGGTTAAAGCGCACAGCGTGAAAATAGTTTTCATTCCACTCAGTTGGGAATAATTTATTCAAATTTACTCCATGTGACTGCTGTTAGTGTAAGCACTACAAGCACGCTAATTGAAAGGTATNCGGAATAATTTATTCAAATTTACTCCATGTGACTGCTGTTAGTGTAAGCACTACAAGCACGCTAATTGAAAGGTATGGGCTTACATAGAAAGCGCGGCAATCGTCTCTAGTATGGGAAAAAGAGAAGCAGAGACAACGCCCTGCGCCCTGCTATTGGGTTTTGGACCACGCGAAAGAAATAAGCCCTCTGATACGTGGACAGCGTTTGGTGCGACATTCACCGGCGATATGAATGATATTACCGCAGGTCACAATACGTAATTACAGCGAAAATCAATTACCACTGTACGGTTTCGCTGCTGCGTATTGCTACTCACGTATGTAAACGCTGCTATTGGAGTCGCACGTGAAATAGGGGTTCGTATTAGAGTTGCCCTCCCACCCAACCGCCAACAACACGATATTGAACCGGTGTGTGTATGAATAATTAAATTAGAGAAAATATCTGACATCAGACGTGGTAAAAATACTTATCGCATGCGCAGGGTTGGAGGGTAGTAAAGAATTTGTTCACGAGATGTAAAATTCCACAACCATTAATTTAGCCCCTGGAAACTGAGGTAATACAACCATTATTTCTTGAAATAAAAATATGTTAAAAATATATAGCTACAGACAAAATACGTAGCTACAGCCTTGTTCACGCGAATATAATACTTGGTAACTTTAATGCTTAGCAAAAAAAAAACAGCAAATTACAGAAGCAATACTCTAATAATAAAGTAATGAAAAAAAAAGTTAAATTTTCCGAGCAGTGACATACTGAAAAAGGACACGCGAATGTTAAAAAACAATTTTTAATGTAAGCTTTATAACTCCAACGTTATCACTTCTCCAGTGGAAAACCGCATTCCTTAATCGACGTTTTGTGCACAATGCCACATTCCGGCTACGTCAAACAGTGTGGAAACTGCATCGATTCGTATTTCATTGCGTGTGTGTTCTTAACGATGAAAATTGTATGTTTGCACAGTGCAATTTAGGTCGGAGAAAGAAAAATTGTACGTCACATATTTATCTTGACAATCACGACGCACTCAGCGTTTGATGGTTTTTGTGGACATAACTGATCTGTAAAAACTATCTAAAGCATAGCCAACATAGGAAGGTATCACAAGTCTTAAGATGTATTTACAAGGTCGTATATCACACGGACCTGACACAGCAGGAAGCGCCGACAGCCAATCAGAACGCTTCACGCCACTNATTTACAAGGTCGTATATCACACGGACCTGACACAGCAGGAAGCGCCGACAGCCAATCAGAACGCTTCACGCCACTCCTACGTTGTCTGTGTTCACAGTTCAGCGAATGCCATTCAAAGCGATCGTAGACGACGATGTTTCNTATTTACAAGGTCGTATATCACACGGACCAGACACAGCAGGAAGCGCCGACAGCCAATCAGAACGCTTCACGCCACTTCTACGTTGTCTGTGTTGCGCAGATATTACGCACAGTTCAGCGAATGCCATTCAAAGCGATCGTAGACGACGATGTTTCCAGGTTAAGGCTTGTGAAACACATGAGGTAAAGTTGATCTTCGCGGGATGCATCCGGGAATCTCTACACAAATACAAATTAAAAAATATATATTGGCGGGAAGTCTAAAAACCCTCATGGCTCAAATAACTTTTAGAGAAGAGAAAACAAGCTTTGAATTATTGGTCCACAGATAACGTAGATATTCATGAGAAGAGTGAATCGCAATCACCGAATGTCGCTGGACTCGTTCCGTTTGGTCAGCGTGACTATGATGAAATTTAATATCATAATAAAAACAAGTGAAACTTTGCTGAACTATGACCCATTTTCAAACGAATCCTGGCACTATGAACTCCACAAACCAAACAAAAAGAGGTATGCAGAAAAACAATGAAAAGTTGCCAAGGCTAACATACATAACGCATGATCATGTCTTTTTTAAACAGTACTTTACTGCGATAATTTAATTTGCCTAGTTAAAAAATGTTTACTGTAAATACATAATCGCCTTTACGCGCAACATAAAAATACTAGTGTCCTCGGAGATACATAAACGCAAAAAGAGTATTCACAAAACCTACATAAGGAATCGCAAAAACCTCAGATTAATGCTTAAAACTGCGTGGTTTTGAAAGCGGCTTTGAAAAGTTGTGACACGTGAACGGTTCGCCTCAAAGCCAATACGATCCCCAGCAATAACTAGGAATTAAAAGCGGTGCAAAAAAAAAAAAGTTCCGCTGTAATGCCTTAATAGGACAATTTAAATTGCACTTGTGATTTTTCTCCTCCGAGGATTTACGTTATCGTGAAACCGTGTACGGAAAATCAATTGCAAGCGGTGATTCACGATTTTAAGCAACAACTGCATACACCAATTCACCTTTATGTCCACAAATACAATGTGCGTGAGTTAAAAATAGCGCTGCAGCATATTATGATAGGCCGTATTTGATAGCCTAAGAGTAATTAAAATGATACAAAGCAAATGCGTATTTATAAATACGCCTATATAATACGGTGCACGCATAAAAAATTAGAAAACTAAAATGCAATTTAATTACATAAAAGCACAATAACACGCCGGGCTTGTAAGTCAACCTCTATCACTTCTCAACCTCACAGTCAGAGGCGACCTAAGCGCGTTCAACAAATCACTGTTACAATTACAAGAGCTAATGAAAATATAAACAAAATGGGTAAATAAAAGGGAAGTTTAACAGAAAACATTCTGGATGGTAGGAACAGAGATAAATTCAGAACTATTTGAATACAAACTATGCAGATAGCATTTTACAGCCATAGAAGCAAATCTTAGTGCACACAGTCGCTTGTGTTATAAAAAAGGGAATTAATATGGCAGAAGCAAAATAAACTACTTCCTTATGAGCCCGCGTAATTCCCCATATTGAATTTTTTTATTTCGGATTAAAATTTAGGAGGATTTATTGAAAAATGTTACAATGGAAGCTTACCCGTCATTACGGACATAATATGTGAACTAGTAACGCATATTTATGCAACTATTAACTTAATACATAATGTTATATATTAATTCATTATCCCCTTTTAATGACAACCAGGTAACACCTATTAACAATCACGTACAAAATTTTGCACAGAACCATGAAATGTAATGCTTCTTGAATGAAACATTTTCAGTAATGACCCCGACTCTCCTGTTATCACACTTAAACGAATAATTCTGAAAAAGGGGCGACACAACCTCGTAAGTAACGCAGTGTTGGCGGTACAAAATAACACGGTGAGGCGCACAAGCCAAGAGATAATGAATGCACGGGGGGAAAAAAAAAAATTAACAAAGTCAGCAGGGCAGAGAATCCGCTAGGTGGCGCCGGAAGAAAATGAACGATTTTTGTTGAACGACTCATTTCAGATATAATTAAAGATTCGCTGCAACATAATTATATTTTAAAAAGAGAACGCAATACGAATAGCCATCTGCAGAATTAATCTGCATCTCGTGAAAATTCAAAAAATGGTGCATTCCTCACAGATAAAAATCCTTAAGTTTTCTTGAATCCCATTTGCATTAACTATTTCATTACAATTAGGTGACAATTTAAATTACATCTAATTGAAAATAAACAAAACATTTACTTAGTTCACCACTCTGGTACGGAGACGCAGGAGTACAAAAAACTCTCTCAAAACTGAAAAACTGTTTCAACGGATTAATTGATTGCCAATAGTATTTTTCCATCATTGTTTACAGACTTCCTCCGGCTAGGCACAAATGCGAGAGGGAAAGGAGCACACTGAAGTATAGAGTATAGAAACCCACAAACCACAAATGACGTTCATGGGTCTTCGTTAGCTTAGCAAGAAAATGTACAGCCCGTGCGACAAGGCAAAAGTCATCTTCGAGATTTCCCTCCAGCAACAGTGCCAATTCACAGGCGTTAATTTCCATTATTTTCCTTAGCCGCGACAAAGATTAGTTGGTTGAACATGACAAGAAAACGATACGTCAGCAAACACTGACTGGCACGGTGATCTTATGCCAGCAGCAAATTAGGACTATAATTATTTAAATTTATAATCACCGAAATATATAAATTTTTTTTATTTCGATAGTCTAATTAAAATTTGGCACACGACAGGAGCATTATTTTCCGAACAGTTCCCCCAATTTGTGGAAACATTGGTACAAATCNGTACGTAAAACGAAGAAAGAAGAAGCTCGGAAAGGCTTACTGAGTCCAGCCAACAATGAATCCACTATGGACGGTACGGTGGCTCACTATCCAAGTCACATCCTAGGTCGAACGGAACAAATATCGTTTGCAGGTTTCAACGTGGACTTCCGTGCCGAGAGCACGTGGGTTTTCTCGGTTAACTCCGACTTCCCTCACGGATATATTCCCCTGCTTCATTATCCCGGGCGTACAGAATCTTCCAACAATAATGTGCACTGGTCAGGAAGCCTGACTGGGCAAAAGGTCTCGCATTCACAAACCCCAATGGTCTTCGTTAGGAAAATGTTTTTCCCTGACATAGAACTAAGCGTGGTGTGTTTCTCAATCTTCATACAACGGATAGCAATGTCCAACCGCCGAAGTATCGTCCTCGGGTGTTATAAACCGGTTTTCGAACATAAGGCTCCGCCTTACTATATATTGTACGAGTGAATTTCTTGCCGATTTAAGCTTTTAGGAGAACATTAGAAACACCCACTACAGTCGAACTACACTATGGCATAAAAATTGCATCACCCGAAAGGAGATATCGAAATGGAGTGAAACTTGGCACACATACAGGAAACGATGATAGAAACAAACTATTACAAAATCAAGACAGATGTGTAGTTTATTCGGGCAAAACTGAACAGTTCGATTAGCATTTTTAATATATTGTTGCACCATTGCAAACATGGATACATGCGGCGATATAGTCCGGCATTAGTCACCGACATCTAATGCTATTCTCAACAAGGTGGTCCTATAGTTGCTGTAACTGCCGCCACGCTGCTAACGTTTTGGTAGCCGAACCTACCTCCCAGATGGCTCCACACACGTTTAATACAGATGAAGTGAATTTGAGACGGAATGCAAAACAGCAGCACGCCTTGGCAATGTTGGTGATATGTCTGAGTTTGTTTTGTTTTTACTTAATACTAAACAATATCGGTTACTTTTTTGTGTACTTATTACGTCGCCAATCAATTGCCTGTCAGACTCATGGTCAAATAAATAAATACACCCGCCGGCCAGCGACAACAGCTTCTAGCTAAGAATGTTGTAAATGCATCGATATATCGAAATTACGATATTATATCAACGATATATCGATATAACTAGTTATATTTCAACGATATTTTATTGAATTCAATATCTTTTAAAAATTATCAGAAATAAAATATTTTTAAAATGCTCTTTTAATAAGCTCTGTTTTTAATACAAGAGTAGAATTAATAAGTTGCTATGTTTCCTTCGGCAACATGCCAACAGACGTCACTTGTCTCTGCAATGACTCATGTCCTCAATGTGTAATATTCCAAGCAATTTTACATTTGTCAAGCACTTTAATACACAAAACGCGGTATATCAGATTCCGATGTACCGAAAACAAATATTTTCTTTCGATATATAGTTTCATAAAACTATAATTTTACAAATAAACAATTTAAATAACGTCAATAATTTTTTTCCGATATTAGCATCTTTACTTCTAGCACGAAGCATTCTACGGAGCGTGATAGCAACGTACTCGCACGGCACACCAGCACTTGTGTCTGCCATCCCAGCGGGCCTACTATGACCCACGAAAGCTAGTTTGCTTCCGAACGCAACTCTGCGTTGTACCGTGTTTCAGATAGCTTTTTGGCGATAATGACCACTCCTCCTTGCGACGATCACTATCTTTTGCTTCAAAGTAAACACTTTGCGCCAACACACACTTTGCGACGACAGTTGGCAATACTTAGATTGTAAAATCTCTTTCTTTTGAATAAAAAAAAGAAGCTAATTTCTGTTTTCAACGTTTCCCCAAAAGCCATTTCTGACGTCGCATCATCACCTTTAGCAACATCAGTACTGAAACCTCCAATATTCCGGAAAACAGGTTTTCAATAATATCTCCTCTTGTAATGATGTGCAGGACGCATACTGGATGTGAACCACTGATTCAGTTCACAAGCACGTGTTGTGCGCAAAGAAGAAACCAAGTATAAAAATACACACATTACAAACATCGAGCAAAATATTACGTGGCCATTTAGCACGAAGTTGTGATCTGGATATTTCATATTTAGTGTATACTCTTTTGGGGACAAGGACTGGGGAATGCGGATGCGCCGCCATCTTGTATCCGCCATTTAGTTTCCATCCGCCATCTTGTTTACACCCGCCATCTTTTTTCCATCCGCCATATTTTTTCCATCCGCCATCTTGTTTCCATCCGCCATCTTGTTTCCATCCGCCATCTTGTTTTTGCTTTGTTTTATCATTCCATCTTCTTTTTCAAGCTGTATTATTCCGCCTTATTTTTCAAGCTCTATTATTATATCTTGTTTTATTCATGCTCTATCATTCCATCATGTTTTTTTCATGCTCTACCATTGCATCTTGTTTTTCATGATCTATCATTCCACGTTTTTTTCATGATCTATCATTCCACATTTTTTTCATGATCTATCATTCCATGTTGTTTTTCATTCTCTCTCATTCCTACTTGGCCTGTCTGTAGTTACACCTTGTTTCTTCATATACTGTCATTCCATCTTGTCTCTTTCCTCTTTCATCACTTTATTCGCCTGCCATCGACATAGTTCCTTCGCCACACACAGGAGTATTTGAGTAGTAAATCCGGTAAAAAAATATTTTTAATATATTTTTAAAATAAAAATTACGTCTTCTAATGTACTGAAGTATTTATTACAAAAAAAAACAATGCTTGTTAAAAAAAGTTTCGTAATTTAATTATCGTAAAAATCATCTTCGTCACCCTCGTTTTCNAAAAAAAAACAATGCTTGTTAAAAAAAGTTTCGTAATTTAATTATCGTAAAAATCATCTTCGTCACCCTCGTTTTCATCGTCCTCCTCTACTTTTTCATTACTCATATTGTCAGTTGTGCCCTCCTCTACATTTTCACAACTCATATTGTCAGTTGATGATAACTACTGAGGCAAGACTGCCATTAAATTCAATGCCTTGTTGGAAAATGGCTTCTTGTTATTATGAGACATAGGTGTCATGGAACTTAAATAAGGATCCGAACTCAAGAGCAATCTATTTAAAATATCTATATTACAATATTTTACACCAGCTGCATAGACTAACTCTTCAGCAGGTACTTGCTTCCGTAACTGAATAGTTTTTCGTCGCTTGCTGCGGTCACTTAAATCTTTAAAACTTTTAGTAGGACGTCCGGGTTTTTGTGCAGTCTCTGCGCCGAAGTATGGCAATTTTGTTGAGGATCTGAGCCATTCTGTTACTAGTTAAGAAGCGCTGTTCTTTTCGACGGGCTGCAGCCCATCTCTGCTTAAATTGGGTCTTAAAAAATTTCGGGGCGCTATCTAAAACATTTTTTCTTTTCGTCAGGGCATTAAGTAATTTCTGCAAGTTTATCTTGCAATAAGGAAAACTTTTCTTTAATTTTCTTTCCCTTAAATTCTTGCATAAGGTCATACAATGCTCGTCTGCTGAAAGTTTCGAGTCTTCAGACTGATTCTGCAATATGAGAAAAATAAAAGGAATAAGCTAACATTACACATTCTATGAAACACTGTCTTCAACGCTTCGGTACAAAAAAAATGGCGGACGTAAGTGCACAATATTTTTGTTTTAATTGCTCAACAGTAACTGTAGCTAACTTTTTTTTCAAAGAATCAAACCTTGATAAGTCTTGACAAGTAAACAAACACACAATTTCGAAAATATTTAACACAAAAAAAAAACACGTTTTTAAGGTTTGTCTTTGCTCACCTAAAATATATATTATTTTAACTGACAATTAATTAAAAACATAATAAAGTAAAGCACACACCACCCACTTCAATTTGTATAGTGGGTATTTTCCACACTCCTCCACACGAAAACACTATTTCAAAAGTAATACGGTGATTAAACGAAAGTGCCGAGAACAAAGGCATNACGAAAACACTATTTCAAAAGTAATACGGTGATTAAACGAAAGTGCCGAGAACAAAGGCATGCGGTTCAGACAATGACTGGGTACCGACTGATCGTACGGAGAGGGAAAGGCAAGTAGCAGTTTTTTTTTCGTTGCCTTACGAAAAACAGGTTACTAAACTTCAAAAAACGAAATGTTTGCGGGTGTTTATATTTAATTTGGTTCTTTCGACGTATGACCGGATTTCTTATACAAATACTCATATGTGCACCACCTGCTAGGGGCATTGGTGTGTCCGCCATCTTGTTTGCAGTAGTTTAAGTCGTCGAGCGACAACCAGGACTGTTATTTTGCGAGCTCAAAAATCCCTGTGGAGGTGTGTGGGATCGAACTGGCGGACCTTGCAGTCGCCAGCATGGTTGACACCCTAGCCAACTGAACTATCAAGGCATGTGTTAGAGCAAATGGTTTAAAAGAAATAATAGCGCGTGTGTGCGGGGGCGAATAAATATTTTGTCGTGATTATTCTAATGCGTAATAATTTTTAAGTAATTTTTTGAAGCCCTTTGACTATCCGAAACATAGACCAGCAATTAGAATTTTTTTTCGTATAGTTATATGCATGCAATAAGTAGCGCCCATACTACTGTGCGACACGGGGCTTGCAAATATAAGTGTTCGTTTTGAATTCAAATATCAGTTTCTTCTGTTTCCTTAACCTACTTTGGAAATGGAAATGAATACTTTAACATACGGAAGATACTGTTTCTAAGCCTAGTTATTTAATTACAACAGTTTTTGCTCACGAGGTTACTGCCACTCATGAAAAATGTCCGCCATTTTCTCTTGCAGCGCGAGACGCTAAGTGGTTTGCGCGGGGTATGTCTCCTGCTGTAAGTTTGTGACCGTTTTTATCGTCGACGCAAACTTTACGTTTGGAAACTGAACGTTCATAATCAGAACTGACGCCAAGTACGGTTTTGCGTCGTGATTGATCGCAAAACTGCTTTGCGGTTCCTAGCGTCGCAGTCATAATGGATCCGCAGGTCGTCGCAAGGCGCAGCGCAAACCACCTGCGAAGAGCTCAAGGTCACGAGACAGCGAGGGTCATTACGTCACGCCGCTCTCTCGCCGGCCGCACGTGTTGTTAAGTTCGCATAGAGACAACCCAAGGCGACACGGGCCGCCCACACGTTCACGGCTGCTCTCAGCCCAGCCTCGCTGACGTCACTGTCTTATTAACACTCTCGGTCACTGATAAATATACTGTTTTCGGCGGAGTCGTACTATAACCTTTTGCCGCTGCAGCAGAACCGGAAAGGTTTAAAGGAACGCCAATAGCACACAATTCCAAATGAGAGATGTCACACTTGTGCGATCCTGCCGCACTCACAGGACGCTACTGGATCGCGAGTGAGAGAAGAGATTTGGGCGGCTCTTAACAGCGAGGTCTTGAGAGCCGATGAGTGAGATTGAGGTGAGCATGGAGCAGCGCCGGAATGAAAGGACGGGGGAAACGGGAAATCCCCCAGAAAACCCGCCAACCAGCAAGATTCCAACATGCGAAAATCCTGGAGCAACCCCGCCCGGAATCGAACCCTGTTCGCCTAAGTAGGAGGCGAGTAGTCTAACCACTACACCATAGCGGCCCCTGCTGCATCGTGCTGCGTAGTGTCGGGATTACCCGACAACCTGAGACAAACGAGGACTTACAGTTGAGGGGACTTCCTTGTAAACAATACTAAACTCCTAAAGGTCACATCCGTTCATAAGGACGACAATGGCAAATTGAAAATAGCATAAACAAGTTTTGCGTGTGTATTCATCTGTACTCGGTTTAAACACACGTTCGAGCGTTCAAGGGAAGCCAGCCAGCACTTGGAGAAAATAGTTCACATAGAAATAATCGTGTAAGGTTATCGTTAGAAATCGGCGAAATTATGTACAAGAAATGGTTGGTCCTCGAGTTATCGGAAAGAGATCAATCCAGTGTCTACGATTCACCGGTTCTCGCAATAATTCCTCGGCTTCAAGACCACACACTGCGTTTTACTTTAACATGGCACCTCAAACAACTTGACACATCCACTACTCCAGGATAACTGCGGCGAGCTTTTGTCCCGATACCCTTTTGACGGAAACAACTGACAGGTAATTTTGAGTCATGGCTGTGTTGTAGTAGATGGACTACACAATTTAAATATAACTTCTATTAGAAACTTGATTAAAATTTACCTTTACAATTAGCATAGTGTGACGTGTGTACTGGGAATAATGTTTAAGTATGTGCGGTATAAAGTTTCAATTTTAATGTGTTATATTAGATATAATTATTAAAGCAGGAATGGGTCGTCACTGATAGCGTCGTGGGTGCCAAGAGAAGCCAGGACTCCGTGAAGCTTTATTTGCATGAGGTGGAGGAATATCCTGGAAGTAGAACTCTAGCACGTTTCAGAAAAGTTGGAAGTATAGAGTATATGGTCCACTTCTTTTCCGCAACAGCCATGTTTTATCCTTCCGCGAATTTTTAAAATAAATATAGCCATGTAGTAATAAACATACTGTATATATTTAACTGGACTCGAAAGTTAACGTCTACGGCTACAATAAAATATATTTATTGGCTATTATTCAAAGTGCTCACTACAAAAAGTACTCATTTAACCGTGACTAGCCTAAAGCATAACGCGAATGCCGTACTGCAGGACGCTAGAGCAGGTGCACCAGCGCGAGGGACTGAAGATACCGCGGGAAGCGGAAACGCACCGGAAGTGCTACCTCCTCCCCGCCGGCCGTCACAAGCGGAAGCGGGGCGTTGGTTGTAACCTTGAGAGGGAGCGCCCCCACTACCTGGGCGTCGCGAGCGGCCAACCACGCGACACGATGCATGGCCTCACCTGGCTGCGTTACTCAACCGGTTGCTCGCTTTTCGCGAGACTTCATCAGGTTATTTCGCAACCTGCCGCGACTCGATCGCGCCACCACCCGAGCTTTCGGAAATTCGCCAATATATCCACCAGTGATGATTCTTCTGGTGTGCACCGGTGTACGCCGATTGAGAGAATTTCCAAACATCAGGTTATTTATGTTACGAATGCAAATTAATAATTCTATACATGCAAAATAACTTTATAGGAAACCAACATTAAAAACTGTGCTAACATATTTTCTAATAAAAATCCTTTCCCTTCGTAAAATACAAATAAGTCTCACATTTCCTGCGATTTTTGTGCGCAGTTGAAGGAACAGAATTTTTCGGTTACAATTAAACGCCTTTCTTTGACTTTACCGATCACATATGCTTTATTTATTCAACGTTTAGCTAAAAATCACAGACAAACTCCGGGAGGTGATTCCTGACGAACATATATGTACTATTTTCCCCTAAAGTGATCATTAGGGAAGCTACGCGCCCCCAAAAATAGAATTTTTAAAATGGGTTTTTTTTTTTTTTTTTTTTTTTTTTTACAAATATCAAGAACTACTTGCGATTAAGCAAAAAATCGGTGAAAGGTGTTTTGTAGAACGGAGATCTTACACCTGTGAAAATGTGGTTGAATACCAACCCACTTCACAAGGAAAATAGAGGTGCTGATTCGTGACAAAAGGCAGGGTGGCAACCCCTATTGTCACGGGTGTAAGATCTCTGTTCTACAAAACACTATTCACCTATTTGTTGCTTAATCGCAACTGGTTCCTGATATCTGTACCAAAATTAATTTTAAGAATTCGTTAAAGAGGGGGATGGGCAGAGTGTGCATAGCTCTTGTAATAATCACTCTAGGGAAACATGGTACATACATTTTCGTCAGGAATTACCCCCCGGGGTTTGTCGGTGATTTTTAGCTATACATTGTGTATGTTTGCGAGGTCGTGTTCTAAAATTAATCTGTTGACGTTCCTGTGCACATCCACCAGACCCACCGACGTTTCAGGCCGATTGAACTGGTGGTTACATCGATTCAACCGAACTCAACCAAAACATTAGTTCGCGAACGTCCGCTGTACATCGGTGGATGCACTGGTGAATTTCCGAAAACGCGGCATCTGTAAAGGTGGATAAATTCAAATGTACGGCAACGGACGAGATGGCTATATTAGTCTGCGCTTCTGTGAGTCGGTCTGAATTCAGAAAAAAAATTTATAGGGAAGTCGCCATGCCAATTTTTTGTAGTCAATACAAAAGTTTACGGGGTGACTCCATACATTGTGACTACCACACAAAAGTTGCTTCAGTAATGCGTCGGGGCTTGACACGCAATCGTGCGGGCCTTATGGTTGTCGGGGCATCCTCAAGAGTCAATGGTGGGAGGAGCACGGGGTGACCTAGAATGGCCTCGTTTGAGGTTCCCTATAACGCCCAAGGTCAGGCTGGGGATCCACTCATACTGGCAGTGTGCTGCAAAGAGCACCCGGCATTATCCAAAAACACATGAGCGTGGACGATGAATACGGTATGCATGTACATAACATGAGCGTATCTATTGAGTATGCCGGGTGATTGAAGAATAGCGACTAATGAAACAACTCCTGAATTCAACTCAGTTTTACAATTTAAAAAAAATTGTAGGTACATAAGCCGATAACATGTTACGGACTGAGAAAACAAGTCAAAATAATACCTAAGTTACGGCATGCCCGGCAAGGAATGACCAAATGAGGCAGAAGTATTTATTATTATGCCTTCTGTGAAGCGATCTGCACTCTGGACTAATGGTTAGTTGAGGCTAGTGAGTGCATGGTATCTGATCTGTGATAGTGTTACCCAGCTGAACGACTTACCTAGGGCGACAATTCCCAACTAAGACAAATTAGTAAAGTGAATGCAACAATCGCACTGAATATGACGCGAGTGAGTGAAGAGATTTGGGCGGCTCTTAACAGCGAGGTCTTGAGAGCCGAATGACAAGAGGATAGAAACAGAAGTTTGGTAATGATAATGCAAGCGGCAGTAGCCACCACAGTATGGTATTTATGGGGGTTATGAGAACACCAGCTTAGATGGAAACTTTCCGTGCTCGACTGTAATGATTATAAAACGGACTTCCATTGAGTACGGATGGAGGTTATCAGTAAAGAGACTGCTCGATTCTGGACAAAAAATTTTCTGAGAAGCCACGAGACCTAACAAATATGCAGGACACGAATAAGTATGGTTTAAAAAGCAAAGTAGTACTGCCAAGCTTTGCGATTGGTTCTGGGAGTTCGTGGAGCGGAGGCTAAAAATGGTTTCTGTCGGGAAATATTGCCATTTGTCGGTGCAAAACGAAATATTCAAAGACCACCACTTACTTCATTACGACACGCACTTATGCACGGATTAGTAACTTTATAATGCTTACATTTTAGCGCAGACAGTTCAGATGCACTAATATTTCCAAGAATTCTATGCTCGTAAGTGCCCACCACTACATCAAAGTTTAGCGAATGTAAAGAGACAAATATTCGCTATTTACGCAAGTAAAGTTCTCACCTGGCCTTCATGGCCAACGAAACTATTGTGGGAGCATGCCGAGTATTGAGTGGCAACTAGAATTAAAATAGGTATTTACGTGAATTGGCAACGTTTATATATTTATTACATTTAACACCCCGATACGCATTTTCTGAAATAACTTTTCCATCTAAGCAACTTCTGTATTCCAAAACTAATGAAAATTAAACAAAAGATTCAAAGATTCGAGGGTAATTTAATAGTATTATTCAACGGCGAATTCACAATTAATCTGGTAGGTCCTGTTTTAATAATTTTAAGAATATAGAAACCACTAAATCTGAAAAAAACTATTTCACTAAATGAATAGAATTTCACTGAAAATTTTCTGGTGCCCACTTTCTTCTCAGACAACTCCTACCTTTTTTTTTTCTCTTTCAGTGTGAGCAAAATTTCATGGTAAAAAATTCAGTCTTTAAGGAATCCTCTGAAGATACTGGCTTCATATTTTCCCACTTCTAGTTAGTTTTACAATATATCCTTTCATTAGCAGTTATTACACGGGAATGGTTTTTTTCATCGCCTACAATGTAAAAAGGAATACAATTTCTTTATCACTAATAACCTTTAAAATAGCAGCAGAGAATGGATTGTTACGTAAGTAAAAACAATATGACAAAGCCACGTGGGTTACTGGAAATTAAAAATAGCTCTAGTCTATTCGCGGTTTCTTCACTCCTTTTGAATCTAATGTTTGAAAACTCACACAAAGTATGACGTGATTGGTTATCTCCTAAATATGCCATTTATCACAAGCATATTATATGTACTTCTGCTAACGTAACAGTACCTTATTTTTGGTAAAATTAAAATCCTTACTTACATTTTATTTATGAATTATAATATTTGATTTATAATATGAATAAACACAGCTAGTAAACAGATGTGTTGGCAAGACCTGGTAAAAATTGGTTCTTACGCAATATACGATTACACTTAGAACGGAAGAATGCGGTGTTCTGTCGCTTGTGTAAATTTTCTAGACTTGGTTAAGCTTTGTTTGCACGCGGCGGAGTAATATCCTGGAAGAGAAACTTTAACAGGGCTTCATATAAGTTAGAAGTAACCGTGAATGAACTATTTAAGGAAAATTAATACAAGGTGGGAGGTAGGGGTGAGGGGACGGCGTACCTGTGGCGTAGCCCGGCTCGTCATCGTCTGACGCGGACGCCACCTCCTCGCGGTGGCACTCGACAAGCGCGGCCTGGTGCAGCTGACAGTGCTCCTGGTGGCGGAAGCCCTCGGGGAAGGCGACGAC
>NQII01000997.1:109574-132616 GCA_002778355.1 Clitarchus hookeri | reverse complement strand
ACACGTATTCAAGCTTCGTCACGCCCACTGTCTCTCTCTCTCTCTCTCTCTCCGCTAACAGCTGTTCGCAAACATTATTCGCGGTTTCTTCTCACTTTTTTAAACTAAACTTTTAAAATATCACTCTACCTATGACGTGTTTGGTTATGCCCTAAATACGCCATGTATCACGAGCGTTTTATACATCTTTTAACGTAAAAATACGTAATTTCTGGTTACTTAAAATTTTACTAATATATTTTATTTATAAATTATAGCATTTTTTTATAATAAATATGAAAAAAAAAATTGAGAAAATGTGTGTGTTGGTAATGGCTAGTAGGAAATAGTTCATATACAAAATATTATTACACTGAGTACGCACAAATGCGGTGTGTAGTCCCTTTGGCGTACATTTCTAGACTTGCCTAAGCTTTGTTTGCATGTGGCGGACGAATATCCTGGAAGAAGAACTTCAGCGGAGCTTCAAAAACGTTGGGAGTAACCGTACATTGACTATATACACAAATTTGTTGTGATTTCAAAAGCATAAATTTTTAATAACTGTTTACCATTTGAAAGCTTATATTCCTGGTTATGAACAGTTTGAAGACACCACCACCCCAGTTCCTAAACTTTGCTAATATTTTACTGCTAAACGAGATTCGGCGGGGTTGTCGAGGGCTGAGGGGAACATAATTACGGTTTGTATATGTAATTATAGGTTTCAAACAATTTCTTACTAAACTTATTGCAACACAAATAGTCATCCACTCCACTATTGTGATCCCTCCCGGCACGTAGTATTATAACGTCAATTTTGTTAGTGCATCCCGTCATTTTCGATAAATGTTTGTGAACGGATTTTTAGAAACAAGTTGAACCAAGGCAAAAATACAAAATCATTACAAAAATAACCCCACAGCAGTCGTTTAATACTAGCATTAAAAATGGCGAGTTTTAACACACTCGACATTTTCTGAAATTTTGCAAAAATTAGTACACAAACTACAGATTTGCAAAAAACGACAATTGACATACGCAGTACAGTTAATAAGTTCGTTGATGCCGTGGTGTGTGGTTGCCTACACTCAGGGCGCCAGTCAGTATAACTGCATAACATAAGTTATATCTTAATGATCTCTGGCTGCTTCCCGTTGTCGCACATATTTTAGTTTGCGAGTATCAAGCATAGATAAGAACATTTCCTAGATAAATCTAAGCACCACCATCTAGATCAGCATGTTTTTCTCTTGTCGAGAAAATAGTTACATGTCGCCACTCTGCGTGGTTTCCCTTGACCTCCGGCTTGAGCGTGCCAGGCGCAGTTAGTCAAGGTGATTGGTAACCCGAGAAGTGCGCGGCGATTTACTAAAGAGGAGACTGCCGCAAGTACCGAGATAAACCTAGTGGGACTCATTTCGCTCCTGTCCTTGGAGATAAAAATTCTTGGATTATCGTTGCAAGAATGTTCTGGTCATCGCCCTAGTCTTCCTCAGCGCCACTCAGGGTGCATGTAGTATTTTGGACGGGGCCAGCGGGTCTATAAAAGAGCGGAGGGCCTCAGAGTTGACAGCCTGGAGTCTGGAGCCTTGTGTGACCTTAAGTGCCAGATGTGGGGAATCACAAGCGGAGAGTGGCCAGCGAGAGTGAAGTCTGCGGACCGCGAACATCGGCGCAGTGGAGAAAGAGTCTTGACGGGCGGGACTACTGAAATTGATGCGTGAGTGACGGGAATAGACAGATTGAATGTGTGTAAATAACGAGAGTTAATTAAGTGACTGTAACCAATATCAAGGCGGGGATAAGGACTTTTTATTGGAAATTGAAAGTGACATCAAATATTACGCTTACTGAGAATAACAAGTGTTAACAATACAGACATGTAGTTATGTTATAAATAATAACTATGGGTATTTTATAGCATTATAAATAATAAATAAATTATAATTCTGTATTTTTATTTTAAGACTTCCATCCCTCACGACTCTGATACGCCCCTGGCATCTTTTAACAATATTACTTCTACTGTGTTCTTTTTCTCAGCTATTTACATTTTTACGAGGCTTATGTTCACCTGAATATTTTAAGAATTCATTATGCGACAAACTAAAGCCTTTATTCACACAAGATGTCACCTTATTTCAAATTTTTAGCTACAAAAATTAGCACTGCCTCAATATGGCATGCTTGACTCGTCTAAAAGTTCGCCAATTAGCTTCGGGTTTGTTAATTTTGGCGCTTTAATTCTTTTTCTTCGCGACTGCAGTCTTATGGCCTGAAATACCTCATACCACTTGGCAAGGCAGTAGTCTTGGAAAATCAATTGGACATATGTTATTTAGATCATAATATATTAGCTTCAAAGTGCATAATGTTAATTTCGTTACATTGCAATTCCAATAAAACTAAGAGGCGTTGACTGTCCCGCTCTCAACAGGATCTCGTATGCACGGTAATACTTTTAGTCATCATCCCCCCTCCCTTTTTTTTTTCCACCCTTCCACCTCCACCAAAACGCAAACTGATGAACCATCCGAGCACGATTAATATTTTATGAGACCAGACTGGACCACTGTAATAAATAAGTCCTGTTACCTTTAGCTTTTTTGTGCATAACCTTACGATGTAATTTACAAACTTTGTAACTTCTCACGGAGCGCTTCACCAACTTACAAGGAAGCAAAAGCCAAAGGCAACACAGCAGGATTTTTCGAAAAGAAAAGATGCCGTTATGAACTGTGGAAGAGATGATGAGTGAGGGGTTAGTGCGCATTTACATTCATATATATATATATATATATATATATAATATATATATTATACATAATAAAAACAGTAACACGCGTATTCGATGGCACAGAAGGAAGCCTATCTAAGAACAGTCAACTAACAGTATTTCTAGCAACTATACATCTACTTTTGTACTTAGGACATCAAACTTATACACATTGCACATAGTATTATTAAGAATAAAAAAATATTTATACACACATAAAAAAGAGCAACTTAAAAGGTGTATCAAGTCATGTTTAGAACACAAAAAAAAATTATAAGTTAGGGACTAAGCTAACCTTTCCATAATAACCCTTACAATTAATTATCATACACACACCTATAAAGAACTCAGATAAGCTACTAAAGGAAAACATTCCATTATATATAAGCATTCGCTTACCATCAAGAGCATACATGAAACGAAATGAATTTTTTAAAGATAACAGTAAAAAAAAATCCCCCCACCCCTCTCTTACTATGAATGTTATTAGCGTCAATAAATGTCGCACACGCTTTCCTGACACAATACACTTTCTTCTCAATTCAATATGTAGCACCTATAAAGTGACATCCCAAAATAAGGAATTGGAGAATGATTTTGGACGGGATGGAGACCATGGACTAAAAAGATTAAGTAGACCGATTATTCGTCATAAGAGCACGTACCCAACCAACACAATTGCCAAAGTCACGTGATCAACCCAGATGAACGTGTTTGTTTATATCTTAGTTAAAAAAAAAAAAACCAGTCCTTTTAAACAAATGAAATACTTTTACCAATTTGAATTTAACCTAATTGCAAAAAAAGTGGCCAGAGTAAGTATTAAAAAAATCTATGAGAATTCGTGTAGTGTTCTAACCTAAAATCCTACCCACGTTGTTTATGATAGTTGTATTGGCAAAAAAGCAGTCGAATGTTAGAACACTGAGACTAGTTCTGTGAAGCCAGCCAGATTTATCTACCCAGTATCCATGGCAGGGACAGGCTCACGGCACTTACACGGACGTCATATCCTAGTCCCTGGTCAACCTATGCATGTGTGAGCATAGATGCAGTATCAACATCGCCACCACACAGCACCATGCCAAACCTCAAGACGAGCGCCAACAACATTCAACGACATAGCGAGGCGCTACACGAAAAGTGGTAAACATCTTCATATCACATAATTTTTTACAGAATATTATTTTAATTTATTGTAATAACCATTTAGGGTTTAAGGAGGATCAGGCCCCGACATCTTGGATTTATTTTATTTTTGGCTACAACTCGCAAATGTGAATTTTGAATGGATTTCTTCGGACGACATGGCATATGGTATAACAATGCGTTTTCTGAAATCTGTCCTGTTCAACTGCCGTAGCTATTATGACCTCTACAGTCGCCTGCTGTAACAATTCAACAACATTGTAATGCAAATCCTGAAAACGAATTTGTGAGTGTGTGAAGATATTTGGGCGGCTCTTAACATCGAGGTCTTGAGAGCCGATGAGGGTGAAGCGAGGTGAGTATGAAGCAGCGCCGGAATGCAAGGGCGGGGGAAACGGGAGATCTCCGAAAAAAAAACCCGCCGACCAGCGGCACCGTCCGGCACGATTCCTTAATGTGAAAGTTCGGGGGCGACCCCACCGGGAATCGAAACCGGTTCGCCTTGGTGGGAGGCGAGTAGTCTTAACAATCACACCACCGAGCCTCCAAAACAAATTTGTGGTGGAAAATCTATAAAAATAATTCGACAGGGACTGACCCCCCTTAACTGACGCCATTATATTAAGCGTCACCACGCAGGCAGGCCCGGAGGCTGTCCTTCTCCAAGACGTCATCGGTACCTTTCCCCCACCAGAGTGGAGTACCTTCCCCACTCTGGTTAAGCCAGTGCCAACCACTACAGTGGAACAATAAGATCCCACCCCTTCTCTACTAGCATTTCTCTAACCACTAATAACGATCATGGTTCCTACATATCTGTCTCCTGTAGCATTTCATATTAATGCATGCAACAAATTTTAATTCTTTCCTGTTGAAAGGGTTTTTTACGGTGTATGCCGGGTTTTCCCCTTCTCTGCTTAGTTATAGGATAACTATAGGTACACCTAGGGAGATAGCCATGGCCCCAAATGCGGCCATGGCTACCCAATCCCTCTCTGCCGCGATGCGTGCCTCCTTGCACGAATTCCCTCCCCTGTAGGCGTGTATGGCCTAGTCCTGAGACACAATTAGCTCCCGTCCCTACCTCGGACGTACATCTAACACTTATCGAAAAGAAAAAAAACGTGCCAAAGGAAAAGTGAATNTCACACCTGTCACTTAACGCCTGCGAGGCTGGCGTCATTCCCGCCTGCTGGAAAAGACGACGACTCGTGAGCGATTGCGTGAATTTTCTGGGCATCACCTGCACTGGCGCGACTCAAGGTGCGAAGCCACGGCACGCCACTTTTGTCGGACAGTCAATAATGGAAGAGAGCTGTATCTTATAAATAATAACTGTATGTATTTTATAGCATTGTAAACAAACGAGGAAATTAGGTCTAGTTATTAAAATTAAGACATCAATCCTCTCTCGAAGATGGATATACCATAGGCAAATAGTTGCAATATTTTACCAGATTTTCGTTAAATGAATGTTTTTCTTCTCGTGCAGAGGAAGATAAACCCATATTAAAAATTGAGGAGATTATGTTACACTTGCAGACATAAGAAAAAGTATCAAAATTTTGGACTTACAGTGGCAGTATTGGCGTGGGTAAACTTAAGGGCCATCTCAAAAATAAATTAGTACGAAAATATAATACAATAAAAACCCAGAACATATCAAAGGTCGAATAGGGGTTTGTATTTTGTTCAGGAAGTAAAGATTGCGTGAACACTTTCACAACTCTTACAATCAATTAAAAGGAAGGAAAAAAACATGAATATATAACAATTTGAATTCGTTCATAGGGACGATATCGTGCTGGTGGTGGTTCGAGTCAAATGGCAAATATGACTCTGTTTAAGAGCGGTGAATCGGCGAGCAAGTAATTCGGACCCCACTGAATGCAGGTGACCCGCTGCCTTTAGGCGACCCAGTTACACACACAAACGCTATACCCCAAATTACAGTTTTAGCCTGATTTTCGAAGGAAATAAAGACTTATGAGATTACTTTCCTGTCTGTGTGTACGTGGGTGTGTGTCCCGCTTCAATTCTTGAACGCGCGAACATAATTTCACAAAACTCGGTACACATATAGTACTAAGTAAGGACACCTGACATTCATAGTTTTCGACCACGCCGGGCACTTACTTTCAAAATGATGCCCATTTTAATATTTAGGGCGATGTCATATCTCGGAAACCATTCAACCGATTTTAACCAAATTGTGTATGCTGACAGCAGAAGTTGTAAGCATTAAATTCAGTGGTGAATATTGTTGTTGGTCCCCCATTTTGGGAGATAGCGCAACATGGAAAAAAACTTTTACATTATATCTCTAAAACTACTCAACCTATTTTCGTCAAATTTGGCACGTAAGTATCACTATGATAGGCCAGGTAAATGTTAATAATTAAATACAGACACTTATTTTCAAAATTGCAGCCATACAAATATTGAAGGTTTATTTGGTGTAACTACTACACAATTTGGTCAATTTCAACCAAATTAAGTATGCAGGCAGTACAAGAATCAAATAAGCCAAAAAACAACTTTTGTCCGCCATTTTGTAAGATAGCGTTACTTGAATTAATCAAATTTTTGTGTAATTTCTCGGGAAACAATTGACAGATGCCTACCAAATTTGGCAATAAAGTAGTACTGCCGCAGTTGATATGTACAAATATGTTTCAAGTAGGTAAAAATGTATTTTATAAATTTCTGCCATCTAGCTATTTTAGCATAGTATGCTATATCTTCGAAACCATTTAATGAATTCCAACTTAACTTTGTAAACTGCGAGTATAAATAACAAACATGAATTGTGTCTACACGAAGCCTCTTGTCCTCCATTATGTAAGATAGTGCCCCACGAATAAATAACGTTTGTCATATCTCGGGAAACTATTGGCCAATTCCTACCAAATATGGCAAACAAGCCGTACTGCGGTATGTCTTGTTAACTGATATGTTTCAGGTATGCGAGACACTTATTTTAAAATGGCAGCAATAAGTTACAGTTATTTTAGTTTTGTATGTTATATCGTCGAAACCAAGTAATTAATTCCAATGAAACTTTGTATGATGTCTCTATATACTACAACAATCAAATTTGTGCACACAAAATCTCTCTTGTTCGCCATTTTGTAAAATATTATCACTTGACAAATAAAAATTATGAGATCTCCGAAAAAACAAATAAATTTTCAGAGGGTCAGACATGCATATTTATAAACATCTGAGCTCCGAATTTAACTACTAAACTGCAAAACGAATTTCAACTTAACTTAGTATGCTGACAGTGTCAGTTTTATCCATCAAAGTTTTCCATGCCAAGCTTAATTTCTCCGCCGTTTTGTAAGTTAGCCTCACATGAAATAATGTAGTTTTCTATGCCGTATCTCGGGAAGCAATCAACCGATTTCTTTCAAATTAGGCAAAGAAGTTTTACTAAAGTAGGCTATATTAATTTATATTTTTGAAGTATGCAAGTCACTTATTTTCTGAAGGGCGCCTATACAAACATTTTAGCTTACTGTGCTATATCTACGAAACTATTTAACATATTTAAATTTAACATTTTATTATGTACTAGCGAACCGGCCGGCTTCGTCCGGGTACAATTGAGTTTTACAGTGATACTCTAATGAATTAATTAATTGGGAAAAGACAATTAATTTATGTGAAAACAGAATTATAAAATTATACTACGTTGGTCTAGGTTTTTAACCCGACAACCAAGAAGTAGGGTATTGTTTTTTGAGTGTATCGGTGCAACTATCGCGTAGTTGCCACATTTCCGCTTTCCAGCGTCGATGTATGAAAATCAAAACGCGAGTTTCGTCAAGTTGTAGCTTTAGATATAAGTGTGCCTAGGTACTACTTTTTGCTCTTGACTGAGGGATCATCATTGATCACCAAAGTTAAGCAACGTTCCCAGCGGCACACATTTGGATGGGTGACCGTTTAGTGGTATAACATCTGAGCGCTTCCGGGCTTCGGAAGGCACGTTAAATATTCTGTCCCGGTTGTTATCGATTAATAGCGGTCGTTAAGCCATTTCAAAGGTCCTTGGGCGGCCTGATAACTCTGACACCAGAGGAAAACAATATTTCGATCACGTTCCCAGCCGTTGCAGAATTGCGTTTTATTGTTATTCCACAGGAACTGTACAATTTTCCGGGATAAAAAGTATCTTATGTCCTATTCCAGGACCTAAAGTACCTACATACCAAATTACATCATCAAAATCCGTTCAGCCGTTATGGAACTGAGTGGTAACTAACAAACAAACAAACAAACAAATTAACAAACAAACAAACAAACAAACAAACACACACACAGACTTTCGCATTTATAATATTAGTAGGATAGGATCTATGACAATAATCGAATGTGCTAATATATAATCTTTTTTCCCTCCATTTATGATGATCATCACATGCCAATGGAGGTTTTATGTCATATATTGAGAACCAATCAACTGTTTTGTATACAGAAATCCTTCTTTGCCAGATTTTTTTTTGCAAAATAGTGCCAGGTGAGTAAACGAAACATTGTCATATTTGTGTAATAATTCTACTAATTTCCACAAAATTTTGCACGTCAACAGAAGGCCAGGGAAAGTTACATACGTAATTTAAATGGGATCAGACAATAAGTTTAAAAATGGCGGCCATATAAATATTTTCATACGTTTGGCCTATCTATTTAACAATTTCAATCAAACGTTTTATGCTGACATTATCTATTACAAGCATCGTGTACGGAGTCTCTTTTTAAGCAATTTTGTAAGATAGCCCCCATTTAAGAAAATAATGTTTTTATGCCATATCTCAGAGACCAATCAACAGATTTCCATCAAATTTTTCACACAAGTAGCATTATGGTAGACCATATAAACTTATGTGTTTTAGTGGATCAGACACTTATTTTCAAAATGATGGCCGAGTAAATATTTTAGGTTAGCGAACCCTATAGTTCAAAACACTACACTGATTATATTCGAAGTTGATGCTCAGAATCATCCCCGATGCAGTTGATTGTAAGCCAGCTTAATTTTACTAGTTTGTCTAAATTGGAATCCCGGGTAAGTCACTCGTGTATTTTAATTGTCTTTGTACTACTTCACGTTTATAGTTTCATCTCTAATCATATTGCTGTCAATGATACGTCAACGCCTACCTACCATCTAACTTTTAAGAACTTCACTAAAATGTATTTTCACCCGTGTAGAGTAAAGTAGGGTCATTAGTTATCAGTAACTTCTTGTTAATTAGAGACAAAGGAAAAAATTCAATAATTGGACTACGGGTTTGGGGCAATATTTGTAATTCACCCACAAAATATTTTACCTAACTTTTCTGTAGTTTATTTTACCAGTGTGCACACAAAGTGGGCGAATTTTTCACCGTCGACAACCATTTTCCCCTCACAGTGTAATTTTTAATTTTATTTCACAATCAAATTCTAAAATAAAACAATTTAGGACTATGAAAATAACAAACATAACTTATTTCTGAAATATAACAAAAGTATTTCAACTACTGAAAGTGCACTTGCGAAAAATTCACAAGTTCCACAGAGCGAAGAACATTATTTCTATTCAGCACCGAATACAAAGAAAAATTATAAAGGTATTCAATCCGAAGTCAGGCTTGCTACAAATATTTTATTTCACAATAGAAATAGTGTATTATTTCGCTAATAGCATTGGTTTCTGCCATTCTGAAAATACTGTCATAAATACGCAATGCAGATTCTACTCCCGCTGGTCACTTACGTCGCCACTAGTTGCTCTTCTGGCTCGTCATCTATCGCTTAAGATCGTACAATTGCCCAGACTCTAGTGCCTCATAAACTCTGCCGACTCGGAGACCCGTCGCGCTTAATATCTCTGGCCCTGAGTCACGCTGAGGGAAACTCTGACATTAACCAGAATACTCCATGTAAACGCACAAATGCAATCCGCTGAAGGTCAGGAGGGTGCGAACCGCTAAAGGTTTGTCATGACAGCACGCGTACACTGTTTACAAATTCTCAATAAATCACTGAAAGTGCTGGCAAAAAATTATCCGGATTTCTTCGTAAGTACACGGAACTCCCCTCCCCCTCAACCCCCTTCCCAAACACACTGTCTCTCTCTCCCTATCACACACATACACACTCACTCCAACACTCTCACTCCAACACTCTCACTACAACACTCTCACTACAACACTCTCACTACAACACTCTCACTACAACACTCTCACTACAACANTTAAGATCGTACAATTGCCCAGACTCTAGTGCCTCATAAACTCTGCCGACTCGGAGACCCGTCGCGCTTAATATCTCTGGCCCTGAGTCACGCTGAGGGAAACTCTGACATTAACCAGAATACTCCATGTAAACGCACAAATGCAATCCGCTGAAGGTCAGGAGGGTGCGGGCCGCTAAAGGTTTGTCATGACAGCACGCGTACACTGTTTACAAATTCTCAATAAATCACTGAAAGTGCTGGCAAAAAATTATCCGGATTTCTTCGTAAGTACACGGAACTCCCCTCCCCCTCAACCCCCTTCCCAAACACACTGTCTCTCTCTCCCTCTCACACACATACACACTCACTCCAACACTCTCACTCCAACACTCTCACTCCAACACTCTCACTCCAACACTCTCACTCCAACACTCTCACTCCAACACTCACTCTTAGTCCTCAGTAAAATATATATATATATATATATTATAACAAAAATAATGTCAAGACAATGCGAGAATATCACAAGCAAAAAATAAGAGAAAAGGTTTTTTTTAATTTACGGAAATTTGAAAGTTTGGCACGTTTACGGAGAAGTTTCCATGATTTGGGCCTCACGGAAGGCATTTCCGTAAATTAACGGAACATTTCGGTAAAATATTCCGTAAAATCCCGTAAATTTTTAACAGTGTAAGAATGCGCGGCGGCACGCCTTTATAACTTAAAACCCTGGCAGGGTTATCGCTCGCCTGTCATCCGAACATCCCGTCCTCACTCTCCGCCTGCTATCAAATCACTACTGTGCGTGCTCTTCAGCTCATTCGAGTGCGTAACAATATTTTGAAATGAAATCAAAGGTCTGGATGACTTGTCACAGCTACGGAAAAATCACTGGAAGTAGTATGCTTCTTGGTTGATATTTTTTCACAGGATGTGATGAGGCTGGATTGTAAAGTTTAGTAGTATAGGCGTAAAAATAAAATATGTTAGCCTGAATCCAAGACGTATTTGCACCTCTTAGTACAAACCAAAAGGAATGAACCATTATAACCCCAGATAAAGCAGATTTGAGTTGATGCATTACCACAAAAACGGAGAAAAATTGAACAGAGTCGCAAACCACTGATAACACACAGCACGAAACTGCTGGAAAGGGCCACTTATCGCTGCTGGCGGCTGTTATCAGCGGCACGCGTTACAGACCATCGCCTGCTGCAGGGCACAACGCCGCGCCTCATCAAGTCAAGTCAGCTAATTTATCGACGGCGCTGATGATCTACCGCCCACCTCTACGGCGCAAGAGGAGAAGTTATAATCCGACCTCTCCGCTTGTGGGCGTGGGACTTGAGCTAGATTAATCTGATTCCAGAACAGCGCCCTCGACCCTTCACGGCGCTACGAAACAAGCGACGTTAAGCGGGAATAAACCTGCGAGAGGGGAAGAGTGCCGGGAACTCCGCGAGCCTCCGCGTAACCACGCCATGAACTCGAGTTAACGTTTCGGCCAGTGTGCTTGCAAACATCAACCGAGTCGCTATATCCGCAAACGCGGACAAAAGGGGGGGAGGTGGAATGAATAATCACATAAAGCCACGAGCAAAACCGTAACAAAAATTAGCTCGGAACTTCCAACGCCCAACTTCGGGAAACTCTACTCGCCAAAACTCATCCGACCTTCCAGAGGCCGCACGATCACATGCAAATAATTGTTAATCAAAAATTTCCTCCCACATAACGAAGAGCGACACCACATACACGCAAATTGGTGCGAGAAAAGTACACATTAGAAACGCCGAGTGTATGTGAAGTTAATGTTTTACACCATGCTAGGGGTTTCATAACCGAACACATTATTTATTTATTTTAACTCTACGGTCGCGAATCCTACAACATCATTTGGCAAAGAAAATAACACGTGAAATGTGGCTTACATTTTCAATACTTGTTAATTTTCTTTCGGTGCATAGGTCACTATGTAAAATTCAATATTCATTTCCTGAAATAAACTACCTTTCACTCGTGAACATAAACTCGACTGAACAAATGTAGATAAAGGTTACTAACGAAAAAAAAAAAAGTTCGTTGAAAACAGTAACACGTGATTTATGGGCAGCATCCACCTTTGAAGGCGGAGTTTAACCACTGGCTTGCTGTAATGAGATAATGCATTTAAAACGGAACCCTCACTGCCTGAATAATGTGTGATTGAGAAAATATACGCTACCACTACAAATCCTGTCATCTAGATGTTTCATGAAACTAGTTGCAGCTGCTATCGTTATCTTGTATTACATTACGTTACAGACGCACTGTAGGTTTTTCACAGACTAATTATTAATCGCATGTCATAATTAAAAGAAGAAAGTCGCCTTCTGTAACGTTCTAATTCGAAGCGTTTTTTTTCCAAAGACGTTTAATGCCTGGTTGGTAGGCAATACCCAAAACTTTTAAATTGAAGGTGCACAATACCGAAATGGTAAGTATTATGCTCAACATAACAGTGTTATGTTCTTCGTACATACGGTGACCGAACGATATATATATATTTTTTTTTTTATTTATTTATTTATTTATTTTTTTTTTTTTTGTTCTTCAGCTGATTTTCTGCTTATATTTGCAGCCTTGTTATTTTTAACAGAAATAATTTTGTTTATTTAATTATTTATTTTACAGTACGAATCGGCGTAACAGAAGCATACAAACAGAGTTTTTCAAATTCACAATTCTTAAGAACACGCCTTTTTCTCCACTTAATTCACAATGTGAATAAAACTGGTATAGTAGGGCTTTTTTACTCAAGACCGGGTTACTGAAACTAGACGTTTCTCGAAGATCACACCCAAAACCGTCAAGGCAGATAGTAAACCGCAGCATGCCTGGTGTTTGCTACATTAATGCAGGGTTCACGACTCATTCAAAAGGTAGGAGACGCCATATTTCTTCACTGTAATATACCACAACATAATAACTGACAACCAACCATCTCGGTCGCAGAGAGAACAATTATAGGCACTGAAATAATTTTATATACAAATTTGATGCAATTTGTGAACATGCCTGCGAAAATTATGTCTGCCCAAGAAAAGTATGAAAATATAAAACGCCAAGCAAATGCGAAACAGAGTAACTAATATATATAATATTTAACGTGAATTTACAGTTAAAAAAAAAACTAATTTGGTATATCTGGTGCTACCCTATCTCATTTGCTGCACAAAACATACTTCATTCATATTTAAAAACATAAACTAGCATATTTGCAACCACAGAAACATTTCCCTAAAACCGATTTAAAATAGCGGTATCCACTGAACTCCTTGTGGAACTTAACTAATTATAGTTTTGTAACGGCCTGAATAAATCTTTTCGTAGTAGAGGAAGGGCCGAGAATGTTACAACGACCTTCGTTCGTTCCACGCACAACTGGAAAGTACGGAGTTAACTTAATGAGCACGGGGGAGGGAAGTCTAATATTGAGCATTCGTCTAGCAATGGAACACCAGATGGACGCGCTTCAGTAGGGTCGAGCAAGCTCCGTGTGAACAGACTGCGATACTCCTAGCCATTATTTTATCATCACTCAAATTGCCACTCGGGGCGCGTAGAAAGCTTTTCATACGGCATGTCCCTGATTCGCCACTACAGCCGGGCTAAAATATTAATATTTTTATATTAACTCATTACGCTTTCCCGATTATACTCTGTAAATGCGGCAGGAAGAGTAGCTGCAAATGGAAACCCTGTCGTTAAATGTATCTCTACGATTTCCGCATTTGTTTTTTAAACTTCTCATTTGGGCACGGGGGTCTGTGATCTGCCGTCTCTATTGCTGTGGAGACAGTGCGACAACAGCGTAAAACGAAATTTACAACAGGAAAAAAATTAAGATTCATCATTAGGGGGTGGCTACTCTCCAAGAAGAAGCTGAAGGCTGCGGCCGGAAAAAATATCTTGAAAGAACGGGGCAAACGACGACTGACGAGAATCATTAAACGTAACATACGTGCAACCCTTTCTCAAATCGGTGCAGATTGGATTTGTGGACTGCCCTGCAGGATTCGTGGTGTGAATTATCTCCTGTATACCTTCAGGCATTAGTCGAGTCCATGCCACGTCGTCTTGCGGCACTTCTGCGTGCTTGCGGGGGCCTACACGATATTAGGCTGATGTACCATTTTTTTTTTTGCTCTTCAGTGTATATCCTAATCGGCCGCCCATCTCACGGCAAGCGATACGAAGAATTTGCACACGTCTCTTGTCACGAGGTGATTGGAATTACACAAGAGTGCGACGAAAGACTGCTACGGGCGAGAAACAACAACACGATGTGTTGGCATGTGTCGATACAAACCCCCACATGGGTACGCGAGAACTTTCCAGGTTCGTAAGAATAAGAAAACAAGTGTGTTACGGATACTGTGCCAACAGGAATTCCATCCATATCACGTGGCTCTTTATCACGCATTACATGAAGGTGATTTCCAGCAGTTTGTTCAATTTTGTAGGTTTGTTCTGATGTCTGCAAGGGAGGACAGCAATTTTCTGAAGAACATACTATTAACCGACGAAGCGACCTTCACAAACCATGGGCGCGTAAATTTACGGTCTATGCACTACTGGGCGACGGATAATCCGCGTGGGTCCGGCACGTGGAACACCAGCGACACTGGAATGTGAATGTGTGGAGTGTAATCGTTGGAGACTACGTCATAGGGCATTACTTCACTCAAGGGAAAATGACCCGCTGTGCATACACCCATTTCCTCAGAGAGACCTTACTGGCACTTCTGGAAGACATACCGCTCGACATACGTCGTGATGTGGTTTCAGCATGGTGGTTGACTTGCGCATTTTGCTTTAGTGGCGAGGCAAGTGTTAAATAAAACGTTTCCAAACGGTGGTTAGGGCATGGCGGTGTTGTAAGATGGCCAGCTTGCTCTCCCGACATCACACCTCTCAATTTTTCCTGTGAGGAACATTGAATGATAGGGTGTACAACGCGGTTTCTACGAAGCCAGAAGACATGCAGGAACGCATTGTGGCAGCTTGAAGAGGCATTACGCCAGAAACACTTCAGGTCGCTCGTAGCTCGCTATATGTGTGTTTACAGATGTGTATTGCCGTCGACGGTAAACACATCGAGCACATACTATGAAAAGGCATAATGTGAAGTGTTTCAACCATAACTGTGCTCTCTTGAACCATGCATGCGGATGCGATTGCGTTTCGCCTTAGTTTGGTTTCTTCGATTTTTGTTGTGTATATGTACGCACTCGTTACTCAGTACAGTTCATGACTAGGAAACAAATCTCCTGAATTACGTTGATATCCGAATAAAATGTAATGTAGTGATATCAGACTTGCACTCACATTGCCCGTCTTCCCTCCGCTGCGGTGCTCTCCTTTTTCCAATATCGTATTCCGTGCACCTTGCCTCATTATGGTAAGCGCTCTGCTGGTATAAGGAAGCTGTCCCGCAAGGATGAGTCACGGTGCGTGCTGCTTGCTTACAGCTGTGAGTACAGGTCCACTGCCCCATACTACCGGCCCATTTAACTTTATCATATTTGCACATTATTTCTTGGCGTTTGTGTGTTACTTTCCATTGCATATGCTTTATCACTAAATTCCTCTCTGCACGTACTTCCAGATGGCGTCGAAATAAATGTATGTATGTTTTCAGGGGAAAATACATATCTTGTTTAATTATTTCTGTCCATACACGTGTTACGAATAGTCACTTTGCTGTAAATTACTTGCCACCGTACGTAATTTAATTTAGCGAAAACCGCATTTCGTGACCTTCAACAGTTTCGAAAATTTTGGAGGTGTCCACGTTAGGCGGACCACCCTGTGTGTGTATATATATATAATAAATATATAACAAATTTATAATGCATATAATGCATGTATAATAAATATACAATAAATATATATAATATATATATACACACGTATCTTAAGATTTGCAGTTTACGAAAGTATGTACGACACACAAGGAAAATAAATAAAAAAGTATAAAATAACAGCGTAAGCTGCGGCGAAGACTTCTTACATTCTGTTAACAGTGGATCATAAAATAGTAATTAAAACAGTGTTTCGGAATTCCCCACAAATGAAACGCTATCACACTATCGCTACAATTATAAAGGCGTCTGGCAAACAATGCAGTAAATGACTAATACAGCAGCGCTATAAAATGAAGATATATACATTTCTACAAAGTATCCGTTTTCTATAAACCGTTCTTGCTCAAGCGTATAACCAGGCATTTAATGTGCAACACTAAAGATGGCTGGATTGTAATATAAGTGTTTTATTATACGAGGTACACTCACGTACCAACGTAAATACCAGACTGTCTATAAACTTTACGACAGCCAAGTATGCTGCCCGAAGCAATGGCCCGCTCCGAGCAGATACAGCGAGCGCGTAGTAAACTCTAACTCCCAAATTACGCAACTTATCATTTCGATGACTTAATACAATATTTCACGAAAACTTACACTGGAATTAATTTGTAACGGTGTGATTATGCTTCCCCCGTCAGCACACCGATTACATTGGAATGATAGTCTCAAAATCATCTAAAAGGTAAGATGCAAATAACGCTATATCCAAAGTATAGTACAATTTTACAATTAATCTAAGAATATTACATGAAACTTATTTACACACACAATATATAACACACACAAACTGCTTAAAAACTTGAAACTAATTTCAATTTAACCACCCATTTCTGATTACCTTCAATTTCCCATTATTACAAGAGTCGCCGTTTCATCCCAGCATCTGTTTTTACAGAACTTTATGTGAAATACGTTAAGTATATATGAACTCGCTCGTTATTAATCAAACACGTTTCAGTAGTAAAATCAGCGTTATGCTTGATAAGCTTACGGTGTCGAGTAAACACATGTTATTAAAAACCAAGGGGTTCTTTATTTAAGCTAGTGGAATTACTGTGGCATTACCTTTTCAGTTTTGTGAGTTCTTCATGCCAGCATGTTAAGATGGGGCTTTGCGAAGAGACTACCTCAAATTAAATCTTGAAACCGTTTTGTACGCGAATCCAAATTCAACGTAGCACTAAAAACAGTGCGTGTGTCTAAAACGTGTCTGCTTATTTAATTTCTACTGCAGTTATGGCGCAGCTTTTGAACGCAAATTAAATTATTAAACCTGTTAAACCGAAAAGGAAGGGAGAGGCAATTCTTGGTTAAAATTCACTTATCATCCTAACTGATATTATAAATGCGAACGTGTGTTGGCTTGTTTGTTTGTTTGTCCTTTCACGTCGCAACGGAGAAACTAATCGACGTGATTTTTTTGAACAGAGATAATTGCAGGGCCGGGAAGTAACATAGGCTACTTTGTATCCCGAGAAAATATCTCATTCCCTCGGAGAAATTCTTACTGGAAAATGAAAAAGTACACAAACGGAATAGCAATGCAATGTTGCAACCGAGCAACAGATCGACGTAATTTCTTGCACAGAAATAGTTTGAGGGCTGAAAGGTGATATTGGCTACTTTTTATCGCGACGAAAAATCTTAAAAAATTTACAAACGATAATAGTGAATCAAGTCGGAAAAAAGTTTGCCGCCAGAGCGCTTTCTTGCAATACGCTGTCTAAACCGTTAAAGATGTGGTAAAGAATTGTGTAGAATAAAAAGACCTAAAAAAAAAATTACTCCACGGTAGCATATATCTATCAGAGAAATACTAATAAGTGTTTCTACCATTTAAATCACAGAGACGTTCAGTTTTATAATATGTATAGCGTATAGAAGATTAACACCACGTAAAATTCAACTTTATTTATATAAAAAAAACCTACACGATAATTATGTAGTCCACGCGAGCGGTGCCGCGGGCACAGCTAGTATACCTACATATGCGACGATAGATACCAATAGGGTGCGAAATGAATTCAACCGCCAATGTTCGGCTGCAGATCGTGCGAAGGTAACGTCAAGTACGGGCCGAAGTGCTTGAGATATTATAAAAAAGTATTTCGCGTGAAACATTGAGTGTATGAACAATGTGTAAGTGAGATCAGACATGCCACTACTGAATGAAACTCTCACTGCTATGTTTCAGAAAATTAATTGAAGTGAGTGAGCGTGATGAGGTGGGGTGGGCGGGGTGAGGTGGGGTGGGGTGAGGTGAGTTGAGGTGGGGTGAGTTGGGGTGAGTTGGGGTGAGGTGAACCGAGGCGAGGCATGGCGAACTGAATCGAGGCATGATGAGGAGGTGAGAGGGTGAGTGAGTGTAGAGATATGGGCTGCTGTTAACATTGGCGTCTAGAGAGCCGATGAGGGTAAATACGATTCCCACAGGAGATAATCCGGGAGCGACACCGCCGGGAATCGAACCCGGTTCGCCTAGGTGGATTAACTGAACGTAGTCACTTTTACTTTGTTTTCATTTTCACGACGAGGAGGCATTTTTACGAAGGATTACTAATGAAAATGTCTACATCAGTGAAAAAAAAAAGTGCCTTTGGGCAATGATTATAAAACTTGCCGTTTTTATAGAAGTAATATTAATCTCTTAAACTTAACTTGCGCGTATAAAAGAAATGCTTTATTTATCAGTTACCTGAGATACCATTAAATGAAAACCATTAGCAATACTATTGGTAATTTTTCTGTGAGAATGTCGAGGGCAATACAAATTCTGATACTGCTATGCGCAAGATTTCTTTAAACGTTGATTAAGGCCTTTGCTCACAACTGGTAACATGATCTAACTTTTTAAAATCTTTTGTAGTTTCAAGTTTAACGTTTACAATATCAACAAAAAGCTTGAATGCTTTAAGAAATTTTCCATCGTTGAAAGCACTTTGCAGAGAAGGGAAAAAAATTTTTTTACACTTTAGGAAAATATTTTTTCCCGGAAGAAAAAATGAAAATCATCACGATTTCCGTATTGATTTGCACAGTCCAGTTGCCTGCACATGTGAAAACTTTTCATTTTTCTCTCGTCCCTTTTGCCTTGTGCCGCCTCCGCTTGTTTTACTTGCACCGTCCGGAGCCCCAAAAGCGAATGAAAAGAAATGAAAAGCTGCTCCTCCAGTAACAAAAGCAACTTGAAGTAAAAGAAACTACAAAGGATCAGAAACGAGAGCACGTGATGGTCGAAACTTTGAGACTTCTTCCTTCCTTTCTCCGCAACAGTAGCCCAGGGAGCTTTTATCATATCATACATGTAGGGAAGGATAAAAAAAAAAACTCTCAGAAGTCTGATGCAGAAGAACATTCTGGGCATTTCCTTCGTCAACTTTTCCCCCCGGGATGTCTAGCATTATGACTGTGAAACGCCACCGCAACATGAAACGCATCCTCTATTCGCCTCATTAAACTTAACGGCAACAGTGTCACTATTTACATTCAAAAATGTTAACAGGAAATAAATATCGTATTAAACACAATATAACTACAATAGTCAGTTACAACTTCAACTTGCACGTTGCGGAATCGGTCGAGTTCTACGTCACCTTCCACGTGTGCGTTCGCCAAGCGACATTCTTCAAAATTAAGTAATTACAAAAGAGAGAGAGGAAGATAGAGAGAGAGAGAGAGAAAAAATATACGCTATAAACTTCAAATTTTAGTTTAGTTCTGCAGCGAATAACTTAAATTTCGTAATCGTTATTAGCTGTTTTGTTAATATAATAATATTAAAGGTTTCGTAGTGATAAATTGTACAAGTTCACGACTTTCACGTCACTTCAGCAACGTAAAATACATCCGGAATCCAAAGCTCTACACATAAAAAACATCCACTTCCTTTACATAGGAAAAAAAAGAACTCTAATAATTGCGGCGATGACAACCACTATGAAGTTCTACCCTAGCGTTTCTAAGAAGGCTAAAAGTTATATCGTTTCGGTACTTCCCGAAATAATTTTAAAAACTTAACAGATCACTTATTTTTTCTCCATTTTATATATGCTCTCCTCCCGCCGTTGTTTTCGGTCAACTGCGATAAATATCCAATACGCTGAAGACGATTGAGACGGCAACTGCCCGCGAGGTGATCTGCAATCACGCCGACAACCACGGCGCCGGCCGATGTTTACACTGTCGTGCGTGCCCTCTACCAACACCGGCTATAACTATAGTCCATTCGCGGTCTCTTCACACTTTCTGAATCAAACCTTCGAAAAATCACCCCTTGTGTAAGAAGTTTGGTTGTTTCCTAAATTGCGATTCTAAAACCATGGGACAAACATTGAGGGGTGGTAGAGCTCACTAAAACAAACAATTATTGCATAGGAATATATGGGCGGAAGTGACGCGTTGAGGCACAAACACAAAAACATTACACATTAACGGAAACATAAAATGTTCATTAGCAACATACGTAACGAGTGATTCCGTACAGAAAATGTTAAAACCGTTGCTGGAAATGCATCCACCAACAGTCACGCATGCTTGGCGACCCCTACATATGGCGTGATTGGCTGACAATGGTGGCGATAGTTGAGGGAAGTAAAACGGTGCGCCAGTGACCTGCTGCATCAGCATCACTCCACCGACGCTACCAAGCTTGCATTACTGTCTGTGGTAGTAATTTTGAGCAATTATTATAAACATTGCTGTAAAAAGGCATTTAGCGGCGACGTTGTAAATAAACACTGTGTCGCATTTCATGTGTTATTTGTGTGTTTGTGCCTCAACGCGTCACTCCCGCCCATATATTCCTATAAAATAATTGTTTGTTTTAGTGAGCTCTACCACCCCTCAATGTTTGTCCCATGATTTTAGAATCACTCTGTATCTATAAATATTACATTCGAGTTATAATTAATATGAATAAAAACAGAGAAAATAGCTGTCTTGGCAATGCCTACTAAGAAATAGTTCTTATGATGAATATAACAACACCGAGAGCGTTCGAATGTGGTGTGTTGTCTATTTGGTGTGATTTTCTGGACTCGGTTAAGCTTTGTTTGCATGAGGCGGATAAATAACCTGGAAGTAGAACTTTGGCAGGGCTTCAGAAAAGTTGGAAGCAACCGTGAATGGACTAGAGCATCGACTATTGGAGGCGAGTTCACGCCCTTGCTTGTAAGCAAGTATTTCTTATCAAAAGCGTGTCTCATTCGCCAAGACGTCGCGAAGCAATTAACTGCGATCCTGTATTTGCTGCCGCGCTGCCGAGGTGAAGCAGTTCACAACTTAATTAATTTCGCCGGGGAATACTGAAGTTACGGTAATTAAACTTGGCCTCCACTCAAGGGCACGTGCCTTTACGCACAAAGAACAACAATCTCGCATCTTGATCAAAGGCGTTCGTCGTAAATGAATTTCTACTAGCTAATCATTATCATTTCCTACAACCGCATAAAAAACGATTGGCAAGAAAATTTGATTAATAAATCAATTCTTGCGAATTTCCATATTGAGCCACACGGTTTTTATTTTCCGAAGACAATGCAAAATCAAAAACCTTGGAACTGACCAAAGACACTAAAAACCAAACATTGGAAACCACCCGAAATCGGGAAAACTCGACTTCAAATCACCTGAGAACGGAAAGGAAATAATGCACATTATTACTATGAGGGAATTTCACTAATTCAACGACAATTCCTACTGATCTCTCGTGAATCCCACAGCGCGGGATTTTACTGGTCTTTCAGTACAGTACAGCATTTTTTGTCGTTACATGCCGTATGGGCGACAATGCCGTCACCTACAAAAATATTATTGCAATTTAAAAATACTTCATGCATCTAACGTGTATGTTCTGTGCAACTGTCTTGGCTAAAAAAAAATACGAAAACAATTTATAGTAAAATAATTCTATGGGTGACACGTCAGTTACAATAACTCCAAGGTAAAAACAACTTTTAATGAATCATCTTACAAGCTTAAACCATCGTTTCACATTTAGACCGTACAAGCATTTATAAACCGCAGTTTAAGTTAAAACCTACGGTTAAGTATTTTTCTGCAACCAGTCAGATTATTTTTTACTTCTATGCCTAGATAAAGTGACAAAATAACATATATTTAATATTACCAAACCGCCAGAAATTTATTTCTGGCTAAAATAGCTGGTTTTCTAACAGAAGCACAAGCGACTGATGTTTCGGCGACATTGAAATTGAAATACCACACTCCAGTGTTTGTCAAAAATTGTTTGCAAACGATAGCGAGAAATGTGACCAATAAACTACGTGAGACTGTACAAGCACTAACTTCAATTACGCCTATACATTTGCTGTCCGTGTTACGCGTAGTTTATATCAGATTTCAACGTAAGACGTACGTCAGCAAGCTATATAAATAACACCACCTAAACAAAAACGTTTAAGAACTTTATAAGTTTCTCGAGTCTGTTTCACTGTTTTGATATTTTCATGTTATTTAACAGTGTTGTAAAAAATAGTGTTATACAATACATACGTGTTATGTTTTTGAGAATATGCTCCACAGCGCATAATATCTGACACAGTGCATTTATTGGTGTGTATTAAACAACTGCTGCGCATTGCAAACCGTCGCGCGGTTACAGAAAAACAGCATTTTCCCCCGTGTTTAACGAAAGGCATTTGCAAACATATGTTTTTCACTTTCAAAACATCGTGAAAAAGCTTCTTGTTTTATTTACACTTTCACACTAGGCGTTCAACAGCCATCGTCAAAATTAATTCCGCTACCTGTGTGTTAAACATTTTTAGCAAATTTCTGCGCGATATGCAAAATTACAGCTACAGACTGGACTTTTTTTTTTATAAATCAAATATGACCTACGAAAACAGAAAATTACACAGGACCAACATCACAGCACCTGAAATGACTCCAAAAAGTGTATTGGAGGAACACTAATTACAGAAATACACTGACATTTGCTTGGATAGGGAATGAAGAAACCACGTGATCCCCC
>NQII01000997.1:79888-102242 GCA_002778355.1 Clitarchus hookeri | reverse complement strand
CAACAGGCCCATTTTTTCCGACACCATGAAGTACACCGCAGAGGAGTTGTGGAAGCCTTGGCCACACTCCCGACGCCAAGCACATGACTGGGAATAGATCGCCACCACACACATGCGCAAATTGGTTCGGAAAATTGTAAATATACGCGAACCAGTGAGCCAGTAACGGCCTCATAAAGCCGTCCATGCGACCTTATCACTCAAGCAAGGATTATCGGTATTAAAGCCATTAATCAAACGTTACCCAGTAACGTGTCTCCATTGAAACGACAAAAACAGTACATGGCCGGAGGATTGCATCCATCCCAAAGCTTGGTTAATTTCATATATGCTGTTAACGGTAAACTGAGCACTTTTGGAAACCATGATTAATATATACTCGTATGCACATTATTTATTATTTCACCATGTGTAAGATTAACACGGCAATGGACCTGCTCACTTTATCAATGCGTCGGTCAAGCAATATTGTGGGATTATGAGAAAAGTAAATATTTTGCAAATTCAATAATTCTTACAGTTATATGAATTTAAAAAAAAAAAATACAGGAAGCAAAGAAGGATTTTCAATATTCACACACGTTTACCTACCGCTTTTAATTCAATAGTAAGAAGCGGAACTATATCCCTCTGTCGTTACCAACTTTACTGGGCGAATGTCAGTCAGTGAGCCCGTTAAAATATAAGCAGGCAGGGGCAGTGGCATTTTTCAAAGGTTGATTTCAAAAGTGATCAGTTAATCGTGTACAGCCTATATACAAGTTATTTTTATTTTCTCCTTACACAGAATTTTGTTCGAAAATAACGTTAAAGAAACTACCAAAGAGAACGACCGTGAAGTTTTGTGCTAAATATCAGCAAAGAAGAGTGGGTCAATTTTTTTTTTACTATAGGGTAACTACGCTTTTTCATAGAGCTGCATCAATTGTATTTTTCAACAACATGAGTTCACATGTCATACGTCAAATGAGTTAAGGGTGGTGATTTCTAAGTCTGACGATCGGGTGCTTCCCAAGAACTTGTCACAAGATCTCAGGATGTGACATAGCTGGGCTTATTTTTTCCCTGCTTGGTTCACTAAAGAAAATATCATACGCTGCGCGTTTTTCCCAGACACTGAACGATTTAAAGGAGAACAAACATACAAACTCTACGTACTGACAATGGGGTACTCAAAAGAATGACCAGGAACATAGAAAGCCGTGTTTAGGTGCTCTTTCAGCGTTTACAGTAGAGGTTAGTAATCTCTGAGAAGTAACCTACTACACTTGTGGTACAATAAATCATCGTTAGCGCGTTTCTTGTTGAAATAAGGGAATAAGTAAATGTGCCAGTCTCATAATAATCGCTCCGTACATGTTAACTTTCGAACAAACTAAGAATTCCTTATCGACAGAATGCGTATGATCCGACTTCTCGCTACCCTCCACCCCACACTCTGCCGCACCGCGCTGTCAAATAGCTCAATATTGACTTCTCAAGCACTGAGGCATGGGCACGTACACGGCTAGGTCAATCGGTTATTCGACGAATATTCGAGGCAATCAGAGAGACGGTAAATTAGGGGCAGCCTTGTTACCATTGGTAAACAGATCACGTGAGCGTGCACTCTCACTTCTAATCAGTGGAAAAGCACTGATTGTTTCGGTGAAAAAATTTCACGGATTGAATAAGTGACGGCCAACTGCAGCAGCGAATTAAATATTGTTATTGAATTTAGCCAAATAATTACGTGAAATAAACATCTTCACGACAGTTTACTATTTATATGCGCAATTTACCGCAATTTAAAAAAGTATTTAAAAAATTTGCAGGTGGCCGGGATTAAACTCGCACACTTTTTTCCAATTTACTTTCCGACAGTTTCCTTACCATCTGAGATAACAAGGCAAGTTGTCAAGAAAAAGGAATATACAGTGGCTCGCATTAATATTCGGCCACCTATGATTATGACAGTTTCATGTCCTTATGTTACATAATTAATGAAGATAAACATAAATAATATTGCACAATCATTCTTGTATGCTTTAAATGAAATGTGGCGGTAGCCAATAACGGAAATGAGCAATGCAACTTACAAACAATATGATTTTGTCATCACATGCTGCATACGTACGCCACTTTAATATTCAGCCATCATCATTCAAACACAAACATAATCCTCTTTGCAAACTAAACAAACAGTGTTTTAGTACCTGGTAGCATTGCCACTCTGTTTAATTACTTCTCGCAGGCGTTGTGGCATATTAGCAATTATATTCCTGGTACATTCGGAGCCAATCTTACTCCATTCTTCCTTGAACCTTTTCCCAAATTCTTTTGTGGACCTAATTGTTCTAGTACACTGTCTTATTTTGAGTTCATCACACAGATTTTCTATGGGATTCAGGTCGAGTGATTGAGGAGGAGTGTTAATGACTGTGGGACAGTTATAAAAAAGCCAGCTCTTGACAATGTATGACTTTTGTTTTGGGTCATTATCTTGGTAGAACTTTATCGTGTTCCTAATGCCCAGATTATCAGACCTCTTGTGTAGGTTTGCTTTCAGGATGTTGAGATAATATTCATTTTTCATTGTTCCATCGACACGTTCTTCACTCCAACACCTGCTGAAGATATACAGCCCCAGATCATAATACTACCTCCACTGTGTTTCACAGTAGGTTGTATATTCCCAGGTTTTAGCTCCTCGTTTGGCTTGCGCCATACTGTTACTCTGCCATCTGAACCAAACACATTCAATTTCGTCACCTCATTAATGAAAGGCTTCTTTCTAGATACCCTGCCATTATATTCTGTTCTTCTGATAACTCGTCTTATGGTTTCTGGATGGACGTTCTTTCTACATTCATTGAGTACTTCCGTGGTAAGTTTGCAAGCCCCAATTTTCGGATCTTTCTTTATTTTCTGTCTCGTTTAATTTCTTTGGCTGTCTTTTTTGACGTATCAAATCTATTCTGTCTTAATTTTCCCATCGAAAGCGTGTACTTATAAATTGTATGCCCTTAATTTTCGTTTTTAGTTTGATTGGTACCGTTAGGATTGTTAAAACGAATAGTACATATGAGTGCACTCTCTTTACCCCATTATATGCAAACCTTCAAACATATCGCTGTGATGATTACACATCAACGAAATGAAAGACGTAAAAACCGAATGAAAGACGTAAAAACGGAATGAAAGACGTAAAAACGGAATGAAAGATGTAAAAACGGAATGAAAGATGTAAAAACGGAATGAAAGACTGAATGCTCATGTTACCTCATAAAATGGTGTTTTAAAATATGAAACACATTTTAGCGAGTATTTTGTGTTGTATTAGTTTATGCTTTATTTCACTTGATGCACGTTGTTTGACGGCCATTTTTACACGCTGTTTAACTAATCCACCAGTCAAAAAACCAATCACTGAAAAGCAGTGACAAAAAAATACTGTGAATCAGTGGGAAATGTTATTGAATCAATAATTGAAGGAAAACTGGTATTTTTTTCCATTGATTCATCTGTTAAATTTACTGAAGTGACTGTTTAATCAGTCAGATTGTATTAACTGATTGAAGCAGTGAAATTCTCACTGATTCAGATTTAGAATGTGCGCGATACGTGTAACTAGGTCACTTCGGAGAGAACTTTAGCAAGTACTCATTAGTTTCAAAAACACTGCAATGTTCCAATCTTAAGACGTGCTCTGTCTACTTTCCTGCCGATAACAGTTCACAGAGTCCATATGTAATCCCTCTTTTTTCACCCTCAAAAAATATTTGACAACAGTAGCACAAGCCGCCCATAAAAACCGCTAAAGATATTACAAGAGATAATTATAATAAAAACACTAACCACTGGTAGGTTATGAAAATAAGGAAGTACATAACACTACACTGAGGACATACATGCCTACCCAACAAGGATCACGAAAGAAAAAAAGAATATTGGCACTCCCAGTCCGAGGTTAGACTTCGAGTCTTATATTTACTGACTATTTGGGGGCCGGGTCCAGTAACGAATATTTGTTGCCAAAAATGCACTATTAAATCTATTTGTTCATAATTTACCGATATTTTAATTATAACACGTGAAACTGTACAGAAACGTTGTGGGGGAATTCAAGATGATTACATCATCAATTATAGTTCCATTTTTTTTTTTCAAAAGAAAATTGGTTTTGTTCCTGCAGCATGACTACGTTAGCTACGTACTTATGCTACGTTGATAACTATGTAAATTATATATATATATATAATGGGGTTAGAACTTTTGTAACAAAGCATTCAACATCTTGTGAGTATTTTCGTACATACAAACGTGCACACAGTGCATTAAAAAATGTTTATTTATTGGACAGCCCTATACTCGGTCAATAAATCAACCTGTAAATCAAATCACCGATGAAGCCTCAATTTCATACGTTCTTAAACACACGGGCCCGGTTACCAAGCGGGTAGAAAGCCGGCCATCCAACAGAGCCACTTTCGATTTTCGGCGGTGTTAGCCCTGATTTCCATTATGTGGGAAAAGTGCTGGACGTTGCGCCGTTAATCCGCTCTTCGCACGCATACGTAATGCGTTCTCGCTGTTAAAATCGCCAAGCGCAACTCAGGTATAGGCGAAGGAATTTAGAAGATGCAATCACAATTTTAAAGCTACAAAATAATGACAACCATGTGCCATATTTGCGTAATAATTCTGTCAGTAAAACTGTCAAATGCTAAAAACTTATTAACACGTTATTACAGCTATATGAAAAAAAAAACCCCCCCCCCAGGAATTTAACACGAAATTTTGATCACATAATATTTATATTTATTAGTACGGTCGACATAATCTGGAACTTGGTCACAGAATCTTATCCTGCAGAGCATTATTTACGACATGGCTACACAACTGTGTTTGTCGCCCTTAACAGCAACAGCGTATGAGACACACGCCAAACAACGTGATAATGGAGGTCCATGTTTTGGTTACAAAGATGAATGTACAGCGGCAAACCTTTGAACTTTCCGAATTATACACTTTCTTCTTTATAAGTAGTTTCCTCGCATGCATTGTCCTTTGGTGCAATTTTCTAGATTCTATAGTTTTGTTTGCGTAAGGCGGAGGAATATCCTAGAGTGGAACTTGAACAGGGCTTAAAAAAAGTTCCGGCTCTGTTAAGAGCCGACCAAATCTCTTCACTCGCTCACTAAAGAAAAGTTGGAAAAAGCAGGATATAACGAGAGAACCTTATCCTAGCCGAAGTAAGGTTAATTCTACTCAGGTTAGGAACAAAACGAGTTTTCTAATGCGAGAGTTCGGCATAGGGAAAATTCCTGCCGCTAGGTGCGCAGTGTCCCAAAGAGGACACACATAAATACATTTTTAAACTACGTAAATAATAAAAGAGAATTGTTTCACTTAGTTGCGTAATTATTTTATATTAGATTTAGGATTATTACAATTTTTCTTTTGCTTTTAACGTAGAAAATATAAAAAATCCTGTACACATGGGACACTAGCGCTTACCTAGTGGCGAAAAATTTTAGTTACCAAACTAAAAGCATTGAGCTTTTCAACCTGAGTAGAATAAAGCTAAGCTGAAATAGGTTCTACGCTACCTCCACCGTCAGAAGACACAGTAAACTACAAATTCTCACTTTTTTTTGTATTGGTGGCAATGTGGATAAACTAGCAAGCTGTTATTTTTTATTATTATTATTATTATTATTTATTGTGACTGGCCTATGTTTTCTAGTAAATAATATTTATGCGTCGCTTTTTCAGTTATTTCATATCACAAATACATTTTAACGAATATATACTGTAACCATGAAGGCGAAACACTACTTTACAACCAGTTTTATGCGTACGGTCATAAAAATACACGTGACACGAATAAACAGGCGAAGTTCTCTTATACAAAGAAGACAGTGCTACCAACTTCAAAATTAAAATATGCAAATCAAATAGGTTTATAAAATGTCTGAAGAGATAGACTACATTACCGTAAATATTTATATATTACCGTATATATTTTTGATTGCATTAACATTTTATATACTTTGTTTAAAAATGCAACAATTATTTTTCAATGCCGAAGTTGTTAAACTGTAAAAAGTTTACTTCGGGTAAGGTTTATTCTACTCAGGTTGGGAAGTTCAATGCTTTTAGTTTGGCAGTTAAAATATTTTGCCACTAGGTAAGCGCTAGTGTCGCGTGTGCACCGGAATTTCTCTGTTTTCTACGTTAAAAAATTCTAACAATTTCAATAATTATGAATAAAATATAAAATAACTACGTAATTAAAATCTCTCTCTATTATTCGCGTAACATAAAATTTTAATTAAAAGTGAACCCTTCGGAACACTGCGCACCTATCGGCAGAACTCTCATAAGAAAACTCGTTTTGTTCCTAACCTGAGTAGAATTAATCTTACTTCGGGTATCTTCGTTAAAGGATTATTAGTTTTCCCTACTCGAGTTACGAGGGCCTGCATCAGTGTCTTGAAGTGTGGATAATACGCGTGTTGAGCGGAAGCAGGTATTGTTAGTTAAAAGGAGCATGTTGATTGGGGGGAGGGGATCAGGGTGGAGCCGCTCGCAGAAGAGGGGAAATTCCCCCGCCGTTCGATCCCAGGGTTCTCCTGTGACTGGCGTCGGCGCCATCTGACCGGCGACCGAGCAAGCAGCGAAGCTCGCATTCGACTTCGCTTCGCGAGCAGGCGGCACGAAGGTTTCTCGGTTTCTCGCTGAAACCGGTACAAAACACTTAAGGGCATTCCGGCGTCAATACCGCCACTGTTATTCCGGTAAGCACCACCGCGGGCGTGACGAATTTGCTGCTGCGCACTGCTGTGCCGGGTCACTTGGTCAGTGATGTACCGCCACTAGCGACGTTGCCACGTCGGCTGTCGGGTCTGGCACTCCAGTGTCGTGAACCGTACGTTTTAATATTATATTTTATTACATCCCAGCACGGACCCTGGGCCGCGGGAGTTGTTATTTGCGAAACAGACAATTATGAAATAAAAGATTGAACGCAGTTATGAAACAAATACTACAGAACGGTAGACAACAGTAGTTTGCACGTTCAAACGTGACATATGACACTAAAGTGTTTACTTTAGCTATTATTTTTAAAATGTAAGGGAACATAAGCTTTTTTTTTTTTTCACATTGCGCAAGTAATTGTACATGTTTAAAATATATTAAGAGAATACAAAGAATACTAGTCAGTGTGTTCAAAATAGTTATTGTTGCGTATAGCGCTCTAAGAAAGTAACGTATATATGTGCAATAATGGCTTAATTTAAATGTCGTGGTTATCTTTCCCGGCACAAAAAAAAGCCTATGATTATAGGTGTGTGCGTATGTGGTAACTGACAGCGTAACTGTCGATCGTGCTGCCACAGAACATCGTATTTTGTTGACAGTCTAATTTATTTTGGCTCAAAAAAAAGATTTTGTAATTGAAACGTGTATTTTGTTAGATGAACAAACTTAATTTTGTTGCTTTTAATGTTTTGTTTACTCAACAAAATATTTTGTTGGGGCAACTAAACATATCTTTGGCCATAAACAAACAAATATTTTGTTGGCTTTTGTTTCAGTGCAGCGCTTACATTCCTCCTCTGCTCCATATTCTTCCAATATCACCCTCATTGGCTCCCAGTCCCTTAGAAGAGCCGCCCAAACCTCTCAAAGCACAGTACTGGCAGGGATGGCGATCGACTATTTTCGCAAGCGACATTCCCTTTCTAGGCCTGCCTGCCATACAGCAAGTCGTGAGTGGTTGCAACCTGTAACACCAGTGACTATTTCTTTGCGATTTTCCTCTAATTTATTTCGAGGAAAGCTCGTTTAATTCCTCTGATACAACCACAAATTTATCTTATATTTTAGAATAAATACGACTATGCCTATTACTTCGTTATCAACGCCACTGAAGTGTTACCTTCGGGTCCCAAGTTTACAGGTTAGATATACAGGCAAGCCATAGGTGCTAGTGATATTTAGGTGTACCTTTTATGTTGATTTGGCATCTTCAGCGCCCTCCGGAATAACCAAATTATAAAATCATGATACAGTTAATTTAATTTAGGAAGTTTATTATATAGTTAGTGATATATGTAACAATGTTAGTAGTAGTTGTAAAATGTATGTACTGTTGCACCTGGCGTCCTGGCAGGGACGAGCCGACCGCCATCTTGAATGACATCACGACAACCTTCTGCTCTGTCATTCCTTGCAGACGTCGGCCATGTTGGATTTCCCCTCCCGTTGGCATTCCTGGCCAACGACGGCCATCTCAGACCTCCCTACTTCACGCTCTTGCATTTCGCGTGGGTGTTTTTCTCAGAGTCCTCCAGATCCCCTTTATTTTCGCATGCTCTCTCGTTCCTTCCTACCGGATGTCCTCACCTCACACTCTTGCATTACATGTGGAGGGTTTTCTCCGTGCCAGCACCATCCATCTTGCCTGAAGAATGTTCAAGTTAATTGCCACGTCATGCAACTTCTCTCAGCATGCTCTGTCATTCCACCATGGTTTTCTCATATTACCTTTGATCATCTTTCACCTGGCGTCTTGATGGGGACGAGTCTGATGCTCTGTCATTCCACCATGGGTTCTCTCATATTCCTTCCGGTCTCCTTTCACCTGGCGTCCTGGCGAGGACGAATCTCATGCCGTCATTATATTTTGGTTTTCTCACATTCCTTCTGGGCTCCTTTCACCTGGCGTCCTGGCGGGGACGAATCTAATGCTGTCATTATATTTTGGATTTCTCATATTTCTTCTGGGCTCCTTTCACCTGGCGTCCTGGCGAGGACGAATCTCATGCTGTCATTATATTTTGGTTTTCTCATATTCCTTCTGGGCTCATTTCACCTGGCGTTCTGGCGGGGACGAGTCTAATGCTCTGTCATTCCACCTGCGCGACATGGAGCGAAGCCTGCCCACACACGCTAGCATAGAGTCGCACCGCGCACGTGCCGAGTACGTCCTAAGCCCACTTATAAACATAGTTGGCTGTAATTTCCGAACTGTTTAAGATACAGCCACCAAATTCATAAGATATTCATTCGTCCCCATCGATGAACAGTGCCGCAGGGTCAAAAACGCCCTAAGCCAACTTATAAGTATAGTTACCCACCATTTCCCACCCACCGAAGTTATAGTCACCAAATTCATATTATATGCCTCACCTCTGATGACAAACAGGATGGTAGGAACAAGTACACCTTAAGGTAGATATATAGCATCTAATATTTCGGTACACAAACTGTTTGAAGATAGTGTTCACATTACCTGGATTTCAACCTTTTAGCGGTATGAACTCGAGCCATCTTGTTCCACACCTATTTTCTCTTCACAGATAATGAAGGATGTTTTTGGCTTCTTTTTTCTCATGTTCGGTAGTCGGAAACGTATTTTCCACGCAGAAGCTTCGCAAGGATTGAGCTACGTGCAGGAAAGAATACTGCGCGAGCTTGCCCAACGTCTGGCAACCCTGCTTGGGCTGACTCGCCACCCTCCCACTCCGCATTCGTGTCTGCCGCATGGAGCGTGAATCCCCGTCTGACAATATGGCCTTGGCAATTTATACTTTTACCCGCAGTTTCTACATTATTAAAGCTACATATCTGCCCTCGCGATGTTTTCTTATGCCTTTTTCTTGCTCAAAAAAGCAGTATAGACAAACCTTATGTACTTCTGAAAACCTGTGAGTTGTAGGGTTCTTAAAACATTAAAACGGCGAAAATAATATGTTAGACTCCCAACACCTTACATTTCATTCATGTATTCGCAATTGTGTTGTAAAACTCTTGTATATGCCGTTCATTTCATCTTAAAATCTTAATTAGGCTTTATTTGCGACGAAGACACTTTTTCCTTATATTAACTGCTGGGACGCTGTTCAGCCTGGTTGAAGGAATTTTGCACGTCTGAGGCCTAAAAGCGTGGGAGCGCTAGGGGCGACCGAGACATGAGCATCAACTCTCTCATGGTCTCTACGCGCGAAGCACTGAACTGGCGTGCAGTCTTGCCGTCGATAACGTGCCTCTACGAGACTTTCAGCGGAGACCCTACCATTTTATGGCGTAATAATAAAAATAAACGTTTTATGCACGTCCGTATTCCTTTTTTAATGTTCTGTACCGAAATGTTCATACTTAAAAATGATCGTGAAAACACCCGTTTGAACCATTTTCACTATCACAAAAAAAAATGGTTTAAAGAGAAATGGATGAACTGAAAAACGTACACAGACGCGTAACGTTTCTTAAAAGCTATTCGTAAGCAAACCTCACCCAGACACGTTGGACGGTTTTATAATAAAACATTTTGTGCTGGAGCTCTGCACACCGTTCAGTTGCCTGCCCAGGCGGCCACAACGTAATACTGTAGTGCCAAGTCTTAAGGCGGCCGCCCGCCTGCCTGGAGTTATTTTCGCGCGGGAGCGATAAGGACAACACTGCCACGCGCAAGTGCGCCATCGCCGCTACTACGCGCAAGGCTCTGAACCGTGTGCAGTTTGTATTGCGTGTACCTACAGTTGCACCAGAAAGTAGTGGCACACCCACAATTTAGAGGCCGGTTATGAAGAAGCTATGTATTTCAGTAAAAGACAATTGCTGACGTACATAGATTGAAAGATAATTCTGCACCTGTTCATAACCAATATATACACAGAAAAAAAATTTGTTTTTGCAAAACAAAACCATTGGAACACAAAATACAACTAAACCCTTCACCAGTATGCACATGAAGAGTTTGTGTGCATACCCTTAGCATTTATAACAGCTTGCAGACGTCGTGGCATGCTGTTTATCAATTTGTGTCACTGCTGGAGTGATTTTTAAACCATTCCTCCAGGAGTCCTCTCTCAAATTCCATTTTTTCAGACGAAGAGACGTTTTCTGATTTGTGCGCCGAGATGCTACCACAGATGCACAATAGGGTTCAAGTCGGGACTCTGTGGTGGGGTACGAAGCATTTGCGTAGTATAGCAACCACTCTTGGGTTTTCATGGTGGTATGTTTTGGATCATTGTAATGATGGAAATGAAATACCCCATCAAGTCCTAATTTCTGCACACTATCGTGTAAATTACTGGGCAACACCACGATGTATTTCATATGGCCCATTGTACTTTGGATTCTAGCTATGTTTCCAACTCCAGAAGCCGCCATACATCCCCACACATTACATCACCTCCTCCGTGTTTGACGGTTAGAAGAATGTGTTTGGATTGGAGTTCTGTGTAAAGCTTGCGCCACACTTTCTCCTTCCCTCAGATCCGAATAAAGTGATGAACTTCGATTCATCCGAAAATATTACAGTCTTCCAAAACTTAATCGGCTTGTTGGTATACTCATTAGCAAACTGTAAGCGTTTCTTACGGTTAATTTCCGAAATGTATGGCTTCTTCCTTGGATATCTACCCTGAATATTAGCCCCACTCAAAACATTACGTATAATCTGAGCACTCACATTCTTGTTGGACATCTGTTGGGTTTCTGAAGCAATTGATTCCGCACTTTAATTAGGGTCTTTATGCACCAGACTGACGATTCGTCGACGCTCCCGAGTTAGGACCTCCGAACGCCCAGATCGCCGCTTACTTTCTGTATCACCAATCTTTTTGTATTTGTTTACGATTGCCCTTACTGTAGTGTAGCTGGCTGAAAGTTCCTCTCCAATCTTGCGATAACCTTTCCCTTGTGGATGGCGCAACGCTGCTATATCGCCTTAAGACACTGAATGTTGCTTCTCCTTTACTCATTGTGAATACTGCCGTGTAACAATGCGCGAGATCTGTAAACAATCTTCCGGGGATACTGCGTCAAATGGCGTTGCGTGTAACACACCACAAACAATACGCAAAGAAATCATTCTGTGTGCCAATACTTTTTTGCTGTTCAGAAGTGACTCTTTCAATTTGTATAATGTATTTATTTGTTGTGGACTGGTAATCTGTGCAAAAATATATTTTATGTGATATACATCAGCAATTTTTGTTGCTGTACTGAAATATATGGCTTTCTTCAATAACCAGCCTCTAAAATGTGGGTGTGCCAATACTTTTCGTGGCGACTGTATGTGCTTCTCAGCGGAACAATATAATTTTGTTGGTGGAAAGTCTGTAGCAAGGTTCAATGCAGACTCCTATATTTGTTTCGCTCGTGTTCGAGTAGTATGTTTTAAAATGGAGCAGTCTGAAAAAGCCGTTCTTTAACGATGTCTGAGGGCTTCAAAATAATATTTATAGCATGCGTGACATCTTGAAAGTACGATTCAGTCATCGCCTGGGGCGTGTTTTAGTGCGTTAACATAGAGCGAGGACACGTTTTCATTTTTTGTTTTAAGTGAATACGTTTTTTAAAATTAAACGGACACATGGGGTTCCAGGACACAGAAACGGCGGTGTACCTATGACTAAAATGTACACGAAAGAAAATTTTTCTGTATTTTAATCTTTTTACCTACCTTGTCACCCATAAAAGTTAGGTTAGGCCTAAACTGCAGCGTTGAAACACTTTCGTAGTTTCACAAATGTGTAACGAGCAAGTTTGTTAATTTCCCGGGAAATAAATGCATGAACATGCCAAAAACAGCCTGTACAGAGAAAATGGTGACTAGTCGCGAATTTCTGCACTGACACAAACATATTTAAAATTCCTGCTATTACAGCGACAAACACATTTAGAACGATTTTATATTATGCAACTCTCAAAAATTTTTGTTTACCATTTTGAAGCTATACTTTGAAAGAATAGCTGATGAGAGCAGTTGAACCTACAAGCCGCTTCTTTAAAATTACTTATTTTGATCACTGTTCACATAAACAAATACTGAACAAACCAAACACGAAAATAAGAAAACGAATGGTGATCATAAGGTCGTTTTGTCCCTACCGCACATCAACAGACATACCAGTCGAGGCCTTTGTATTTTACGAGAATCGTTTCCCGCCAAGCGAGAATCGCCAAGTGACGTCAAAAGACGACAGCCAAGCACAGAATGCTTTTAATCCATCCGAAAACAGCAGAATTTTTAACATATTCGAAATGTTATTTGTAACGTTTTAGACCACGTTCTTGAACTCTGCTACAGGCACACAGTTTAGTTAGCAATATTTCTCAACATTTGTAATGTTTTCGGCGAAACGCCCGACAAACGCATGTTCCCCAATGAGTACTCTAAATGCAACTTTCCTGCGAATTTAACCTCAAAGGGTCGACTGGTTTTTGAAAAACAGCCTAAGGAACGAAACGTGGGGCACACTTGGCACTCTCCGAACTGAACTTAAAGTAACTTCAACAAGCAGATCATTACTCAATTTGATGAAAATACTCAACCAACAACGCTTAGTGCCTAATAAAACAATTGAGAAAAACTACAAGTTTTCCACAATCGAGCGTAATAGCACGAGATGACTATAGTTTTCCAGTGGCATTCTAACCTTATCACATGGAAATAGCATCGCAGTTACGTAAAAAACGCCAACTCACTTCCATCGTACTTAAAGCAAGAAATGCGCTACTAATATGGGCACAGAAAGAAGAAAATTTTCCTGACACACTGGAATGCAGGCAGTAACGGTGATCGCCGGTTCTCGACCTAATTGACCACTTGGTATCGTTATTTCAAATTAACTGAAATGACGCTTCGAGAGGGCCCGGCTAGTTCAGCGTTGCCTAAAGGGATATACATTAAAAAAAACTATCTTAATTTCACTTTCTGAGGAAAAGCAGGAGTAAATAAAGGCTACGGCAGACACTCGCACACCCGTGAAATATCTCGTCGCAACCGTGAACGCGGCACTCTCAAAGGAATAATTCAACGACTCATTCCTCTATTTGCGCTGCAGTTATCAACAATTCGAATAATTTAAAACTATTGAAATGGATAAAACGAACTGGGGAAGATAAGCATGGCTGATATGCGGAAAATAAGGAGCTAAAACTACTGTTAGGTGAGTGAGTGAAGAGATTTGGATGGCTCTTAACATCGAGGTCTTGAGAGCCAATGGGGGAGAAGTGAGGTGAGTGTGGAGCAGTGCCGGAATGAAAGGGCGGGGTAAACCGGAGATCCCCAAAAAAAACCCCGCCTGCCAACGGCATCGTCCGGCACGATTCCCACTTGCGAAAATTCTGAGTGAACCTGCAGGGGATTAAACCCGGTTCGCCTTGGTGGAAGGCGATCAGTATAACCGCTACGCCACCGTGGCCGCTACGACGAACTGGGGAAGATAAGGATGACTGATATACGGGAAAGTGGCGCTAACACTACTGGTGGAAACAAGATTTTCACCACGATGTAAACAGAAATAAACAACCGGCACAAGTAGTGTGGATGTTCGCGGTCTACAAACATAAATCACATGCGCCCCAGCGCCAAGGCAAAGTGACGCCTGTTCCAGACGTCCAGAGGTGGTGAGGGGGAGCGGGGAGCGGCGAGAATGAAAAATAATAGCCAGCAAAAGCAGAGAGAGCAGATAACTTTCAAGAAAAGAAGCTACTGTGATTCTCTAGGGAGTAACAATGCCACTTCCACTCATTCTTCCCTTCCTTTGGGCTCCTCCGTCCGCCATACAGCAATGAGCAACAGGCATACACCTAACTGTACAAAACTATATTGAGCTATCTCGATGCAACCCTTCATCTCCTCTAATAGCTCTGTACTAAAGTAAAGAAACAAGATACAGTCTATCTCAAGAACAAGTGCACTTTGACAGATTTGAAGGCAGTCCTATTTAAAGATTTTTCCATGGATACCCCGCATTACATGGTGTTTGCATAAACACGCTGAGGTGACTGTCAACATTCCCAGTATGTCAATCTAAAATAATTTGCTATGGACATATCTGTACACAGACTACATTCAGAACAATAAAAAAAGTGCATTCGCTCGTGAGATAGACTATGTAAGTGGCTAGAACTACTGGATATAATATTTTGTGTAAATTTAGGCCACCAAATGAGCGTATAACATCAATAGGAATTAGTAATAAAACTAAATTCTAATTAAAATGTACATACTAAAACAATGAAATAAAAAGAAACTAAAAATAAAAAACATTAAAAAAACTCCAACCATCCTTTACTTACATCTCTCGTGGGAGGCCTTGCTGGTCGTGACTTCAGCACGACCGCCTGTGGTACATTTACGGTTAATTCCAAGTTTTCTGAAGCCCTGCTTAAGTTATATTCCTCCGCCTCGTACAAACAAAGCTTAACCAAGTCTAGAAAATTACACCAAAGTGACGGCGCACCGCGTTCGTGCGCAATCAGTTCAATAACATTTTTAAGTGAGAACTATTTGTTACTGAGCATTACAAACACACCTGTTTTCTCTCTGTTAGTCATATTAATCATAAATTAAATATAATCTGTAGATAAAATAAGTAAAAATTTTAATTTAACCCCAAATAAGTTAATTTTATACTAAGGTATAAAAAGCTTGTGATGCATATCATTTTTCTTGGCGCAATATAGAGGTTCGTTTATTCAAGCGTGTATTGTGCTAGATGGGCAAACTCTATTTTATAACTTTTCAAGCTTTGTTTACCCAACAAAATATTTTGTTGAAGTTAATAAAATATCTATATTTGGCACAATGCAAACAGTTATTTTGTTGACGGGAACAAACCCTTCTCTCAGTGAGCGTTGTGGCGTCCCCTGGCGGCAGTTCTAAGAAGCCGATTGCAGCCAAAGTCAAAACGGTTGTAATACTCGACGGAGAAAATAGTACATCCGTGCAATGTGTCAACTATACAATGTCACAACGTCCCCTCCCTTAATTTTTTTAAGATTATTTCCCTTTCGGGAAGGGAAGGAAGCGCTTGGCTGCAGGTGGCCAGTGTAAGCATGACACACTCGAGGCCCAGTGTAAACTTTCCCTCGTAGTTTGAGGCTGATTCCCGTGCCTGTGATCGAGTGAGAGAAGAAATTTGGGCGGCTCTCAACGTCAAGGATCTCTAGAACCGATGAGAGTGAGGTCAGGTGAGTAAGGAGCAGCGCCCGAATTACAAGGGCGGAAGAAACGGGAGATCCCCGAGAAAAAATACCGCCGACCAGCAGCATCGTCCGACGCGATTCCCACGTGCGAAAATCCTTGGGGCGATCCCCGCCGGGAATCGAACCCGGTTCGCCTTGGTGGGAGGCGAGTAGTCTAACTACTAAACCACCGCGGCCCCCTCCCATGTTTGTGCTTGACATTTCCATGCGCAGGTATTCCTTGAATTCATGCAGGCAGATGCACAATTGCTCGTGTAGACGGCTAACGGTTATAGACTTCCCCTACTTTGTGTTCATCATCCACTCTCGATAGTTACGCAAGCGCTAGGCTTCCACGCCTCCCCGGTAACATGGATCATTTGTCCGAGTAATAGGTAAATATGATGGTGCTGGATAGCAACTTTATCGTCTTGTGGATAATTAGTCCTGGTGCGGCTATTTTCATGGCAATGAGAGTAGCTAGTTCGTGGTTAACTGATAACTTTTTAAGTCAATCTTTGAAGAAAATAAATTCCTTTGCCGTAAATGCACATGCTCCCAAAAACATCGGCAGCGACGCAGGGGAAGTAGCAAAGCCTTGACGTCGGATTAAACATCGGCAGCGACGCAGGGGAAGTAGCAAAGCCTTGACGTCGGATTAAACGTCGGCAGCGACGCAGGGGAAGTAGCAAAGCCTTGACGTCGGATTAAACGTCGGCAGCGACGCAGGGGAAGTAGCAAAGCCTTGACGTCGGATTAAACGTCGGCAGCGACGCAGGGGAAGTAGCAAAGCCTTGACGTCGGATTAAACGTCGGCAGCGACGCAGGGGAAGTAGCAAAGCCTTGACGTCGGATTAAACGTCGGCAGCGACGCAGGGGAAGTAGCAAAGCCTTGACGTCGGATTAAACGTCGGCAGCGACGCAGGGGAAGTAGCAAAGCCTTGACGTCGGATTAAACGTCGGCAGCGACGCAGGGGAAGTAGCAAAGCCTTGACGTCGGATTAAACGTCGGCAGCGACGCAGGGGAAGTAGCAAAGCCTTGACGTCGGATTAAACGTCGGCAGCGACGCAGGGGAAGTAGCAAAGCCTTGACGTCGGATTAAACGTCGGCAGCGACGCAGGGGAAGTAGCAAAGCCTTGACGTCGGATTAAACGTCGGCAGCGACGCAGGGGAAGTAGCAAAGCCTTGACGTCGGATTAAACGTCGGCAGCGACGCAGGGGAAGTAGCAAAGCCTTGACGTCGGATTAAACGTCGGCAGCGACGCAGGGGAAGTAGCAAAGCCTTGACGTCGGATTAAACGTCGCCAGCGACGCAGGGGAAGTAGCAAAGCCTTGACGTCGGATTAAACGTCGGCAGCGACGCAGGGGAAGTAGCAAAGCCTTGACGTCGGATTAAACGTCGGCAGCGACGCAGGGGAAGTAGCAAAGCCTTGACGTCGGATTAAACGTGTGGCGTTCGAATTTGTGAACACTTAATTAATTAAATTTAGTTTCCGTTTGTTTCAAACACACAAAGTACGAATTAGCACGTAAGTAATACCATGTTCCTAGCGATTTCGCTTAATCGACACACGGCAAAATGACAAAGAATAGGCAGAAGAATAGATCCTAAAAAGGGCTTTCAAAATGTATTATATTTAACGGCAAATACCGTGTATAATGTCACAACATGCTTAAATAAAAGTTAAAAAAAAATTTCTTACATCTATCATGTCAAAAAGTTACATGTAAAACACAACTTATGTGTGTAGAGTAGTAAGTTTGGTTTTAACGGTCACTGCTGTAATGACATTGGGCCACAGAGAAGCTAAATTATTTCTCCCGATACTTATTATTATATATAAACTTATATATTGGCATTTTTGCTCATAGTGAACAGTGGTTAAAAACAGCTACTTCCAAGAAAAGTCACTTCAACGTACGTATTTCAAAAATCGCTTTTTTGAAGTACACAAAAAAAGTTAGTTTTTGTCCTGGCAGCAAGTATAGTATGGCCCAAACTCTTGAGGAGGATAAGGGGATAAGGATGAAAGAGAATCTGTTCTAAGTGCAGGGCCGAGAGCAGACACTGCACGCCACCCGCAGTTATTTATTACAGTCTGGGTCAGTGGCTGGTGAAATGTTCGACGCGAACGATAGTCTGTGGATTTTTGACCACTGCTTCCACCAACCCCTTTCTCCTAGACCGTTCTTCTCTACCTATAAATATCAAGATGCCGAAGTGTTTCATACTTTTCTTTTAATTGGATATAGAAGTTATGTTGAAGTAAATCAACCGCGAGCAACGTCAAGAAGGAATACGACTAATAAAGTACCCTAGTAGGAACAATAAAAAAAAATGGATGACAGCGGAACAATGTCGAGTACACATTAGCAAAATAGGTCATTATTCACAGATATTGAAGGATTGCTCTGAACTAAACTGTGCTGAAGAGCAACACCCTGCATCTGGCCAAGTAACTGGGTGAGACTAGAGATTTTATGTGCTGAAGTGTAACTGGACAGATTGCAGGATACGCACGAGAGACTGATACAGAAAGCAGGCGGGGAAGCTTAGAAAGTGGATCGGGAGAAAACAAGGCTGCCTAGGTGATTAACATTAATTTTGGGTAGCAGAAATTTGTAACAGTCTAATGACATTTCAACAATGACAAAAAAGGTGTACTTTACTGGAGGGGGGGGGGGTATAATTTAATTGTGGAAAGCATTTCTATGTAAAATATTCAAAATTAATTAATTATAGGCTATTCAAGGTAAAATGAGCACATTTTGAAGACCTCCCATTTGAAATAATGGTCAACAAATATATATTATTGTAGCATTAGAGGTTAACTTTTGAGTCTGGTGGAATGTGTACACTGTGCTTATTTTTTACATGACAATATTTACTTAAAATCGTGGTGGAAGTATAAAATACTTCTGATAGTAAAAAAGTAACTAGGGCATCAAAAGTGCTCATTTTACCGTGAACAGTCTATGTGAATGTATCAATACGCTAGTGTCACAGAAAAGGACACTGTTGCAATACGAGTTCGCGATTCGAAAATATAAAAGTATTACTGTGGAAGTATAAAAGCATGATGGAGTCGACCTTTTTTTCAATAACATACTAGGTCCTAGTATCCACAGCTGAGCATTAATGAAAGCAAGATTCCTCTTCTGGCAGACAACTGAGCATCGTCATGCTGGCGTTTCAAAGTCCGTTGACCAATTAGAACCACAGCTTCAAGAATAAACCAATTTTCTTAATGTTATCCCGGATACGTTAGAATAATACGCCAGATCAATGTGCTGGTTCCTCGCGTAATAACCAGTAGAAAAGTCGACACGTGCTTTTTCTTTTGCGACGGCGAAATCAATTTTGTATGTTAGTAGCCAAACGCTTAAGTCCACAGAGGGAAAAATAGGGTCACTGCCTGCGATTAGGTTATGTTGTCGTCACTTTTGAACTGGATGTTACACAAAACCAAAGTGATTTCAGATCAACGTTAACAAAGTCTTTTACTTATTCCTACGTCAGAAATCAGCACACGGATTCAGCAACAGTACACGCGTGGGAGAGTTTGTCAACTGTCACTACCGAGAATTATTTCCGGCGTCCTGGTTCGGCTACCAGATGTAGCACCTGAAGAGAAAACTCTGAAATATTAAAACATTCGAAATAAATCCGCTGGGAATAATACCGAAGCGGACTAAATCTGCGACCGATAATACCTCGTCGGATTAACCACCTTTGAGCGTACAAAAAAAAAATTACAGAACAAGAGAACACATAAGTAAGGATTAAGATGAAAACAAATGTAACCCGAAAGCGGAAAAAAAATTCGGAGAAGTGTAGGAACTTTTTAAATTTTTTCTTTAAATGTCACAGCATTGTAATAACTGTGTGCGTGGAAAAAATACAAGCTATAAAATTCATCTGAATCTTCATTGAAACGTTATACATATCAATAATTGCAACAACTAATACTTAACCTGTATCAAAATAATTTGGTTTCTTAAGTTTTGCTTTGTCTGCAATGGACATCGATAAAACTGATTCTGCAATATACATATATTTGATTGTCACTGTTACACTCAGATGAAGACGACTGTATTATTTCAAACACAGCTGTTGTAATTACGGACAGCTGGCGTATTTCTACGTCCTACTCACGTAGATCATAAAGTCTCTCATAAGGCTCCCTTAAGTTTGATTCATCATTTATTAATATTGAACTCTTTATTTTCGCTTTATACCATTAAATTTTTCTATGCTATTTATTCCTCTGCTTTCTTGCCTGTCTCCGCTCTTTCATTTAATTATGTATCAAGTTATTTTCTTTTTGATAAATATGAAATATCTACACTACATGCGGAGAACGTTCATGATATGTAGAAAGAAGTCCTGTCACCGAAAAGCAATATACTTTATTGCCAAACTCATACAGTACATTCAACATTGATGAGGTCGAAAGTCGCATGGATCGATGCCCTAGGCCATTTACACACAAGTCATCATCCTCTACGAATCGTTACCAACCAGCTTCTCTCTTAAACGCTGTACACGGTAAACTGAGCACTTTTCAAAGCCTTGCTTAAAATCTACTTATGTGCACATTGTGTATCCTTCCATCATATGCACAATTAACATTGACATGGACATCACTTTATTCATGCGTACGTCAAGTGAAACAGTGGAATTATTATACAAGTAAATACTTCACAAATTTGCTCATTCTTACACTTATATGCATTAAAAACAGATACTAAAATAAATACTTTAAGTATTTACAGATGTTTACGTAATACTTTTCATTGAACGATAAGACGCGGAAATACTTTCACTCCGTCATTGTCAACTTCACTGGCCGCATGCCAGTTAGGGGCAGTGACTCTTTTCAAAGGTGTATTTCGAAAGTGCCCATTTAACCTTGAACAGCCTTTAATCATGTTTCTCCTGTTGGAAGACTTCACGATCATGGAACGATACAGGCTGAGTATAAAAGAATACCCCAACTTTGAAGGTCTATAATATCAAAACCAAACAATCTACAACCTTGATTGACCAAACAAATGAACCGTGGAACCGTGAAGTTTGTTTACCGTACATTCATAACTGTTCAATGTGACCACTATGAGCGGCCCAAACGACATCTACGCGATAATCAAACTCGTTCCACACTCTTGTCAGCATGTCCGGTGTTACGGTTTGAATGGCGTTCGTAACTAACTCTCCGTTTGAGGTGGTAAGGGGGAAGCGAGCTCGCATTCGACACGTAAATGTGAAGGGGACGGTCTGATGTTTCCTTTATGTGCCCAGAACGAGGTAGACGGTGCCTTCATGTCTAAGCTGGTTTTTAGCGATGAAGTGACGTTCCATACAATTGGTAAGGTGAACCGGCACAACGTACGGATATGGAGTCAGGAGCCTCCACATGAAACCACCGAACACGAGCGCGCTTCCCCCAAAGTGAACGTGTTGTGCGCTGTATCCAAAGACACTGTTTTCGGCCCTTTCTTTTTTCACGAGCCCACCGTTACTGGAATCCCTTATTTGGACATGCTTACATAGTGGTTGTTTCCTCAGTTAGAAGAGGCGGCGGGGGACTTCATTTTCCAGCAGGATGGTGCGCCACCCCATTGGCACCTAGCTGCTCGCGAATACCTGAAAGAGACGTTGCCGCAACGCTGGATTGGTCAAGGAGCAGCTGGTGACCAGGCTCTTCATCACTGACCCCCAAGAACCCCGGATCTTACCCCGTGCGAGTTTCTTCTACGGGGGTACATAAATTATCAAGTGTTTCGTCCACCATTGCCGGCTAACATTGACGACCTCAAAACGAGAATTACGGACGCCATCCAAACCGTAACACCGGACATGCTGACAAGAGTGTGGAACGAGTTTGATTATCGCGTAGATGTCGTTCGGGCCGCTCGTGTTGGTCACATTGAACATTTATGAAGAAATGGTAAACAAACTTCACAGTTCCACGGATAATTTGATTGGTCAACCAAGGTTGTAGATTGTTTGGTTTTGATATTATAGACCTTCAAAGTTGGGGTATTATTTTATGAGAGGCACGTGCCCAATACACTTCGTACCATGACTACTTCCACCCCGCGTATTACTTCCACGACGAAAATCGGCTCCCGATATGCGGTGAAAGTGAATTAAGATTCGCGAATCAACATTGAGGACCTGAGCCACAACGTTATGAGACACGACTAGACAGGAACTCTATCCGCGAATCTCAGGTGCCCGTGGAGGCGAGGGTCGCCGCAAGGACGGGGTTGGGACGACGACGGCTGGCAGACTCACCCGGCATGACGGTACGGCGCTTTCGGCGGCTCCTGGGGCCGCGGGTTCGGTTCCTGGCCCGATGCGTGGCGGCG
>NQII01000997.1:33883-67501 GCA_002778355.1 Clitarchus hookeri | reverse complement strand
GCCCACCCCGTAATCTCGTAGTGTTAAATTGCGCGGGGGAAAAAAAAAATTGCTCGGGCGAAATTCCTTTTCTTCCCGGCCGGGCACGGCGAGGAGAAAACAAGAAGGAAATAATTCGCCCTGGGGACAAATAGTACAGAAGGAATGGCGACACCTTTTGTGAGCTTGCTGCGGGGCGCGATGCGCCTGCCATAGTCCCTAGTCTTCCCGAGCGCTTATCTTGTTCATTACAGCGCCATCGAGCTGCCGCTGTCGTCGAGCGAACTGCCGAGGATGAGTGCGGCATTCGGAGAGACATTTTTAGCAAGGCCATCATTCGTTGATTACAAAGAACTCCTGGGACAAAACAAAATGAAACGTAGGATTTTATGCTTAACTAAAGAATCCAGGTCTTGATCTCAAGACTAACGGAGGCAATGGAACATGATTGCAGCAATTCGTTCTCTCTAACTTTCGCCAATATAAAGAAGAGTCCAAATGTAAGAAAGACTGAGACCACCTTGGATTTTCAGTTCTTGGGTTGTAATCTTATTTTAAACTGCACAGTCCTGCGATTCTGATATGCCTGTTAAACCTGTCGCTTTCTCAGCCAACATAACAGGGCATATTAATAGGTTTCCGAGTATCTCCAGTTTGCAATAAAAAAGCCCAACTTGCTTCAAAGTCACACGGTTTCTTTTCATATGGAGTCATGCCACACATGTGACAACGTGACGTACCGTAGCGTGAAGATACGTTTATGAAAATAAATATTATCTTTTTGAGAAAGGAGAATGCAGAAGTATCGGTCTGTCAGAATGTAAACGGGTGTTGCGACGTTATGAACGTATTCGGGACATGTTTGGGTAAGAATTTCTATACACAGCTAACACACCCCTCTTCTCAGGTTGATATTTCGGTCGAGGACCTTGGAATGGTCACAAGGATATCTTGTACGAGTCTTTAAGACTCACACTGAAATTTACAAGGACATAATGGATAACTCTGCCTTTTCCATGATAAGCTCGGCAAAACCAAATCGCCAGAGTGGTTGCCGCAAGTTAGTGGAGTTTGAACTCTCGCTGCGAAATATGTTTTTAAAAAAAATGCTGAGTTATGTTCTATTTCTTACGAGGAGTTTGCAGGAGCTTTATTCGAGGACACTTACAACAAATTCGGCGAAGCGTAATGTCGTTCAAACAAAGCGGGAACAGTGTTGCATACCGTGACAACAAAAACCTTTCCTAGGTGAATTTAAGTTTTAATTATTTATCAAGGTGTGAAAACACGCAGAACTCTATTAATACACCTCCCAGTTTCCTTTGGTAATACTGCACGAAGTCTACCAATTAAATCTCTATGTCGTCTTATTTTTCTATGCGTGCATTAAGTTCTAGGAAAGTAATTTGGTACAAGTGATGACATTAAGATTAGTAAAATCTCACAGCAGACGTTCCTTGAACCACACGACTCAAATTTTGCAAAACTTTTTAACTAAACAATAATTTATGTCCCAGTTTTACGAATATCTAAAACTTGGCAAGTTTCGTTTTGTTACATAAAGCTGCAGCCAGTCATTCGATCAATCAAAAATAACAATTTATACAGAAAGCTATAAAAACCCTGGCACAGCTTGCAGCATCTGGTAGCTGTATAATAAAGTATACTTCAATGCTTTCGCGTGTTCATATTTCTGTTTTGGAATGCGTTTTGTCAATTATGTGACTGGTTTGTTTTGCGCACAAACAAGGTTGCGTGAACGTCATGGCATTTTTCATACAGGTTTTTTTCTCAGGTTTTAAAAGAATATTGTTAAATTATAACATTTATACAGAAAACTACAAAATTAAATGTAATATTTATGTACGCATTTCATTCTTCCAAACAGAGCAGACGTGCAACATGTCGCCCTAGTCGTAAACCCGAAAAATAAATTAAACGATACGTGAAAAAGTGCGTGGAAGTTCTACCACTTATGATTAACAAGAATATGCACAATAGTGGCATTATTTTAATTTTCTGTACATATAATAAATGTTTTCAATCCACCTATCCAGGAATATCGGTAAACAGTGAACATATCTATCGCAGACTATCCCGCCTGCGTAAAATGCGTAAAGACTGCGCAAAGTGTACCTTTCCAATATTGTAGTGAGTGAAACATGCCACAAAAAGTCCTGCAGGGAGTTTGTTCACTTCATTTCACGCAGAACCGGTGAACAATATTCAAATTTTAACAGTTACGTGTAACGTACAATTTCAAACAATTTGAAGTTCCAACAGTATCTATAATACCAAATCAGATAATAGTTATAAGAGTTATATGAATTCAGATGGCATACGTTATTTAGTTTGTATAACACAGGTGCCTAATATGGCGCAAGAAGTTTATTTACAATTTCAAAAACTGAATTCACTATTTGCTTACTATCAAAATAAAATATTGTATTTGGTTCGAAACTGTTGGTTTCATAAATAAACTTTTTTTAATGCCACCATTTTGGAAAATAGCAAGTGTTTTGTTAACAAAACCTGCACTTTTTGTTGTATTCCTATGCGCTACTTGTACACTGAAATTGGTGTGAATTTATCCGAGAGTTCCTACGATACAAAACAAAAATAACTGAATTTTTTCTCGGCGCTTTAGTAAAAAAGAGGGTGAAATAACTTAAAACCTTTTAATTTGTTGGCAGAGGCCAGCACTGAAAAAATGGAATGATATCTGCTCTAAGTCGCTGTAGGTAGAACTCTCATGCACAACACTAATAAACTTTTTGAGAGATACGCCTGAGCTTAATTATTCAAATTACACTACCTCCCAAAAAAGAGGGCGGAGAAGGTTACTGATTAATTTAATGCCAGTTCACACTAAAATCGATTTTCAGGTTTCCGAAATACGACTTCACCCTACAAACATGTAAGGCCGTTAGCTGGAACATAAGCATTAAAGTTGATAACTACGTAAGTAAGACATGAGAAGTGCATCAAATATGTATTTGTTCCATGCAAGGGTTCCATTTTTTTTTATGTGGTGAGGTACTTGCAAATTACATTACCGCTTTCTAACGACATGGTGGAACTATGTCGGAGCAGGCAGGTATTTAGGTAACTTGTATTTACGCAGCACAGAAACAACGAGAGCAAATTGTTGCAAAATGCACTTATTACCTGGTTTGCATGGTTAAAAAAAAAAAAAAACCGATTCTAAAAAACAAAGAGAGAAAAAAGTAATAGATACTAATGACACTAATGATTATCAGCGGCGTGCTTTTAAAACCTTGCTATTTTCAGATGATCCACACAACCAGAGTAATCATCCGTGTGTTTTGAACTTGACTGAGTTTTATTTGGACTATGTTGTGACACACGTTCTAATAAAATTAACGTGTTCCGTCAAAAATAGCTGCAACTATTCTCTACCGAGCGAGGTGCCGCAGTGGCACACGTTTGGTAGACCCGGTCCGGCCATCCCGATAACGGTTTTCCGTGGTTTCCCGAAATCATTCTAGGCTAATGCTGGGAAGGTGGGATGGTTCCTTTCTACAGGTCACGGCCTGGCTCCTTCCCCGCTTCTGCTTCTCTGAGCCACTTGGTCCATCTGTAATGACCTCTCTGTCGACGAGAAGTTAAGCCACACTTACCCCTGGCTATCACGCGGGTCTCATCGCAAGCAATTATTATGTATATTCTAAATTTAAAAACTACGGAATATTTCGAATTAAATATTTGTTTCAGGGCACAAATGAATTTGGTTATCGAAACTTGAATGTGGTAGTTGAAAAAGTGTCAATTTCAGCAACAATCGCTGAAAGTATCCCACTGTTTGCAATATCTACTCTTCAGTAAAACAGTGTTCTAAACTATCACAATAATGATATATGTTTTCAGAACAGATTGCTGTATTATAAACCTATAGCCACCGATTCTGTGGAAACATTATGACAGGCTGTGACCTTCAGGGATTTAATATTGTTTCCTAGGGATTAAGGGGAATCATGTGTCCAACATCTCGCCCAGGCGGATCAGCAGAGCCCAGCAGCCCAGCTTCGGAATGACCACTGATACGGGAAAGTTATCGACGGGAATTACAAACCGGCAGAGAGAATCGGCTGAACGTTTCTTTAACGTAGCACAGCGAACCACCGAAGCACACGTCCAACAGATAAGTCTCGGTTCCCTTCTCAGAACTCGCCGAAGCTTGGGCAGAGCAGATTAATCACGAGGAACAGTGGGAGTGGGCGTGCGGGCACGTCGCACGATGCTGAGACCGTGTTCGAAAATGCCAACTCGTATTTTGTAGGCTGGTCGCGGTAAAATGAACACTTTTGAAAGTCTTGCTCAAGATCTACTTGTATGCGCATTGTGTATTCTTCCACCATACGTAAGATTAGCATTGCCATGGGTCTCGTCACTTTATTCACACGTCGGTCAAGTGAAACTGTAAAAATATTAGAAAAATGAATGTTGTACCAATTTGTTAATTCTTACACTAACATTAATTAAAAGACAGAAAATAGAAGAAATAACTTTCAGTATTCACAAATGATTATCCAAAAATATTTTTTCAACGTTTAGACATGGAACTACTTTCCCTCCGTCGTTACCGACTTCACTGCGCGCATGCCAGTGTTCCTGTTTAAATATGAGAAGGAAGGAGCAGCGACTTTTTTCTAAAGTGCTCAAGCGTTAAGGATACTGCCTATAGGCCGGCAGCTGCAACATTTTAACAGGAAATCCCATGTTAAGGAAATTTCGCCTTAGTGCGTTAATTTTAAAGATAGGCGTTTCAAACAAAATGTATTCTTCACGAATTTTTAACAGAAGATCCCTACGAGCATATATTTTTAATATAGATAGCCAGTACATACTTGCATGAGAAAACTAAGCGGAATGCACGAGCGTTAAGAGCCGAGGTCGAATTATAAAGTAGGAGGGGAAAAAGGGGAATCGAAGATGTACGTTGCTGACGAGGAATGACAGAGCAGATGGTTTCGGCGTGGCGTCATCCAAGATGGCCGCCGTGTCTCCGCGACTCTGCAACCCCCAGCCCCTGTCCCAGCCCTCTTCATTTCCTACTACTCCCGGCCTTGAGAGGATTAGAACCCGGGACCCTCAGAGTAATGTAATAGCCAGGAGTCGTAACCACTACGTAAGTCCACTAGCAACTTATGATTGACGAGGATATTGTAGTTACTTATTATAATACGTATGGAACCGTATGTGGTATAAGAGCCAAGCGATAGATGCTGCAAGACTTGGTTGTGTTTGACATCTGATAATGTCTTCGAATACTATTCGCCGCCATCATTATTTTCGCTAAAAGACACAAGTTATAGAGAGTAAGTCCTTGTAACCGTGTGACGACTGAGCTATTTAAACTGATCACTTCACACCCTAGTTTATGTACGTAGATTCATTCTTATTTGTTCGTAGTAATGGTATTTTTCACTTAAGTTGTTGTTAGAAATGTACACACATTTAGTCATTGCAAAAATGCACTACGGAACATGTATTATTACTTTGATAACAGCGTGTTAATACAATTATATTACAGTAATAAAATGCAAAATTAAGATGTTTAGTACTTTGCGTTGATGTATTTTACACTTACTTTTAAATGTGTAATATAACACCAACTTTCCAATTAATAAAGCTATACATTCGTGAGTTTTAAACAGAGATTTCTAGGGTTTTTTGTAGTCGTAAAAATATTTTTGTTAATTTACATATACTGTCGTTTTCCAAAATTACACGTACAGAAATGTAAAACTACAAACACTTTTTGTATGTAAATTTACATATTTTTTTAACGGCGAATGTACAAATAATGGAAACTAACTTACGTACACAAAAGAGATTATTCACGCTGAAAGATGATGCCAAGAGCTACTTCAAGACTTCTATAAAATCGCACAAGGTTTTTATTTGTGGCTGCCCCTGAACTTTTGTAAAAGGTTTGCCAAGCATATCTTACAATGAATTAAAAAAATACTTTTTAGTAACTCTTGTTAAATTGTCTGCAAATAGTTTGGTTTGTTTTATGTGTACATTATAAATTATGTCGAATTTTAGACTTTGGCATGCAATTTTACCCACACCTTGCGATATAAAAAGATTTTATCTAAGGAAAAAATAGTCTCAAATAATGCCTACAAGTTGAACAGTATGTGGTGCGAATACAAAATAAATTGTTTCGTGGCCAAAGCCCATTAAATATCACAAGCACAATTCCTTTTGTGCCAAGAAAGCGGAAGAGTGGAGAAACGGAGAAACCCGTACAGAGCATATTGTAAAGGAAGACGTAAAAAAGGAGGGGGGGGGGAAGGGGTTTTTTAACGCGAGATCGCTTATTAGTTTTCTGGTAACGTGTTTGTTTATATCTTAATTTTTAAATGACAAGCATTATTATATTAACAAAACACTTTCACCAATTTTAATTTAATATAATTGAATTCCAAATTGGTTATAGGAAGTATACAAACATCTCAAAGCACTTGTTTACTAAACAGTGTTCTAACCTCAAATCCAATCCACGCCGTTTTTTGCTAGACGTATTGGCAGAAAAGCAGTTGAGTGTTGGGACACGGAGATCGGTTGTGCGCAGCCGGCGAGAACGCTCTACCCCATCTTTAGTCTATGGGCGTATAGAGCAGCGGGAGAGTGCGCGACAGCGGGCGGAGGATCAGCAAATTGCGAGAACGCGAAAATGCCTGAGTTGCTAGTGCGTCACTACTGATGCGGTGCACTGCAGCTGCCCCGAGTAAGCACTGAATACTCTTATAAACCCACCAAACAACACAAAGGAATGAAAAACTTAATGGAAGACGAACGCATCAATCTAACAAAAGGTAGAGCGTGGCAATTATTTCGTCGCGTTAAAGAGAACGAGTTGTCTCGTGAGATACGTGCTAAATGTTTCACCGTGTCTATTGAAGTTTGATTTCAATCCGTACTATTTACTGCAGATGCAGAAGAGATTGCGCACAGGGACTGGATGGTCTCAAATGTTCAGCGGGTAACATGGAGCACGTCCTTTTATTTGATTAAACTTAAGGACTGCGTCAAATTAAGAACCTAGGCGCGTCTGGGCTCGCAGCACTGATAGACTTGGCGCATTAGGCAGAGGACAGCGACAGCTGTGAGATTCCTTCTTCCTTTTATTGAAATGTCCATGTTGCTGTGCAGCAACAGTGTACGTTTAACGTATCTGACGAGTGCACAGATATCCAACGCCATTCCCACTTTTGGTTGCATGATTATAACTTCTGGTGCACTCCATCGCGCAAATAAAAACACTCAACCCTATTTGGTATGCGAAACGATATTTATCGAAACAATTTATTCACTGAAATTCACATGAAAGACAACTCTCGAGAATGGTAATAACCATGTAATTAATTTTATTTATAGTTGTATACATGCTAAAAACTAGACATTCACTGACCGATTGAAATTTTAGAACGCTTCTGGTTGTAATAAAAACGTGCATTTTATCTCAGCAGTCGTAAAAAACATGCGCTTATTAATGACACGAGGCGTTTTTAATTTTGCTATTTTTATTATTATTACATTTTGTTGTTCCAGTTTTATAGCGAGTAACTAACCGGAGGTCAGTTTCCATGCTGCAATCTAAAATTACATTAAAACGGCACACACGTACATGACTTACACGGGATCCAAACCCAAAACTTCGAGTTACGAAGGGTAGCGGCTCACCCACGGACGTCACCTAAACGAGGAAGAGAAATGCATTTAAAGAAGAAGTAGAATTTTTTTCTAATGTAGCACTGCACCAGACTGTACTACATGCAAAACTCAATCAAACGGGGGCCACGGTGGCTGAGCGGTTAGACTGCTAGCCTCCCACCAAGGCTAACCGGGTTCAATTCCCGACCAGTTCACTCCGGATTTTCGCAAGTGGGAATAGTGCCGGACGATGCCGTTGGTCGGCGGGTTTTCTCGGGTTCTCCCGTTTCCCCCACCTTTTCATTCCGGCGCTGCTCCACACTCATCTCACATCACACTCATCGGCTCTCAAGACCTCGCTGTTTGAGAGCCGCCAAAGTCTCTTCACTCACTCATTAAAACGCAATACATACACTATAAAAATTGTCAGAAAATTACTACATATGTCGCACATGGAAGACGAATGCATATATATTTTGTAGCACTGCAAGATATTTTGCTGGCATTTACTTATTTAAATGTTTAAAAAAATCAACTAATAAAAGGTGTTTTTTTTTTTTACAAAAATTTAAACATTTCATTTTGGGTGCTTTAGAAAGCTCATTTTGTAAGAACATCTGCAAGTATGACATCATAATAATTACGACGGTTATATGTCAAAATTGTGGTAGGTCTACTAATGTTAAAACAATAATTTTTTAATCATATATTTTAGTTACGTTTATTTCCGTTGTAAAAATTATAACTTCAGTGACTAAAATGGATGTGCCTAAAATCGATTATCAAAAAAATAAACCAAAAATACTAATTTATTGCACACAACCAGAATAATTATTGTGATAATCTTGCTTCATGAAAATGGGGGCGGGGAAGATAGGTTTACCAAATGTGCTTTCTGAAGCTTTCAGTGTGTAAATACAATTCAATTATTAATTAAAATATTTTACCGTCTTACAAAATACATGCATTCTTTTCTGCCTTCAGGCACTTACATAATAGAAAGCTTTAGCATTTGACTTTACATTTCCTTTCCGTTGACGAAACCACCGATACACAATACAATTGAGAAGTCGAAGTTCAGACTATTGAAAATCGGTTCTGCAATTTTTGTAAAAATCTATATCTTGTTATGTGAAGAACTATTGGTAATCCAGAAATGCGTTTTACATAACCGCTTTTAAAATAGACGAAACCACTTATATTAAAATTTCATTTCGCAACAAAAAAAACTCGCTTGTTTACTTTATTCATAAGTATCAATTCACATATTCCCTCTTCACATTACATTCGTTTGGCATTTCTTTAATTTAGACGAGGTTGGTTTTATATACTGAGATGAAAATCGCCCAAAATACGCAAATATTCACTCCCACATAACCTCTGTCATATGCTCCGCAAAATGGCTGCTTGACTTCGACTTTAAATTTAAACTTTTAGAAATCGTACTCGACTTTATCCTTAACAGTTCAATTTTGCCAAGCTCCATATAAAAGAACCTGTCGGTAGGCAAACGTATAGTCAAATGATTTTCAATTGAATAAGGGCGTTTAAGGGCGATCAGTACTCTCAATCTTGGAGTTTGATAATTTTCGCCCCTACCTGCACCACAAATGTTGTATTTCACTTAAGGCACCGACACAACATAGGGCATTGCTATGCGTATTTTCTAAAATCTACTACTGCTATAGTCCATTCAAGATTTCTTCCAACTTTTCTGAAGCCCTGCTAAAGTTCTCCATCCACGATATTCCTCCACCTCGTGCAAACGAAGCTTAACCAAGTACAGAAAATTACACCAAAGGGACAACGCGCCGCATTCGTGCGCACTCTGTGTAATATTATTTTGTGTAATAACTATTTCTGATTGGGCATTACCAACACTCCTAATTTCTCACTGTTTCATTGACATTAATTATAAATTAAATACTATAATTTATTAATAAAATATAAATTAAATCTAAATTCAATTAAAAATAAGGTAATATGCTCTTTCATGTTAAAAAAATTATAAAAAGCTTCTGATACATAACATAATTAGGAAACAACTAAACACGTCCCACATGGGGTGTTTTTTTCAAAGGATACAGTGAATAGACTATAGTGTCATTTTTGCAACCACCCGCAAGAAAAAAATACGTGTATATTGCCGGCAGTTACTTGTCAAAAATTAATAAAGGCTGTAGTAATAAGTTTAAACTTAAACATAATTAGCGTTTATGCTCTATAGTATGAACATTTTTGTTAAGCATTTTTAGATTTACCTTACGGTAAAAAAAGATAAATGCTACATGGCGGAGAGTAATCCCCTAAAGAGTCCTGCCTGCATGCGCCGTTTTTATCCTTTTTTTGCCGAGAAGCGCGGGAGCTATAAGGGTTACACTGGCACACACTACAAGAGCGCAATCGTCGCTACGCGCAGCGCTCTGAACTGGCGTACAGTGTTCTGGTAGTGCTGCGACTGCCTACGGGACTTTCAGCAGTGACCCTAAATTTGATTGATGAAAATCTAAAGTTAAATACAGGCTCCTATCGTAGTTTGGCTCGTGTCCGGTTAGCATATTTCAAGATACGGCAGTCTAAAAAAGCAGCTTTTATCTATATTGAAGGGCTCCAAAATAATATTCACTGCATGCGTGGCAAGTTTAAAGTACCATTCCTTCCTCATCTGGGGTATGATGTCTATCCGTAGGTAAAGATACTGCGGGCAAGTAGTTTCGTAAAAAAAAAAAAGGATTTCAAACGATCTACACGCAGTTCGAGCGCCAGGCAGGCGGGAGCGTTAAGGGGGCCGCCTGGGTAGACCGCCGAACGGCGTGCAGAGCTCCAGCAGGAAAAGTTTTATTAAAAAACCATCGAACGTGTGAGTGAGGTCTGCTTACGAATAGCATTTAAGAAACGTTATGCGTCTGTATACGTTTTTCAGTTCCTCCATTTCTCTCTAAAGCATGTTTTTGAGATAGTGGAAATGACTCAAACGGATGCTTTCGCGGTCATTTTTAGGTATGAAAATTTCAGTACAAAACATTAAAAACGGAATAGGGACGTGCATCAAACCTTTAATTTTTACTATTACGTCATAAAATGGCAGGGTCTCCGCTGAAAGTCTCAGAGGCGCGTTATGGACGGCAAGACTGCACGCCAGTTCAGTGCCTTGCGCGTAGAGGCCATTTCTCGGTCGCCCCTAGCGCTCCCACGCGTTTAGGCCTAGCACGTGCAAAGCTCCTTCAACCTTAAGTTGGCGGGAGAAGGGTCTGCAGTTTGACTGCATCACGTGCCGACAACTGGCGCCGGAACGCGGCATGGCACCAAGGGGAGGGAGATACGGGTCATGAGGGCTTGGAGCAGGCGGAATGAGAAAGGGCTAGGGGGAGTAGGGCCGTGGTTACGACAGCAGCGGAGGTGCGGCACGGAATACAGCACACGAGGAAGGCTGCGAGGGAGGCCGCAGTCAAGTGGGAAGAGGGGCTCCTGGCCGAGACAGCACCCCGGGGCACGCACGCACCCAGGTCTGTTCCAGCCCCTGCAAGACCACGACGCCGCCCCCACACCAGGGAACCAAGACGCAGGGATTTACACCACNATCAATGCAAAAGGGAATAAGGGATTCAGTTAGACACCTAGAAAAAAAAAATAGTATATTTGAACTTTGCCTTACTATTGAAACGCGTGAAAATCCTTCAACTAAATGGTTCGTTTTCTGTGAAGAAAACTTTTCGGAGCCAATGGGTTAAGAATTTACAGAAAAATTTATGTAAAACTAGTAGCAAAAACTATTCACATATCTAATTGGTATTTCCATAACTGCGCCATTAAAAAAAAAATTTCCTCCCTTATCCGGTTTTATGTAACAGCCAGAATTTCACATTTGTTAGTACAGTAACCCTTAAACTCTAATTTTTTTTTTACTCTTACTAATTTAGAGCACTGCTAATCAATCATCTAATGTGAATATTCAAATACATGGGAGACTCGTTCTCCCACATAAAAATAATTTGAACCCATACTCTCATTTTCCCTCGCCTAATTTTTTAACAACAGCTACTATCTCGATCCTGCCCTGCACAGCAAAAAATAAAAAAATAAAAAATCTATGGGAACTTGCTGTAGCGATTATTTTTGTTACAATGTAAGCAAATGTCAACAAGCAAGTACTGTAGACAGTATGGAGAAACATTCTTATCGTTATTTTTAAGTACAAAATATGTTGTAATCACATGATATTTAACTTTTAAACTCGCAAAGCAATTTTCGGAACTAGTTTCCAAATAATTGTTTGTAAAACGTACAAAAACAGCTCGACTCAGTGCCCAGATGGCGTAGCTCCCAGTTGTTCACCGACCTTGGCCGCCAAACACTGTGTCCCGCAGATCAGTAATAACGTCCTGCCAAGCACATCTCAACACCACATTCGCTCTGTTTTGACCATCTTCTGTTCCAAGACGTGATTTACAGCACTATTAAATAATGATAATGACGATCATAATATTAAAGGAACAACATAATTCGTAATTTCATTATTTAGCTTAACTTTTTTTGAGGGCATGGGCACCCGTAGTTCACCCGGTCTGCTGCATACAAGAAGTATAGTTCATTCTGGGTTACTTCCAACTTTTCCGAAGCCCTGCTGAAGTTTCACTTTCAGGCTATTACTCCTCCACAGGCAAACAAAGCTTATCCAAGTCTGGAAAATAACACTTAAGGGACAAAACCGCATTCGTGGAGATACTGTTTAATAATAATTTACATGATAACTATTTCTTACTAGGCATTACCAACACACATATGTTCTCCCCTGACCTTTGACATTTCTAGAATTTCCCTCAAAATTTCCCGAGTTTCACTTTAAATTTGCAAACTTGACCTTCGACTTTTGACCTTGACCTTTGCAGCGATTTGGTGCACACACTGCAGACTTCGAAGCCTCGGAGAGATCCACCATATTGGATTGCATCACAGCCACCATCTTGATTCTAGAATTTTCCAGTTCATGATGTCATTCCACCTTATAATGTTATAGTTCATTGCCATATACACTCTACTTAATTCTCCATTATTCCACCTATCATGCTATGTCGTTCTGTCTATCATGCTCTGTCATTCCAATCTAGAATGAACTAGTTCATTGCCTTGTCATGATACTTCATGCTTTGTGATTCCAATTTTCATGCTCTGAAACTCTGCCTATCATGATACTTCATGCTGTCACTCCACCTTGTTACAAGCACATTCTACGAACTAAGTCTATGCTAATCGTACCCATGCTAATTATGTCAAGTACAGTATGTCTATAACCGACTAACACATTTAGAAGCATAGTTAACCATAATTTCCTAACTGTGTACGATATAGCCACCAAATTCATATCATAGGCATCGCCCCTGATGTCGATGAGGGTGGTAAGATAAATTATGCCATAAGCCCTCTTATAAGCATTGTTGGCCACCATTTCCCGACTGAGCCACCAGGACATGGGTGCCAGTACAGATCTAAACNAGCCCTCTTATAAGCATTGTTGGCCACCATTTCCCGACTGAGCCACCAGGACATGGGTGCCAGTACAGATCTAAACGATGTTTATATAAAAATAACCCGTTAACTTATACAACAGTTTTGTGGACAAGGCACTGAAAATGCATAATTTTATAAATAANTTATATAAAAATAACCCGTTAACTTATACAACAGTTTTGTGGACAAGGCACTGAAAATGCATAATTTTATAAATAAAAGGCTAACTTTTAAACTTACAGACTAAAGTGCATCGAGCGACCTGTATATGGATTCGTATTTTGAAAAATAATATGATTATGATGTAACATCCATCAATTATACAACAAAAATGTATAAATAAAAGTTATGCATTTAATGTCATATATTTTATTTCACTTTTAAAACTTACTGCAAAGATTATATTGAGCAATGTGTGCCTGGATTCGTATTTCCAAGACGGATTTGTAGTAAATGATGCCGCAACCATAGATTATGAAAAGCATAATTTTATAAATTAAAGCCATGTATGATAAATACATTTTCATTAAATTTTTTAATTAGTATATCAAGAAACATGTCTACGGATTCTTTCATTCAAAGAGAATTAAATATTATGTCAGAAAACGTGATAGAGGCGATAACCAGCACAATTTTGAATTTTATAAGCATAGAATTGTGTACGTAAATATACCAAGTGTTATGTATTTTCGGGCTCGTGTTTTCGCGTCGAATGCTAATTTGACGACATAAAATTTGATTATTCGCAAGTATTCGATACCACATTGACTTTAGTAGGCATAGGGATTGATCTAAGGTTTTTTAAAGTAATTATGTAACGAGCCCGAGCCATGAATACAGGACAGTGCCTGCCTTACTTCAAATAATGTTTCAAGCATAGTATGATCATGTCAGGCCCACCAACTTGCCTTAGTTGGTCATCTTTCAGCAACCGTTGGAGTTATATAAATGTTTAACGTATACCATATCAGATCAATACGAAGCCCAAACAATGCGAAAATGATCCATTATGCATTAGTCCTCTTATAAGCATAGTTACCCGTAATTTAGTCACTTATTGAGATGGAACCATCAAATTCACACTATAGTCAATAATCACGACCTAAACCAGATTTCTATGTTTCATTGTACCTTAAGTCTTTTATAACCATAATTGGCAGCCATTTTCGAAGCATTTATGTAAGGGGCACATGTTTTCAGGACGGATTGGTATATGTCATCACAAACTACGTTAAACACCATATTGAATTTTGTAGTGTTTACCATGTACTTATATTGTGTTGATATTTTACTGCATTTAACTTTAAAATGTAATCATCGTCCCGAATATAATCAAATTCATTACAGCATATACTGCATACAATATTTTAACAATTCATTTCCTTACTTGTTTAAAAAAAACCCAAATATTTATTTATTTATTTACATGCGATGCTTAGCATGAAAGTAGTAATTTTACAAAGTAAAGACGTGCATGTTAGTTTCATTGCATTGCTAAACTTGCACATTGAAAAAGCGTACTCCATATTCAGGATTTTATTTGAAACAAATGTGATCGCATAACTTAAAAAAAGACGACAACTTTATTACAGCTTATTATATGAAAGAGCCTTGTACAACCACGGAACTTTTCGTTTACACTTTGCTATTATTTTAAATAAACGATATTTCAGTCTAGGATGGAGCCTCCTTCATGCTATAGTACGGATCACTGCTGACAATCATTACCTTCCCGCCTCGCAGCATCAAAAGTCACTGGCAGTGCGTATATGAACATAGAATGTCTTACAAATTAATACTCTGTACCGAGGCGAATAAAAAATATCAGCTGATGGAACAAATGTGTGCCACACCAACTATATTAACTGTGTTAATTATTGCAAGATGCTTGGAACACAAAAAAAAATACTACTTTCCACCTAGTGACCAGTGGTAGGTTTTAATATGTATATACAGGCAGCTGTATGACCACGATAAAAGCTCAAATGTTATTCGTTCTCGGCAGGAGTCAGTTTGGCAGTAATTTGGGTGAGTTCTTATCTACTTGAAGGTGATTCAAGCCTCTGATGCTGTGAAATCGTGTAGCGAGTATTTGTCTATATGCACAGCTTATGCGATTATCTTATCATTGGTTGGTAAAACAGTGTGGCAAGACTTTATAGAGATAACTGAATGTGTGTAAAGAGTACTGCCCTCCGAACTGCTACGATATGATTGGTGTGGTACACTATTTATTAGAAGCAATAATTTTGAATACGCGATACAAGATATGTAAAGGTAGTGTTATATTGTCTTGATGGTATGGTTAAAATGTTTTTAGTCGGTATGGTGGGTGGTATGGTATTAGAATTATTGAAGTAGAAACTGTTTGACAACACGCTCGTGTCTTTTTTTTTTGTATGATTTGTTCATATGATATATGGTTTACAAGTATTTGGTTATAATTTTTTTTCTCTCGCAGGAATGGCTAGTTTGTTTGTTCTGATAGTATGGCCAGAGGGTATTGTAAAATGAAATTATCTGTTTGTATGGTATGTTAGTCGGAATGATTGGTAGAAACATTTTGGTTCGATGGTTGATATGGCTTGACCGTATTGTTTGTTGGTTTTCTGGTATTGAATGATGATAAGGGCTTTGCGAATGGTGTGATGTGGTCGGCAAGTGTTGATGGTTAGAATGTTTTCGATTACAACACTTGATTTTCTGGTCTGGTGGTATGACATATTAATATGACATTTTAAAAACACAGCACAACTTCCATATTTTAGAAATTAATATTTATAAAAGTAGAGTAGTTAACAGCCTGAAATGGCAATAGCATCGAAGTTAATACTACACTCAATGAAAACTGATCCAAAGGCAGAGAAAACAGTGAAAACAGAGCGACTGATAATCAGTGCCATAAAAGTAACATGGTGGTTGGATTTCACTGATTTGTTTGTGATTCCCACTGAATGTCTAAAATTCCACTGCCATAAGTCGCTTGATCTCAATTCATTTGCTTGATTTGCCAGTCGGTAGTAGCTTATCAACTGACTTCAGTGAATGTTATTTCACTGATTGACATCACTGATTCTGGTTTAGTGCATACCGACTCACAAAATGCTAGAAACATAGTCGTAGTGGACTTGTACTAACAGCACTGTCGTATTAGATGCTACATATTTAGTCCATACACATTATCTACTCGTTAAGTGTATTACTTCTTAGAAACTGCAGGGCATGCGATTTAAAATTATTTATACATTATAGTTTTTCAAACATAGGTTCAAAGACGATTATAATCTCAGGCTACGTGCCTGGTCTATATTACTTAATGGCTAATTTATAATTTGAGAAAATTGCTGACATTATGACGGAAGGTTGTTATTGAGCAAAATCTATATTATACATTTAGTTATGTGGGGTTTATTGCACTTGACTATTACACTTATGATGGGGAAAAGAAAACATGGAGACGGGGAAAAAATCTACACTGATAATTCGTTTGATCGTGATTAAGTTACTTTTATGCAAAACCTTTTAACCTATAAAAGTGAAATTTTAAATATACTTAAAACATTATAAATAAATTTTTGTATACCTGCTAGGGAAAAATAAATATACTTGCAAAGTGAATGGTAAATATACTAGTAAAGTGAATAGCATATGTAATCAAATTTAAGATTATCGTGTGTTTGGTAGAAAACAGCATATCTGCCTGTAATAATTGAAAATGTGGAACTCCACGAATGAAAAATAAATGAACACGGCAAACAAATTATTTATTGTATATTGTAAAATGAATTTACAAAGTGGTTGGTCTGCACGAGGTGATATGGTTCTAACATACCTATGTTTTATAGTAAATGCTCTCTACTAAATATAAATCCTTGGATGTACAAAGGTTTGATGACAAATTGCAAATCAAAATATTGTTTATTTTTATCAGATGTATGCAGAGTTCAGTTCGCCTGCAGGAGAGTTGAATTGAAATACTTTAAAGGATTCTACAATTTCCGTCTATCTCCTCTGAATATTACTTTAACAAATATGTATGTTGCATGCAATACTGATGTTAACATAAATCCAGTTGCAGTAGTTGGAACTGGGAAAAGTTTATGGCAAGTATCGTTAAGTTATTTTTTAACGAAAATTATTTCGACTAAAGATGCGAACGGGGGACTTGTGATAATTTATTTTAATGCGTACATATAGGGCGTCTGTTGAGCAGTAAAATATATGCAGTTATAATAATGACACAAAATTCTTACGTGTTCGGATTGGATGCATAGGTAATGGGAAGTAGGACTCGGAAAACCAATACCGATGCGTACTTATACAACGAACGTTTAGCTGTACACATACGAAAAATGCGGTCACTGACTAATAACATGCCGGAACGCCCTTCGCCAATCAGCGTCTGGTAACTTACTCGCCGAGGGATAGCCCAGCCACTAGGGAATCACTCGCAGCACACGGTAGCGAATCTCGCACATGGACTGGAAAAGAGCTGTGCGAAGCCAATCGGCGAAAGGGTTTTCTCNTGTGCGAAGCCAATCGGCGAAAGGGTTTTCTCACATCAAAGGAACCGCCACATTTCGTTTGTGTACTTATCTACTGTGACTATTGCTTGGTGCTATTCACGAAGGAATGTGTTTTGATCGTGTCGGGAGTAACAATAACGCTCGAACATTTACCTCCTTACTGCCAGTCAGTAGTTTCACCTACACTGGGGAGATCTGAAGTGATCTGCTGTTGCTGTTTGAGTAGTCTGCGAGTGCTGTATGACTATTTAAAACCACCATCGCTAGATTATAACGACTGCATTTAGCATATGTCAAGGTGATGTGGCACACATTTCCCCCCTCAGCTGATATTTTTTATTCGCCTCGGTACAGAGTATTAATTTGTAAGACATTCTGAACGCAAGCACTGCAGGACTATATATCAATGCAAAAGGGAATAAGGGATTCAGTTAGACACCTAGAAAAAAAAATAGTATATTTGAACTTCGCCTTACTATTGAAACGCGTGAAAATCCTTCAACTAAATGGTTCGTTTTCTGTGAAGAAAACTTTTCCGAGCCAATGGGTTAAGAATTCACAGAAAAATGTATGTAAACTAGTAGCAAAAACTATTCACATATCTAATTGGTATTTCCATAACTGCGCCATTAAAAAAAAAAAATTTCCTCCCTTATCCGGTTTTATGTAACAGCCAGAATTTCACATTTGTTAGTACAGTAACCCTTAAACTCTAATTTTTTTTTACTCTTACTAATTTAGAGCACTGCTAATCAATCATCTAATGTGAGTATTCAAATACATGGGAGACTCGTTCTCCCATATAAAAATAATTTGAACCCATACTCTTATTTTCCCTTGCCTAATTTTTTAACAACAGCTACTATCTCGATCCTGCCCTGCACAGCAAAAAATAAAAAAATAAAAAATCTATGGGAACTTGCTGTAGCGATTATTTTTGTTACAATGCAAGCAAATGTCAACAAGCAAGTACTGTAGACAGCATGGAGAAACATTCTTATCATTATTTTTAAGTACAAAATGTGTTGTAATCACATGATATTTAACTTTTAAACTCGCAAAGCAATTTTCGGAACTAGTTTCCAAATAATTGTTTGTAAAACGTACAAAAACAACTCGACTCAGTGCCCAGATGGCGTAACTCCCAGTTGTTCACCGACCTTGGCCGCCAAACACTGTGTCCCGCAGATCAGTAATAACGTCCTGCCAAGCACATCTCAACACCACATTCGCTCTGTTTTGACCATCTTCTGTTCCAAGACGTGATTTACAGCACTATTAAATAATGATAATGACGATCATAATATTAAAGGAACAACATAATTCGTAATTTCATTATTTAGCTTAACTTTTTTTGAGGGCATGGGCACCCGTAGCTCACCCGGTCTGCTGCATACAAGAAGTATAGTTCATTCTGGGTTACTTCCAACTTTTCCGAAGCCCTGCTGAAGTTTCACTTTCAGGCTATTACTCCTCCACAGGCAAACAAAGCTTATCCAAGTCTGGAAAATAACACTTAAGGGACAAAACCGCATTCGTGGAGATACTGTTTAATAATAATTTACATGATAACTATTTCTTACTAGGCATTACCAACACACATATGTTCTCCCCTGACCTTTGACATTTCTAGAATTTCCCTCAAAATTTCCCGAGTTTCACTTTAAATTTGCAAACTTGACCTTCGACTTTTGACCTTGACCTTTGCAGCGATTTGGTGCACACACTGCAGACTTCGAAGCCTCGGAGAGATCCACCATATTGGATTGCATCACAGCCACCATCTTGATTCTAGAATTTTCCAGTTCATGATGTCATTCCACCTTATAATGTTATAGTTCATTGCCATATACACTCTACTTAATTCTCCATTATTCCACCTATCATGCTATGTCGTTCTGTCTATCATGCTCTGTCATTCCAATCTAGAATGAACTAGTTCATTGCCTTGTCATGATACTTCATGCTTTGTGATTCCAATTTTCATGCTCTGAAACTCTGCCTATCATGATACTTCATGCTGTCACTCCACCTTGTTACAAGCACATTCTACGAACTAAGTCTATGCTAATCGTACCCATGCTAATTATGTCAAGTACAGTATGTCTATAACCGACTAACACATTTAGAAGCATAGTTAACCATAATTTCCTAACTGTGTACGATATAGCCACCAAATTCATATCATAGGCATCGCCCCTGATGTCGATGAGGGTGGTAAGATAAATTATGCCATAAGCCCTCTTATAAGCATTGTTGGCCACCATTTCCCGACTGAGCCACCAGGACATGGGTGCCAGTACAGATCTAAACGATGTTTATATAAAAATAACCCGTTAACTTATACAACAGTTTTGTGGACAAGGCACTGAAAATGCATAATTTTATAAATAAAAGGCTAACTTTTAAACTTACAGACTAAAGTGCATCGAGCGACCTGTATATGGATTCGTATTTTGAAAAATAATATGATTATGATGTAACATCCATCAATTATACAACAAAAATGTATAAATAAAAGTTATGCATTTAATGTCATATATTTTATTTCACTTTTAAAACTTACTGCAAAGATTATATTGAGCAATGTGTGCCTGGATTCGTATTTCCAAGACGGATTTGTAGTAAATGATGCCGCAACCATAGATTATGAAAAGCATAATTTTATAAATTAAAGTCATGTATGATAAATACATTTTCATTAAATTTTTTAATTAGTATATCAAGAAACATGTCTACGGATTCTTTCATTCAAAGAGAATTAAATATTATGTCAGAAAACGTGATAGAGGCGATAACCAGCACAATTTTGAATTTTATAAGCATAGAATTGTGTACGTAAATATACCAAGTGTTATGTATTTTCGGGCTCGTGTTTTCGCGTCGAATGCTAATTTGACGACATAAAATTTGATTATTCGCAAGTATTCGATACCACATTGACTTTAGTAGGCATAGGGATTGATCTAAGGTTTTTTAAAGTAATTATGTAACGAGCCCGAGCCATGAATACAGGACAGTGCCTGCCTTACTTCAAATAATGTTTCAAGCATAGTATGATCATGTCAGGCCCACCAACTTGCCTTAGTTGGTCATCTTTCAGCAACCGTTGGAGTTATATAAATGTTTAACGTATACCATATCAGATCAATACGAAGCCCAAACAATGCGAAAATGATCCATTATGCATTAGTCCTCTTATAAGCATAGTTACCCGTAATTTAGTCACTTATTGAGATGGAACCATCAAATTCACACTATAGTCAATAATCACGACCTAAACCAGATTTCTATGTTTCATTGTACCTTAAGTCTTTTATAACCATAATTGGCAGCCATTTTCGAAGCATTTATGTAAGGGGCACATGTTTTCAGGACGGATTGGTATATGTCATCACAAACTACGTTAAACACCATATTGAATTTTGTAGTGTTTACCATGTACTTATATTGTGTTGATATTTCACTGCATTTAATTTTAAAATGTAATCATCATCCCGAATATAATCAAATTCATTACAGCATATACTGCATACAATATTTTAACAATTCATTTCCTTACTTGTTTAAAAAAAAACACAAAAATGTATTTATTGATTTATNACTTGTTTAAAAAAAAACACAAAAATGTATTTATTGATTTACATGCGATGCTTAGCATGAAAGTAGTAATTTTACAAAGTAAAGACGTACTTGTTAGTTTCATTTCAATGCTAACCTCGCACATTGAAAAAGCGTACACCATATTCAGGACTTTATTTGAAACAAATGTGATCGCATAATTTCAAAAAAGACGAAAACTTTATTACAGCTTATCATATGAAAGAGCCCTGTGCACCAACGGAACTTTTCGTTTACACTTTGCTATTATTTTAAATAAACGATATTTCAGTCTAGGATGGAGCCTCCTTCATGCTATAGTACGGATCACTGCTGACAATCATTACCTTCCCGCCTCGCAGCATCAAAAGTCACTGGCAGTGCGTATATGAACATAGAATGTCTTACAAATTAATACTCTGTACCGAGGCGAATAAAAAATATCAGCTGAGGGGGAAAATGTGTGCCAACCAACTATATTAACTGTATTAATTATTGCAAGATGTTTGGAACACAAAAAAAAAAAAACTACTTTCCACCTAGTGACCAATGGTAGGTTTGAATATGTATATACAGGCAGCTGTATGACCTCGGTAAAAGCTCAAATGTTATTCGTTCTTATATGCTTGAAGGTGATGCAAGCCTCTGATGGTGTGAAATCGTGTAGCGAGTATATGTCTATATGCACAGCTTATGCGATTATCTTATCATTAGTTGGTAAAACAGTGTGGCAAGACTTTATAGAGATAACTGAACGTGTGTAAAGAGTACTGCCCTCCGAACAGCTACGATATGATTGGTGTGGTACACTATTTATTAGAAGCAATAATTTTGAATACGCAATACAAATTATATGTAAAGGTAGTCTTATATTGTCTTGATGGTATGGTTAAAATGTTTTTAGTCGGTATGGTGGGTGGTACGGTATTAGAATTATTGAAGTAGAAACTGTTTGACAACACGCTCGTGTCTTTTTTTTTGTATGATTTGTTCACATGATATGGTTTACAAGTATTTGGTTATAATTTTTTTCCTCTCGCAGAAATGGTTAGTTTGTTTGTTCTGATAGTATGGCCAGAGGGTATTGTAAAATGAAATTATCTGTTTGTATGGTATGTTAGTCGGAATGATTGGTAGAAACATTTTGGTTCGATGGTTGATATGGCTTGACCGTATTGTTTGTTGGTTTTCTGGTATTGAATGATGATAAGGGCTTTGCGAATGGTGTGATGTGGTCGGCAAGTGTTGATGGTTAGAATGTTTTCGATTACAACACTTGATTTTCTGGTCTGGTGGTATGACATATTAATATGACATTTTAAAAACACAGCACAACTTCCATATTTTAGAAATTAATATTTATAAAAGTAGAGTAGTTAACAGCCTGAAATGGCAATAGCATCGAAGTTAATACTACACTCAATGAAAACTGATCCAAAGGCAGAGAAAACAGTGAAAACAGAGCGACTGATAATCAGTGCCATAAAAGTAACATGGTGGTTGGATTTCACTGATTTGTTTGTGATTCCCACTGAATGTCTAAAATTCCACTGCCATAAGTCGCTTGATCTCAATTAATTTGCTTGATTTGCCAGTCGGTAGTAGCTTATCAACTGACTTCAGTGAATGTTATTTCGCTGATTGACATCACTGATTCTGGTTTAGTGCATACCGACTCACAAAATGCTAGAAACATAGTCGTAGTGGACTTATACTAACAGCACTGTCGTATAAGATGCTACATATTTAGTCCATACACATTATCTACTCGTTAAGTGTATTACTTCTTATAAACTGCAGGGCATGCGATTTAAAATTATTTATACATTATAGTTTTTCAAACATAGGTTCAAAGACGATTATAATNGAAACTGCAGGGCATGCGATTTAAAATTATTTATACATTATAGTTTTTCAAACATAGGTTCAAAGACGATTATAATCTCAGGCTACGTGCCTGGTCTATATTACTTAATGGCTAATTTATAATTTGAGAAAATTGCTGACATTATGACGGAAGGTTGTTATTGAGCAAAATCTATATTATACATTTAGTTATGTGGGGTTTATTGCACTTGACTATTACACTTATGATGGGGAAAAGAAAACATGGAGACGGGGAAAAAATCTACACTGATAATTCGTTTNGCACTTGACTATTACACTTATGATGGGGAAAAGAAAACATGGAGACGGGGAAAAAATCTACACTGATAATTCGTTTAATCGTGGTTAAGTTACTTTTATGCAAAACCTTTTAACCTATAAAAGTGAAATTTTAAATATACTTAAAACATTATAAATACNTGCAAAACCTTTTAACCTATAAAAGTGAAATTTTAAATATACTTAAAACATTATAAATACATTTTTGTATACCTGCTAGGGAAAAATAAATATACTTGCAAAGTGAATGGTAAATATACTAGTAAAGTGAATAGCACATGTAATCAAATTTAAGATTATCGTGTGTTTGGTAGAAAACAGCATATCTGCCTGTAATAATTGAAAATGTGGAACTCCACGAATGAAAAATAAATGAACGCGGCAAACAAATTATTTATTGTATATTGTAAAATGAATTAACAAAGTGGTTGGTCTGTACGAGGTGACATGGTTCTAACATACCTATGTTTTATAGTAAATTCTCTCTACTAAATATAAATCCTTGGATGTACAAAGGTTTGATGACAAAATGCAAATCAAAATATTGTTTTTTTTTTATCAGATGTATGCAGAGTTCAGTTCGCCTGCAGGAGAGTTGAATTGGAATACTTTAAAGGATTCTACAATTTCCGTCTATCTCCCCTGGATATTACTTTAACAAATATGTATGCTGCATACAATACTGATGTTAACATAAATCCAGCTGCAGTCGTTGGAACTGGGAAACGTTTATGCCAAGTATCGTTAAGTTATTTTTAACGAAAATTATTTCGACTAAAGATGCGAACGGGGGACTTGTGATAATTTATTTTAATGCGTACATATAGGGCGTCTGTTGAGCAGTAAAATATATGCAGTTATAATAATGAGACAAAATTCTTACGTGTTCGGATTGGATGCATAGGTAATGGGAAGTAGGACTCAGAAAACCAATACAGATGCGTACTTATACAACGAACGTTTAGCTGTACACATACGAAAAATGCGGTCACTGACTAATAACATGCCGGAACGCCCTTCGCCAATCAGCGTCTGGTAACTTACTCGCCGAGGGATAGCCCAGCCACTAGGGAATCACTCGCAGCACACGGTAGCGAATCTCGCACATGGACTGGAAAAGAGCTCTGCGAAGCCAATCGGCGAAAGGGTTTTCTCACATCAAAGGAACCGCCACATTTCGTTTGTGTACTTACCTACTGTGACTATTGCTTGGTGCTATTCACGAAGGAATGTGTTTTGATCGTGTCAGGAGTAACAATAACGCTCGAACATTTACCTCCTTACTGCCAGTCAGTAGTTTCACCTACACTGGGGAGATCTGAAGTGATCTGCTGTTGCTGTATGACTATTTAAAACCACCATCGCTAGATTAGAACGACTGCATTTAGCATATGTCAAGGTGATGTGGCACACATTTTCCCCCTCAGCTGATATTTTTTATTCGCCTCGGTACAGAGTATTAATTTGTAAGACATTCCATGTTCATATACGCACTGCCAGTGACTTTTGATGCTGCGAGGCGGGAAGGTAATGATTGTCAGCAGTGCTCCGTACTATAGCATGAAGGAGGCTCGATCCTAGAATGAAAAATTGTTTATTTAAAATAATAGCAAAGTGTAAACGAAAAGTTCCGTTGGTGCACAAGGCTCTTTCATATGATAAGCTGTAATAAAGTTGTCGTCTTTTTTGAAATTATGCGATCACATTTGTTTCAAATAAAGTCCTGAATATGGTGTACGCTTTTTCAATGTGCGAGGTTAGCATTGAAATGAAACTAACAAGTACGTCTTTACTTTGTAAAATTACTACTTTCATGCTAAGCATCGCATGTAAATCAATAAATAAATATTTGTGGTTTTTTTTAAACAACTAAGGAAATGAATAGTCAAAATATTGTATGCAGCATATGTTGTAATGAATTTGGTTATATTCGGGACGAGGATTACATTTTAAAGTTAAACACAGTAAAATATGAACACAATATAAGTAGGCCTACATGATAAATACTATAAAATTAAATATAGGACCAAACGTAGTTTGTGGTGACATATACGAATCAGTCTTGAAAACATGTGCCCCTTACATAAATGCTTCTAAAATGGCTGCAAATTATGATTATAAAAGACTTAAGGTATAATGAAACACAGAAATCTGTTTTAGGTAGTGAGTGTTTACTATAATGTGAATTTGATGGTTCCATCTCAATAAGTGATTAAATTACGGGTAACTATGCTTATAAAAGGATTAATGCATAAATGGCTCGTTTTCGCATTGGTTGGGCTTCGTATTGATCTGTTATGGTATACGTTAAACATTTATATAACTCCAACGGTTGCTGAAAGACGACCAACTAAGCCAAGATGGTGGGCCTGACACGAGCATACTATGCTTGAAACATTATTTGAGTAAAGGCGACAACATTCCTGTGTTCTGGAATCGAACTGCTTGTATACACTACTCATAATTACTTTTTAAACAATAATAGCACACCTATGCCTTTAGAAAAATCACTGTGGTGCAGAACGTGGTTGAATAACTAGTGTTCACGTTGCCACATTAGCTCTAGTGAAGCTGCCTTATGTCGCTGGATAATGGACGAGAAAGCCACTGGCTCTGGTCATGCCTGCGACAGTCAAATGGTCCTCACTCCTCGCGGTCTGTCGAGATCGTCCAGAACTGGTCAGCTGTGCACGGGTTCCTTCATGAGCCCATTGTTCGAGACAAAAACTGAGTGTGAAATTTTAACATCTTAAATTATGTCATGCCATCCACCCTCTCTCTCACCACCCTATTCTCTGACATGCCCTACACTTTAGGCACGTATTGACATATTCCGACTTCATATTCGTATCCCCCTTCAATATACATGTTTGTGCAAACCCCACACGATATATTTACATAATATACTTACATTTCCACGTTTTAGACACAATAAATTAAATTGAATTAATAATTATTCTTTAGAAAATTATACGTAGTCAGCTGTTGTGAAGGCACATTCGTATTTACCTTAAAAATAAGTTTCTGTACGGATATCATACTACATACTTGTGTTTCCAAGTTTTTAAAACAATAAACAAAATTAATTTATATAACATACATAACTTGTATTTATAAATATGTGCACAAACGTCGGTTGTGACGTTATGTTGGAATTAGTCTTGAAGAATCAAGTATGGAAATATAGTACTTCAAATTACTACTTTGAAAATATCTTTAATGCCTATCTACGTCCATAAAATCTAACATGGAAGTTGGATGACTGAAGCCCCAGGTGTAAGAAAGAGCATTTTAAATTTCTTAGTCATATTCAAATTATTCTCAAAGAAATGTCATGTTTTATGTTGCATGTAATATAGAAAGTCTGGATATGTTATGTGAAACAAAAATATTAACTTATTCGATACGTGTATGAAGAGATGCATTTTTTCTATAAGCATTCATGTGCATAAGATATTTAGAAAAAAATTATACTAACTATTGTTATCAAAATAAAATGAATCATTCTTGTATCCTGTATAGCTGAATAATAATTATTTTTCATTGAATTTTGACTTTTATGTCGGTGTAAATAAAATCACGTTTTTTCTTTTACTAATTTCTGGAAAATCAGGCACACTAAGTCAAAAAGCTTCTAACATGTTTTTAATTTTATTTTCGACCCGTATGTCTGGTTACATCTTAAAGTTTTACTCTTCATTATAAATTTAAAAAATCCCCCAGACTATCCTCAATTATGCATGGATCGATAAATATATATATTTATTAAATTTTGGTTCTTATATCGGTGTGTGTGTGTGTGTGCGTGTGCGTGCGCGTGCGCGTGCGCGCGCGCGCGATTGCATGTACGGTTGGCAGAGATGCCGCCTGCCCAAATCCAAACAGTTTTGCTTTAACAAAAATGTTTAGTTCCCTCAAACACATTTCTTAGTACGGTTGTAAAAATACCTATTGGTAAGATATGCAACTTAAGTAAAAAATTTTACAATCACGTTGAAATAGCTTTTGGCACACCACAAGTCTATACATAAGCTGCTTGCCAACATACTGTGCGATCCTTCAGTCATAGGTATTCCTATGAAAGTACCCGAAATCGTATTCGAACAAACTGACTACATAGCTATGATCTAGGCAATGGGTGAAACCTACAATACGAATTTTATGACTATAACTTAGCGGGTTGGAAAACTGTGACCATTTATGTTCATAAAAAAGGCTTAAGGCATAATTCATTTTTCATATCGGATATACTTGCACTGGTCTGATACGTTCCAATTGTCATGTGCCTAACTCCGGCAGTCGTTTAATAATGTCCAATTGAGCCTCTAAATTCGTAGCTGTCTGACATAGGCATAATAAACCTGAAACACGTTCTGAGGTAAGGCAATCACTGTCCTGTATTCGTGGCTCGGGCTCGTTATCTAATTACTTTAAAACCTAAAATATATTCCTGTGCCTACTAAAGTCAATGTGGTATCGAATACATTCTAAAAATCAATTTCATGGAGTCACATTAGCATTCAACGCGAAAACACGAGCCCGAAAATATTTAACACTTGGTATATTTACGTACACAATTCTATGCTTATAAAATTCAATATGATGCTGGTCATTGCCTCAATCACGTTTTCTGACATATTGAAATTCTCTTTGAATAAAAGAATCCGTAGGCATGCTGCTCGATATACTAACTTAAAAGTTGAATGAAAATGTATTTATTATACATGACTTTAATTTATAAAATTATGCTTTTCATAATCTATGGTTGCGGCATCATTTACTACAAATCCGTCTTGGAAATACGAATCCAGGCACACATTGCTCAATATAATATTTTCAATAAGTTTTAAAAGTGAAATAAAATATATAGTATTAAATACATAACTTATTTATAAAATTCTTTTTTTGCATAACATTATAATTGTATTATTTTTTCAAAATACGAATCCATAGACAGGTCACTCGATACACTTTTGTCTGTAAGTTTGAAAGTTAGCCTTTTATTAAAAAAATTATGAATTTTCAGTGCCTTGTCAACAACTGTTGTATANGGTTGCGGCATCATTTACTACAAATCCGTCTTGGAAATACGAATCCAAGCACACATTGCTCAATATAATATTTTCAGTAAGTTTTAAAAGTGAAATAAAATATATAGTATTAAATACATAACTTATTTATAAAATTCTTTTTTTGCATAACATTATAATCGTATTATTTTTTCAAAATACGAATCCATAGACAGGTCACTCGATGCACTTTAGTCTGTAAGTTTGAAAGTTAGCCTTTTATTAAAAAAATTATGAATTTTCAGTGCCTTGTCAACAACTGTTGTATAAGTTAACGGGTTATTTTTATATAAACATCGTTTAGATCTGTACTGGCACCCATGTCCTGGTGGCTCAGTCGGGAAATGGTGGTCAACTATGCTTATAAGAGGGTTTAAGGCATCAGGAGTAATGCCTATGTTATGAATTTGACGAATATACCTTAAACAAATAAGAAATGACAGGAACTATGCTTATGAGTGGGCTTAGGGCATACTTGACCATCCGGACATTTTCGTCGTCGGAGGTGATGCCTATGTTATGAATTTGGTCANGAGTGGGCTTAGGGCATACTTGACCATCCGGACATTTTCGTCGTCGGAGGTGATGCCTATGTTATGAATTTGGTCACTATAGCTTTGGTGTATAGGAAATGATGGTCTACTATACTTATAAAAGGGGTTAAAGTATACTTGACCCTATCAAACTGTTCGTCTTAAGAGGTGATGTCTATGATATGAATTTGGTGGGTATATCTTAAACAGTTCGGAAATTATGGCTAACTATGCTTATAAGTTTGTGGGAGTCTGATATAGACATACTGTACTTGACATAACTAGCATGGGTGCGAATGGTATAGGCATAGGTCGTAGAATATACTTTTAACAAGGTGGAGTGACAGCACGAAGAAGCATGAGAGGGATATGAACTAGAACATTTCTGAAACAAGATGGTTGGTGTTCGCATGGAATGATAGAGCATGAATTGGAACATTCTTGAAAAAAGATGGCCGACTCAAAAACAAGATCGCCAATGTTGACATGGAATGACAGAGCATGAAGTATCATGACAGGGGAAATGAACTAGAACATTCTAGGGCGGAATGACAAGAGTATGAACTGGAAAATTCTAGAAAACAAGATGGCGTCTGTGATGCAATCTTATGTGGTGGACGGCTTTGAGGCTCCGAAGCCTGAAGCCTGTGCACTATATCCCTACAAAGGTCATGTTCAAAGGTCAAGTTTTCACATTTAGAAATGTTGAGTGTTTTCCAAGGTCGAATGTCAAAGGTCAAGATCACCTACGGTCCACTGTCAGATGNTCACATTTAGAAATGTTGAGTGTTTTCCAAGGTCGAATGTCAAAGGTCAAGATCACCTACGGTCCACTGTCAGATGTCATATGGCTCCTACCCTCCTACCACCAACCCCCTGCGTCAGATCCTCATTATATATCTATTGACTATAAAACATCACAAGTCCTATATGTCCACACTTCGTAACTGCTTCCTAGGCAACACGTACACGATGGAGTATGACCAATATTGCAGGAACACACAAACGCTTACATTTTGACATTAACTAGTATGACGTCTTACGGTCTAATCATGAACTGTGCTGAACTTATACTAGCCATAGCTCCTCCTCTTTCCAACAGAGTTAACGTATGCACGCACAGTGTACGTCAGGATTTGATAGGGGGAAGAGAATGAGCGATGGCTCGTCACACGATGGCGTCACGGGTAAAAAGACGCGATTACAAAGCTACTTTCAGTCTAGTTAGTAAAACAGCTCCAAAAACGCGGAAAAATTATCAAATAACCCCATTCCTTCAATAGTATTATTATTCATAGTTAATGTTCATACTTGACGCGGCAATCTGAGTATGAAACTGACACTTATGGAGAGGAGAAAACCAGGGGCAACATAAACTCTAGGTGTACAATATTTATATGATGTTTTTATATCTATGATGAAGTAGAAGGTATGATATATTGGCCTACATAATTGTTATGACATTTAAAGTTTATAATTTTACCTTCAAAGGTCAGCACGCCAACCTCGGTTACAACGCCCCATATATTTTGAATACTTATAAAAAGTCTACACTTTAAGTGTAAAACTATATGTTGCTGCAAAGATAAAATTATTAACAACTCTTAAAAAATTTATTCCTAGGAGTAAATAACAGTATCGTGTATTTGTTAGAACTTTCTTTTGACTAACATAACGAAGTCTTGTAACCGTTTCTCCAAAATTCTAGGGAATTAAAATAGCTATATACGTTAGGGACCTAATAAGCTCTCCGCACAATGCCAGAGAAAGTGAAGGGGGTTGGGTGCTGCCTGAAGAAAATTTAAACCATGCAAGGCCGAGGTCAACTTTCGTCAATTCCGGGTGTCGTGCAGTTCGAGTAACCGTCAACGTAACTCCACAGTTCTGGTCTTCAGCTAAGCTCGCTTCACATAATCGCTGCTATACGAAAATGGGGGTTTTTTTTTATTATTATTTTCAACTCAACAACAAAAACCCTGGGATTTTAAGAACTGAACTAAGTCGGAGCGTTAATGTTAGTGCTGAATTTTTTTGTCGCACGCACTCAGTGAACGTGAGTTTAGTCATTTCAATTTTACACACGTCAACTTAAAAATATTAAGTATACATAAAACTAAACAACACTGACACGCTACGTAATAAATCACTGTTCAATCAACATTACTACTGATACAAGTAAATTGGACNGGGGGGGGGGTAGGCGAAGTACTCATCGCGTACGGCATGCCTATGTAATGCACAAACACTGCAATATCAGAACTGAAGTTCCGTGGCTCTTCGGTCGCTGTGCAAGCCATGACGTCAGGAACTCAACCTACGGCACTATTAAATTAACGAGCTTAAGAGTTCGTGCCAAGAGGTTCCGAGAAAAATTATGTAATCACCGACGTAAAATCATAAATTAAACCAGCGTTCTGAGAACAGCTTCGACCGCATTTTCCAGCCGAGAAACATCAACACGTCCCCTTTTCTATTTTCAGCTTTTCGGATGTGAAGAGGAGCAGAAAAACGTCACAAGAAAATCTGGAAGGCTAAAATAAATATTACCACACCCAACGTAGCCAGATTTCTTCAGTCCTCATTTCGAGAGCAAGGTTGCTCTTGCAAGCGGAAGTGTATATTACAGCGAAAAGTCTGAATTAGCCATGAGAGCACTGGAAACTACTGTCATCCCAAGGGACAGCCCAAAGTTGTCGAGTGTCCACGAAGATTAAGGTAAATATCATTGCTTCACAATGTCGTCACAGGAAACCAAGTCTGACAGATGTTTAGTCCGCCTGAAAACGGGAGCAGATGTCAACTCCCGAAACGTCTCGACAAGCTTGTCTTAAGAAAACCTACTGTGTTATTCTGTGTCATCGTTGTGTCTTCCAGTCTTCTGCGAAATTTTGTCCTCGTCCCAAGTGTTCGTCTGTGCTGTCGTAGTTGTGTTGTCCTTGGTTTTTTTTCTCTCTGCCAAAAGGATATCCTGTTTTAGTCTTTCAATTAAGCTTTTCACATAGGTAAATTACAAATGCTACTGTCCAGACGGTTTTAACGAAAAATCGTTTAAAAAGCACGGATTAAACCAGTTCTACTTTGGTATCTTACTGTGCAGTCACCTGCAAGGAACATACATAGATATGTTTTTGGAATGGCGGTTTGATATGGAGAGTCATGTTTCTAAACGGTTAATGTACAGATAGCAAACTGAATTATGCATCTGTACATGGATTCCAAATGATAATTTCTACGTTTTTACCCGTTTTTCCTCTTGAAAATTGGGTTCCGAAAACAAAAAGGTAGGAGCAACACAAATATACAATGACCACGGTTTCAAATTTTAACGAATATGCTATGTTCTGCAGAACGATTTCGACTACCGCGGCCCCTAGAGAGTAGAAAATAAATACTTGTAAAGGCTGTTCACGTTAAATGAGCAGTTTTGAAATTGAAATCAGCCGTAGAAAAATGCCACTTGTCCCTACCTGCATATATTTTAACTGGTATACTGAGTGGCATGCGTCCAGTAATGTTGGTAACGACGGAGGGAAAGCAGTTCCATATTTTGACGCGGAGTTAAAAGTTGTAGGCAAACGTTTGGGAATACTGAAATGGTTTATTTTTCTTTCTGTTTTTTTTTTAACGGATATAAGAGTACGAATAATAAAATTTATAAAATATTCACTTTCCTGATAATTTCTTAGTTTAATTCGAACGAAGCATGAATAAAGTGATCAGGCTCGTGACAAAGTTAATTGTACACATCGCGGAAGAATACACATTGTGCATACAATTAGGTATTAAACAAGGCTTTCATAAATGCTAAGTTTACCGTAAACAGCCTACAGTAGGGCAGAAAGACACATTTTTCTCTGGTCTCCGCATCGAACAGTTTTGAATGAATGCCGAACTATAACAGATTCCCTGCACTGCATTTCATGGCATGCTGAATCTTGGATAGCGAAGACCGTTCTTCGAACGCATCCCGGCCGAAGTCAGCAGGCGTACAGCGAGACGCAAGCACACACAGGCGAGAGAACAATCGACCGAGACAACGCCGAGTGCAGAAGGCGGGGAGAAACCGCCAACTTCACACAGTCATTACCTGAGCGGAACCAATCATCTCCACTCATCCTGATGAAGCTACAAAAACTCTCGCTAATTGCCTTATCAAGATCTGAATTGCTAATTAGCTCGCCCGCTTCCGCAACACTCCAGCGAGGTAACAAGGCCAGAAGCTACGAGGGGCGAGGGAAACAAGGGGGAAAGAGAGACAACGAGAAGCCCTGCAAATTTCTGAATGAAACTTAATCACATCTGGTTGGTATAAAACAGAACCTCCCTTAATTAACATATCCCGGTTCGGCAAGCCTTTAGAAAAATGCACATGGAACCCAAATTAAATTTTCTTTGTTTGATAGCTGGTACTCGGAAGCTAATTTACATTTCAATAATTTTTTTTAAATTCTTTCTCCGGAGAAGAAATAATTTTTGGAGAAAAAGTTAAAAATTAAACCGATTTTGTTTACAAGATCGACTTTTCCGTCTCTTTCAAGCTCCTAACAAGAA
>NQII01000997.1:11383-28883 GCA_002778355.1 Clitarchus hookeri | reverse complement strand
AGAAACGGAGTGTAATCTAGACCTTAAGACTACGAAAAAACAGTTGTTCAGACCTTCGGCCTTCATAAAATTAATGCGGGTGGCCACACACTTACTGCAATTAACACTGTGACAGGTACGATAAAAAAATCACAGTGAAGACATGTATTCAAGTCATATTTATAGATTAGAAAAACAAATTTAACTAAGTTCGGGAACTGTGCCACTTAAGACACCCTCCACTATCCGGTTTGTCAAGCCCAAGACCAGAACTTGGATTTCGTTTACTCTACCCCATAAGAAAAAAACAACTATTCCCATGTAACATATTTCTCGCTGCTATCTTAAATAGTTAACTGAATGGGAATATTTCTACTTTTCTTACCCCCTTTCCAGTCATTACAGCAACATTCTCAATTATCACTCTGTAACCTATATCTCGATTTGCATAATTAAATCAAATACAAAAATGTAACTCATGCAGACTTAGCCATGTAACCATAAAGTTAATACATACATACATGCATNATTAAATCAAATACAAAAATGTAACTCATGCAGACTTAGCCATGTAACCATAAAGTTAATACATACATACATGCATACATGCATGCATGTCAATTGAGTATAACAGTTGTATAAAACTACTTTGTTGATTGAAAATTGTGACTAATACNACATACATGCATGCATGTCAATTGAGTATAACAGTTGTATAAAACTACTTTGTTGATTGAAAATTGTGACTAATACAGTTCGTAATTTGCAGACTAGCCAATGAAAAAAAAAACGAGGTAGGGCCCGAGGTTAACTCAAATCTACATTAGTTTACAAATAATTTGCACAATGTTTTTAATAACGAAGCTACTTCACCGCACTAATTATGAAATCCAATAAGACAGAAGTATCTTCGAAACGAATAAATCACCAACAGCATAATAATTACGACAAAAACGTTCCAGAAAATTACTGAATTTGAATTTGAGAAGCGCCAGTGGGTCCTTGGAATGGAATAATAATTTAATTTTTGGAGATAATATTTTTCCTGGTGTATTTATCTTGTGCAAAAAACTAATACAAAAACTTACGTCACAGAATATTCGCAAATAAGACATATTAAATTATAAATGTATATTATTAAATTACATTTTAGACAAGGCGTCTATTATAGATGCGGATGCATCAAACATTGAAACTCCTGAATATCTTTCACATATTTTCTTTTAACAAACTTTTTGAGTGAGTGGTCTTGAGAGTCGATGAGGGTGAAGCGAGGTGCAACGCCGGAATACAAGGGCAGGTGAAACGTGAGATCCCCGAGAAAACCTGCCGACCAACGGCATCGTCCGGGAATATTCCCACATGCGAAAATCCGGAGGCGACCACGCCGGGAATCGAACCCGGTTCGCCTAGGAGGGAGGCGAGTAGTCTAAGCACTACGTCACCGCGGCCCAATAAACTTTTTAATACACTTTTATAAAAAGGAATTTTTTGTTACCAGACGGTCTTATATGATTTCATTTCAAACAGTAATCAAACCATTTTTGTATTTTTTNAAAAGGAATTTTTTGTTACCAGACGGTCTTATATGATTTCATTTCAAACAGTAATCAAACCATTTTTGTATTTTTTTATAGCGAAAATTTAATTCTCACAAAATCTTCAAGAAGTGCAACTATCTGTATGAAGTATCCATTATAAATTAAACTCACGATTAACTTAAATACTGCAAAAAAAAATTGTAACAAATGTTTGTAGTGTTATATGTCCTAAGTAATGACGTGGTCACGAGGACTCAAATAATTNAAAAAAAAAATTGTAACAAATGTTTGTAGTGTTATATGTCCTAAGTAATGACGTGGTCACGAGGACTCAAATAATTTCCTGATCCGAATGCAACTTGTGTGGTTAATACATTTATACATCAATTTCTCGTATCATCAGGAGAAAAAAAGTGGCAAATGAAAAAAGCTGGGAGGAGTAATGTGAAGTTAAGAGCAAGGGGAGAAGTTTACTGTTGCGAGAAGTTAATTGTATTATCAGGGGTGGAGAATTGGCGACGATACACAAAATAGGACACATATTTTGGACGGTTACAAACGTAGGAAACAAGTCCAATATAGCAAAACTACTTCACAGATGCAGCTGAAGTAACTTTCTCCATCACCGTGAAACCTTCGCTCATCGTTTTCAATTACGGTAGTATAAGGAATAATTATATTTTCTCGACTCAAGTTTTCAGTATTCTTAACGGATTTCCACATAGTATCTGGGATTACAGTGCAGGATAATCAACTAGTCACTAAAATCACTTGCGTTTGGGTAACTACCTAAATTACGCCCCTTCCAGCTACTAGCAGGGACAAAGTTATCCACAAACCAGTAATATAATTGAGTAGATGCACTCAAAATCAATAAACCAAATGTTCGCATGCAAAGAATCCATCAGGAAAAATATTTTAAGTGATAAGATGGCTAATGGCTTGGGAGTGTACCCATACACCACTCGTTCGCTTTTCAGAACTGACTCAAACAAAATGAGGGTGATCCAAGAAGGCAAGTAGTTACGGCTACTAATAATTTATTATTCAGATGCCAGTCATGCCAGATTGTAAATGTTTGCTGACGACTCGGTGGATTTAAATATGCACACATATCAAAACGAATACTTAATTTAAGTAAACAGTTAGATAAACTTAATAGAACAATAATTCCCATGATAATAAAAATTATTTTAAAAAAACTTTACTCGTCGAAACTTGCGTTGAAATAAGGGATACGTTATTGGAAATGAAATAGACAGCCACAATAATAATTACCATTATTAGACACTCTTCCCAAAAATTCACAATCCTTCCCTTCCACACACGAAAGCGNCAGCCACAATAATAATTACCATTATTAGACACTCTTCCCAAAAATTCACAATCCTTCCCTTCCACACACGAAAGCGTGCGCCGTCAGCCGCTCTCTACACAACTTCGTTAATATCGCTCCCCTCCCAGCACCACAGGCAGAATTTTCCGGGCTGTCGAAACAGTCGCCATGTGACGAATTAAAAAAAAAAACCCGGCGCAACGACGGAAAGTAGCATTTTTGAAACGACGAGAGGCCAGTGACAACATATCATCGCAAAAAATTTTCAGCTCCCAACTTCAACAGCTTTCACGGATTATCTACCGTAAACACGCAATTGTCCCAACACTTTATTACGCCACAAAATTGAGACGAGTGCACATACTTCTACTCATTTTAAAGCAGCAAAGAAATGAGAAACCAAACGAATGTCGGTCACAGGTCAAAATTACGCGATCCGTGATACACAAAAAATACGCTAATTTAAAAACTATATTACAGCTGTGCAGTTATTAATTAAATTACTGCAATATAGGCCTATAATTGGACTTGAAACTTAAAAGTGAGATCTAAGTTATCGGCAAGAGAATAAGAGTTCAAGATCTAGGTTAAACTAAAATTTTCTGAAAACTTCAGAAACCAAAAATATTATGAATGAGGACGTTGTTATCTAGCAATGGCTTTTTTACTATATGATAAAATAACTCTACAAAAACACACTAACTTCGACAGCCGTTTGCAAAAAAAAAAATAGAACAAATTCCACCCACATAATATCGGCATGATATATTTATACAGCCGCGCCTCTTATGTGTATTTCTGTTCCAGGTAAAGAGATGAACACCATAAAGAGGTGGAGAGGAAAAAATTACCCACATTACCTTATCTGGAANAGGTAAAGAGATGAACACCATAAAGAGGTGGAGAGGAAAAAATTACCCACATTACCTTATCTGGAAAACATTGAACGAAACTGACCTACACGACGAGCGATTCGGGGCAAAGTTTTATCGGCGGAGATAAACAACAATAATCGGAGAAATTCGTTCCACCACAGAAGATAAACACTACTGTTATCTCATGCGGGGAACCGCTGAGACAACACACGCCACTTTATCGGAAGGCCAGGATATTTCTGTGAAAAACGTCGGGCTCACAGAACGTGTTGCAAATACGAGGACGGCACGATCAAAGCATCAATCAATAACACCAATATCTCGTGTATGGAAAGCAGACAAATGTGCGCACCCAAATAGTGGAAGCCATGGTTGCCACTACAACGCAAGAAACAACCTCCCCTCCCCCTTTTTTTTTTCTATTCTCAGGCACGCATGCGGGTGACTTCTTGTAGGTGCACACGCGCGAAAATCACACACCATAAACCCGACGAAAAAATTATTAAAAAGAATACGGGTAAAAAATCTTAAGGGAAAAATTAAATTAAAATTTTAAGAAAAGCGAACGAAAAATAAAGAAAACTCTGAATAAATAAAACCAAGTCTGTCTTTTAAAAACATGTTTGCTTTTAATTTCTTTGTTTTCAGTTTAAGAAATTATGTTGGTATGATTAGTCTGTGTCCATTGCCGAACATGAGACTAAATGAAATAAAACTCGCGCNAGTTTAAGAAATTATGTTGGTATGATTAGTCTGTGTCCATTGCCGAACATGAGACTAAATGAAATAAAACTCGCGCGCACACACAACTCAGCAAGACATAAAACAAAAAAACCTTTTACAACACCACATACAGATAACCAGCAAAAGCGGTTGCCTTGCCAATAGAAAAGAAATATATATATTATTAAGATGACACAAAGACAGACTACCAACTTGTTATTACAAAACAGGACAGGCAAAAAAAGCAAACTAAAAGAAAATACACCACGATGACAAAACCGAAAACATAACACAAGTGACCAAACAAAGCAAACATAACACAAGTGGACACAGCTGTACAGTAAAAACTAAAACAACCACAAAAATAGGACAAAAAACCACAATGAAACACAAGTCAGGAAAAAGTATTCCTTGTCAGGTTTTGAACCCAAATAATTCACACTACGAACAACACAAATAACCAGAGTAAAGAGTTTCATTGTTTTTTTTTTCCTCCTATTTGTGTGCGTTTTTAGTTTTTGTTGTTCAGCTGTGTCCACTGATATTGTTTTTGCTTTGTTTGGTCACTTNTCCTATTTGTGTGCGTTTTTAGTTTTTGTTGTTCAGCTGTGTCCACTGATATTGTTTTTGCTTTGTTTGGTCACTTGTGTCGTGTTTTCGTTTTCGTCATCGTGATAGTGGTGTCTTTTCTTTTGGTCTGTAATAAGTTGTTCGTCTTTTAGTAGTTTTAATTATATATAATAATTATATATAGAAAACAATTATAAATAATTGTGTTCTATTGACAAGGAAACATCTTCTCCTAATTATCTGTCAGTGGTGTTGTAATAAAAGGTTTTTTTCGTTTTTTGTCTTGCCGAGTTCTGTGTAGGTGCGATTTTTATTTCATTTGCTCTCGTGTTCGGCAATGGACAAACAAATACTTATCGTACAAAAACTTATGAAAATCAGCGCACAAATGACGTGCGGTGTCTCTCTGGTGTCATTTTCTAGATTTAGTTAAGCTTTGTTTGCATGAGGCGGAGAAATAGCTTGAAAGTAGACCTTTAGCAGGACTTCAGAAAGGCTCGAAGTAACCGTGAGTGGACATAGCTTGGTATTTATATGCAAGTTATCTCCCTTAAAGGCTCTTCAAGGGAGCAGTGCGGTAAAAACTACAATTCCTTTTTTTTGTCTACATTTTGAAAAGTGTTCTTGAAAAGGCCCCTAAATTATAGCGTGGCAAAAACGTGACCATCTGCACGCAAAATGTCGGGTCATGCCTCTTAAAAAAATTACTAACCTGTGCTTACGGCAGCACGCACTTCTCTTTTCGAAGAAATTTCCTTTCAGACGAGAGAAAAAAAAAGAATAAAACAGAGTGATAGTCCCAAGCGAACAGCTGTCCCGCAGTCTTTCATTGCATTATTATTCCATCAGGGACATTCCGCCATGAATTCATTCCTTTCCCATAAAGTTCATTTAAATTACTGCCTCTTCGAGTGGATATTTCTACGCACAAGCTTTCGGAGCCGAAGTTTATGCACGTCTTTTGAAAGAAAGTTTCTGTGAGCTGGCAGGAAATTATACATGAAAGTTCCTCAGAAGAATTTAATTGTATCGAAATGTTCCCCCCTCCACCCCCTTGAGCGTGAAAAGAAAGCCGCCCCTATCCTCTTTTAAGCATTTTCTCATTTCCGTTATAGAAGAGAGTTTTCGTTCATGGTCTGCAAGTTTCACTTCTTGCTGTAATGAGATACTGAAGATGAATTTCTATACAACTACTGCGCCGCTCTTCATCCTTGAAAAAAAATACCAAGGTTTATGATAAATTGACTATTGAGGCTACAGTAAAGCTACGGGTTTAACTAACGACAGTAAAATGATAATCACATTGCAAACCAAGAAAATTACGTTTCTCGGAATCACATTGCAACAACACGAAACTTCACGTATCTCCACTTACCCGCAGATGCTATTCGATTGCAACTACTGCTGTTGGTTTATTTTATGTTGACAAAGTATTCAGACCTACCGTAGTCTCGACAAATACTCCAACTCGCACCGCCCACAAATAGCGGATGCATACCAGTTAAATTTAAGCACACGCTATACAAATATTTCAAATTTTATAATCCCTTTAAAGAAAAATAAATAATAATGAAAAACTATATTTATATTTTCTTGAATAAAAAATGTCTATACTTTACAACAACAATCAGTGAAATGTTTGACTACCTAACAGTTTCCGAGCATAAAATGAACGTGCATTTTGGATTACCGCTTCAACACTGCACTGGGATGTCATTGATGAATCGGCTTTAAAACAAACATTAAACGTACAAGTTTGCAAATAGGTGTAATTAAAGATTATTTTGGGCAAAGCAGGGGTGCAATGCACAGGAACAGCTCACGGAAAACGATCCTAACCAAACATCGCGAAGCTCACAAACCGTGCGAGGCAGCGTAGGTTCAACACATTCGATTTGCATTTGGGCGAATCCGTATTAGATTCTCTGTCCGGCATTCGTGGTTTCTGTTTTCTAAGGGTTTCCCAAATCCCTCTGGACCAATACCGGATTTCTTTAACACACACAAAGTTATGTGTAGACAGTTAAGGCTGTATACATTTCCGTAAGAATTAAATTCATTTGTAATACAATTTACGTAGATTCGTATTTACTTAAAACTGTGTTAAGTTATCTCAAAGTCACTAAATTAATTTCTTATGATAAAAATCAATGTAACAGTACACCGGATTGATCCCACTCCCCTAGCAAAAATATTTAACGTTAAGTTGGTTAATTTAGACTATGTAGGCTACTTCTTAGAGCAACGTACATCTAACGCAGTCAGTAATTTACAGTAAAACCAGTTGTATTACAGCTGTAATTTTATATTACGGTGGTAAGACTGTTTCCTGATCGAAAAGGGAAATTATATACAAGGAATGTCCCATTGCTTGTGTTGAAAATGTATCGTTACAGTTCATTTGTATGGTTATTTTCCCCCTTTTCTCTCTCTCTCTCTCTCTCTCTCTCTCTCTCTTTCTCTCTCTCTAGCGGTAACGGTTAAGTAAGGGGGGATGAGATATTTGTATTTCCGCAATGTTTGTCGTACACCATAAAACCCAAAATTTAGCTGCTATTTAGAGCACGTAAAAATTACAATATTTAAATTTCCAATTACACCACCGAACGCCATGAAATAAAATTTCGTGAATATATACGAAAACAGTTTAACGACATACGGCTAGGCGAAAACAAAAAAGTATTAGAGAAGTACATTGCAAATACGTACTAAAATTAAACAAAATAGAAAAAAAGAAAAGGAGTTTNGGGGGGTTGCAGCACACGAACGAATCGTAGCACAGATACAAATAGAAATTATAGTAGTTACTACTAAAAGTGCAATAAGTGCGTTTAAACAATTCTCATAGTTCAACTTTTCCTTTTTAAACTAGTAACGAATAAAAAAAAATTGCAACTAGGTCTACGCAATAAAAAAAAATCGCTGGTAATATGAAACGTGCGGAGCACAATTCTTTAAAATCACTGCGACTAAAATATACAATTATTTACACAAATTTAGGAATTAATGAAAACATTTTGCGGTAGCAGTACAACAGCTACGCTTTAGATAATATACACAAATTTCCCTTTACAAAAATTTAATTTTTTTAGTGATTTCAGAAGCGTGCTTGTATAAAAAAAATTCCAGCTTCAGTTAAATATTTGTTACAGTGTAATCAAATGTGGCCACAGAAAAAAAAAAGCCACAGCAGGAAGTCGGAAAGCGAAACCCTACAAAAATACGGAACTCTGAAGCAAGGCTCAGCCAAGCATTCGCCTCTTTCACGAAGACGCGCCGCGCATAAGCTGTTTCAATTAACAAGTTCCTTATGCATCTTTTCCCAGACAAAACAATTATAGTCCACTCGCTTTTTCTTCGAACTTTTTAAATCAAACCTTTGAAAAATCACCCCAAGTACGATGTGTTCGATTGTTTTTTATATATGTCGTGTATCACAAGCGTTTTAACTAGTGTTAACCAAAAAGTACCTTATTTTTGGTTAATCTGAAATTATACTTACATTGTATTTATAAATTATTATATTCAGACATATAATTAATAAGAATAAAACAGAGTGAAAATAGGTGTGTTTGTAATAGTAAGAAATAGTTCTTATACAAAATATTATTACACTGAGTGCGCACGAATGCGGTGCGCTGTCCCCTTTGTGTAATTTTCTAGGCTCTGTTAAGGTGGCCGGCCGCCTGGTTGAAGGAATTTTGCACGTCTGAGAACTAGAAGCGAGGGAGCACTAGAATCAACCGAGACATGCGCATCAACTCTCTCATCGCATCTGCGCACAAAGCACTGAACTGGTGTGCAATTTTGCCGTCGATAACGCACCTATGCGAGACTTTCAGCGGAGATCCTGCCATTTTATGACGTAATAATAAACACAAGAAGTTACTGATAACTAATGAGCCTACTTTTCTCTACATTGGGTGCGAATAAATTATAGTAAAGTTCTTGAAAGCTTAGATGGCAGGTAGGCATTGACGTCTCACTGACAGCAATATCATTAGAGATGAAAATAGAAACATGTAAAATAGTACAAAGGCAATTAAAATACACGAGTGACTTACCCGGGATTCTAATTCAGAAAAAACTCTTAAAATTAAGCTAGCTTGCAATTAACTTCATCGCGGAGGTATGATTATGATAAGGTTCACTAACCTAAAATATTTACTCGGCCATCATTTTGAAAATAAGTGTCTGAGCCACTAGTACACACAAGTTTACATAGCCTACCATGACGCTACTTGTGTGGAAAATTTTATGGAAATCTGTTTATTCTCCGAGATATGACATAAGAACCTTATTTTCTTAAATGGGACAAACTTACAAAATTGCTTAAAAAGAGGGTCTGTACACGATGTTTGTAATAGATAATGTCCGCATAAAAAGTTTGATTGAAATTGTGAAATTGTTAAATTGTTAAAGAGAGATGCCAAACATATGAAAATATTTACATGGTCACCATTTTTAAAATCATTGCTTTACACCATTTAAATCATGTAACTATACTAGGCCGCCTGAAGATGTGCACATTTTGTGGAAATTAGTCGAATTCCGCAAATATGACAAAATCTTGTTTACTCACATGACACTACTTTGCAAAAAAAAAATCCGGCAAAGGGGGATCTCTGTATGCATATCGGTTGATTGGACCTCGAGATATGGCATAAAACCTCTATTGATCATTTGACTATCTTCATAAACGGAGGGGGGGNATCGGTTGATTGGACCTCGAGATATGGCATAAAACCTCTATTGATCATTTGACTATCTTCATAAACGGAGGGGGGGAAATTAAATATTAGCACATTCGATTATTGTCTTAGATAAAATATACAAAGTTAAATTAAAATCTGTTGNAGGGGGGGAAATTAAATATTAGCACATTCGATTATTGTCTTAGATAAAATATACAAAGTTAAATTAAAATCTGTTGCATAGTTTCGTAGATAAAGCACACTAAGCTAAAATGTGTGTACATGCGCCATTCAGAAAATAAGAGAATTGCATACTTACAACACATAAATTAATATAGCCTACCACAGTACAACTTCTTCGCCAAATTTCAAGGAAATCTGTTGAATGTTTTCCGAGATACGGCATAAAAACCATATTATTTCATGTGGGGCTATCTTGCACAATGGCGGAGAAATGAGACTTTGCACAGACAATTTTGTTGGATATAGCTGACACTGCCAGCATACAAAGTTAAGTTGAAATTCGTTTTGCAGTTCAGAAGATAAAAAATTCGATGCCAAAATGTTTACATGGCCGCCGTTTTGAAAATAGGTATGTCTAACCCTCTCAACATTTATCAGTTTACATAGCCTGCCATAGTGCCAATTGTTTGCCAAATTTGGTACAAATTGGTTGTTTTTTCGGATCACAATTTCAATTTGTCAAGTGCTACTATTTTACAAAATGGCGGACAAGAGAGATTTTGTGTGTACACATTTCATTGTTGCAATATATAGAGCCATCATACAAAGTTTCGTTGGAATGAATCACATGGTTTCGACGATATAACATACAAAACTAAAATAGGTATATGGCAGCCAATTTGGAAATAAGTGTAACTAAGTTCAATTACTTACATTTACCTGGCCAATCATAGTGATAATTACGCGCCAAATTTGACGAAAATAGGTTGAATAGTTTTCGAGATAGCGTAAAAGCTTTATTTTTTCATGTGGCGCTTTCTCCAAACATGGCGTACCAACAACATTCACCTCTGAATTTAATGTGCTTACAACTTGGGCTGCCAGCATACAAAATTTGGTTAAAATTGGTAGAATGGTTTCCGAGATATGACATNTAATGTGCTTACAACTTGGGCTGCCAGCATACAAAATTTGGTTAAAATTGGTAGAATGGTTTCCGAGATATGACATATCACCCTAAATTTTAATATGACCGCCATTTTAAAAGTAAGTGCCCAGCGTGGTCGAAAACTTTAGAAGTCGAGTTTTCTTACTCAGTACTACATGTGTACCGAGTTTCGTGAAATAGGAGGGTTAACGCGTTCAAAAAATGAAGAAAAAAAAGGGGGAGNTAATGTGCTTACAACTTGGGCTGCCAGCATACAAAATTTGGTTAAAATTGGTAGAATGGTTTCCGAGATATGACATCACCCTAAATTTTAATATGACCGCCATTTTAAAAGTAAGTGCCCAGCGTGGTCGAAAACTTTAGAAGTCGAGTTTTCTTACTTAGTACTACATGTGTACCGAGTTTCGTGAAATAGGAGGGTTAACGCGTTCAAAAAATGAAGAAAAAAAAGGGGGAGGGGGGGAAAGGCACACACGCTCAGACACACGCACGCACACACAGCCAAGAAAGTGATATCATAAGCCTTTCTTTCCTTCGGGAAGTAGGATAATAAAGGTTTGATGCACGTCCCTATTAGTTTTTTAATGTTTTGTACCCGAATGTTTGTACTAAAAATGACCGTGAAAACACCCGTTTCAGCAATTTTTACTGTCACAAAAACATGCTTTAGAGAGAAATGGAGGAACTGAAAAACGTATACAGACGCGTAACGTTTCTTAAATGCTATTCGTAAGAAGACCTCACTCAGACACATAGGACGGTTTTTTAAATAACACGTTTTTGCTGGAGTTCTGCACACTGTTCGGCGGTCTACCCATTCGGCTTTGTTTGCATGAGGCGGAGGAATATCCTGGAAGTAGAACTTTAGCAGGGCTTCAGAAAAGTGTGAAGTAACCGTGAATGGCATATACGTGCGAAACTTCCATTCTATTTACCCGGACGCGAAAATGCAGTGACATTCTCAATTTATAAACTTTCGTACTTTGATGATGATTTATTCTTTTCCTTTGTCATGCGACAAGGGGGGAAAAAAACGTCAAATCCGCCTCTTTTTTCTTTCCCGCTGACCCCCCGAATTATTTTCTGTTTTTCCTCGCTCGACATCCATCCGGAAAGCTGCGGAATAGTTATTGCCTCCTCCTCCTTTTTTCCCTTTTCATTCCCGCAATCACGATATTCACCACAGTCGCTTTCATCCGCCAGCGGTCGCGCCGAGGGAGACGACGGGTTTTTCGAGGAGTACAAAAGACAATCGGGGAGGATGACAGAAGGGCGGGAGGGAGTGCCAATAGCTGCCAGGCTGTCAGAAACACAAAACGGGACACCGGCAGCAGTTAGGGGTTGCGCCAAACTAGTAGAAATGACAGGAATGGGGGAGGGGGAGGGGGTGGCTAGGGCGGATATCACAATCGATTTGTAAACGGGGGACCGACGGACCGCAGTGGGCGCGCAGCTATATTACCTCCACGCAGAGAGGAGAGCATCCAGACACAGAGGGGACCACCCTCTCTCGACAAGCGCCGCGGGGCGCCGACAGACACCGCGACTAACAGCGACATGCGCGACAAAGAGAAAGGGCCTGCCGAAAGGCAGTCGACGGGAAAACGCCAGAATTTGAGATAAATCATTTTCCAGTTAAATTAATATTTCGATTATTTTTTTAAAGGTTACGCCCGCAAAATTTAAAAACGTCCCCAAATATGACTTCTCTCCAACTTTGCCTTTGGCTTTCCTCACGAATTTCCAACTAATTAATTTGTACCTGGGTAAAAAAAAAAATAATACTAGAAACGCTGCTTCGAAACCTGTTCGGGCAAGTGAACATTACAAACATAACTTGGTCCAAGTCCCAGTAATAGGAGAAGTCTTCCTGATTCCAACGTAATCCGATAAAGTACTAGCAGGTAAATACCAAGTTTCTGTAATCAAAATGATCCCAAATAACACAACGCCAGAAAGCCAACAATAAAAGATAAATCGGTTGAACGCAGGGAGCCAATCAAACCAATCGAAATTACACTACTTTAGAAGACACGAGAAAAAAAGTTTACGTGGGAGTGGGAAGAATTACGTGGACTGACGCTCTGAACCTAATAGTGTTTATACAGCACGCGACTAACCAATGAATGGTTCAAAAACGTATACAAACAGCGAGCGGACATTTATCAACCGTGAACACGTATTTCATTACGTGTCTGATAAGGTAAAACATTTAATCTGTATTATGTTGGGAACGTCACAACAAAGAATACCTGTCTTCGAGGTAACAGGCAATATATAACATCAATAATTTCCCTTCACTGACTGGGTATTATCACGACCATAAAACTAATTTGCAAAAATTACTTTCAATAGTGACCAGAACACACGTTTCAACGTTCATTCAAGTTAACACTCCCCGTTTTCCAAGCAGTTCTAAAAATGAAATATTCTATCATACGGAGATATTAGGCATCAGAAGTGACAGAGCCTAACGGAATGAGGGGACTGTTTTCGGTTGATATGTCAAAGACAGAAAATAAATACGCACGAACCCGCAAAAACAAATTCAATTTCATTAACTGCTTTGGGTGGATTTATTCGCCACATACTAGGTAGGGCCCACCACGTAAATAACAAGAGTCGCGCATGCTCATTTGCGTCACTGATCTTCTTGCAAACCGAAAGTGCCGGGCACGGATTTCTAGAAAAAGCCGAGAACACACGAAGAATGAAAAATATTCTTTAACAATTATACTGTAGCTATGGACCTTCAGAACGGCCCTATTCAGAACCTATCTCGCCACTTTAAGCGCACTGTCAAATTATTGATAATGTTTCATAGGTTTCCCTAACACATCTGAATTCCCTGCACATTTTTCACGGAACCTTTTCCAGTCATGTTCCGATGCACCAACAATCGCTCATCAGGACGTAAAGAACAGAAAATCAACGCGTGAACAACTCCTTGGCACAAAAAAAAAAGTAATAAGAAAGGATACATTAATCCCTTTGTAATTTCCCTGACACCAAAAATTCCTCGTCAGTTACAAGTTTTCCAGGTCGCTTGGCACATGTCTCCTAAACAACTGAGAACTGCACAAAAAAAATATACGACCCATCTTCGCAAGGCACAGCCTTTTCAGATGAAATTCAGTTTCTGGATCTTCCGAACTTGGCACGACTTTACTGTGAATGATGGCACAGCGTTCCAGAACTCGAGAAGAAAGAGGCTCGGAGTCTGTCGATGACTATGCGCATAAATCATGCACTTGTGTGGTGAACTTTCAAACGGAGAGGCGTGTTTGGAGAATATTCAGACACTATTCTACTTCTCTAGTTCAAAACGTTGATATTCTGTAATTTTTTTAATGGAAAGGGAGGGTGGGGTGGAACGAGGACTGCGTGCTTGCTCTATCGCAACATTCACAGCATCCATAGAATTTGGTCCGTTCGGCACCGGTGACGACCAAATGCACAGTACGTAGCAAAAACAAAACTCGGGCAAGCAAGATTTATTTTACACCTCAATCTTTTCACAAGTTGAGTACAATGAGCACATCAATGAAGAGAAAATCTACTAGATGAAGTAATAAATTAAAACTCGAAACACAACGCCTTAAAGTTCGCATTAACTTCTAAGCAGCAACAAGAAGTACAGACACGAAACAATTACGTTATATTCAAATGTCCTCTTGCGAAATTTTTTTCTTTTTCCCGGCAACAGTAGTGATTAAGTTTTCATTGAAAACAATTGTGTTAAATATTTATGGATAGAAAACTATGCTTTAAATCGAGTTAAACATACGTTAAAATTACGAAACACTGCGCAGTGTTCCATGTCCTACTATAAACTAAAGAGAAAACTCGAGAGTAATAATGTTGCAACGTTAATTTATGTTGTTATTCAAAATTGTTGGGGGCAGATTCGTTCTAAATTATTAACGTAAAGGGAATATTTTGGAACGGATAAAAGGAAAAATGTTAAAAAAATATTTTTAACAAAAAAAAAAAAATACTTAAGACGCAAATAAAATAAAATACTTAAGACGCAAGTAAAATAAAATAATATTAGAAAAATACAGTAAGGACTCTAAGACAAATTCTTGGATTTTTTTTACTACAAATGATAAAAACGCCACGCCAGAAGCATTCACAAAAACCTGATTCCAAATTGTATATTCCAAATACAACGTCCACAAAACAAACATTACCAGAAATTTCAAACAACAATTAGATTTATTTGTAGGTGATTAAAAAAAGATAAATTCTGAAATATTACGAACTGCCCACACACTATAAAAATGAAATCGACAAAGCGCTCGAGTTAATATCAAATTGCCTAGTTTACGTACTCACCACCGCAAAAACATTGCCATTAATGACTGCCACTCACCTGCAACAAAAGAAAGACATGTTACCAATGCAAAACACAGCTTCGAACTGCAAATCACACTAACAGGAAAATAAACATGTTTTACACATACAAAAAAAAATGATTTACGTTTGCTTGCTACTTTTTTTATAGTTAATATGATTAGTTTAAGCGTAAAATCGCTAATCTTCTAAATTTTAGAAAATTTGCGGAAACTTTTACGTAGATATAGAGTTATTTTACGGAAAGGTACTCCGTAATGACGAATAACGGAAATGAGCTCCTTAAATATAAAATACGGAAGCTCTTCGTATTCTTATGGCTTCGACTTTAGATACGAACAATGCCGATGATACCCGAAGCGTATAAAATCCCATCCTCACAATACTACTCCGTGTAAAATAGTAGCAGGTGATTGGCACACTACTCATGGAGTGGCAATTCTTTGATTCTTTTTCAAATTACGCTACAGGACAAAGCCTTATGTATACACAGTGAAATATGCACACAATGAAAATAAAATTATTTATTCGTTACCCCGTTTCATAAACAGAAAATAAAACAACATAGTTATCGCTCCAACACGACTTGAAACTAAGAGAGGCGCGTTCGTCACTTTCGTGTAAAATCCATATTTACGAAATACAGCAGTTCTTGAAAAGGTGTGGTAGGTGAGTGCCCATATAGCACACAGACATCCAAAGCATATCTAATGGATGTAACCACGGACGTTCTGAATATCCAGGGACATCCAGGAATAGCAAAGTTATATCCAAAAGACTGCCAAAAGATATCCAAATGTCCGCCCAGATCCACACGAGGATATATATATATTGTGGATATCCTACAGACATGTTTAGATTTGGACACTTACCATAAGTAATAGCCATTGGACGTTTTGTAACATCTAATGGATATCCAGGAAGTGGTACGAACTGATATCTGCTATTAAATAGTTCTGAAGAGATTCACTTCAGGACTTAATAACTAAGGTACTGTGGATGTAATTGGGATATCCAGTTTGTATCCTGTACTATGCGGGTGATTCCAATTATTGAGTGTTAATTGATCGATTCGTGTTACAATCCTAATGCAGTAAAACATATTTAAACTTTGTTTAATTTCTCTATTATACACAGTGAATGAAATATATTACGGAAAACAACTTTTCTTATCCTTATTTGTAAAGCTGAAATAAAATCAACTAGCAAGCACTCTTAACATGACTGAGAGGTGTACATATATCATTCTCCATGTGTCCCTTATTTACAACAATACTACTTGTGAAAGCGTGGTAGGAGAGTGGATAAGGTCAATATTTTTTTCCGAGTTCAAATCCAGCTACCGGACCAAATTGTTTAAAATTTTTACAGTCAATTTTATACACAGTGAAACACCCACATAACGAAAGTAAAACTGTTTTTGATACCCCTTTTTATAAAGAGCAGATTAAAAAAAACAAACTTGTAAGTTTATGGACACGTTTCGTGAATTCACTGAGATTTATGTGAAATTTACTGAGAGAACGTTATTGAAAATTACAAAGAGTGCGTAATTTCATGAAGATGTCTGGATAATTTGTAACCGGTACTTTCGTAATGTTAAGGACACTTTTTCGAACAGTGTAGCTGCACAACACACACTGTTCTGTTCAAACAAAACTTTTTTCTTTACAGGAAAGTAACTTTTCTAAAAAAAATAAAATTAAATAATGGTAGTTTTCCGTAACCATATTCTGCTATCAATAGCCAATTCATTTGCGTATTGCATAGCAGTAGACGAAACACCATTTTACAAGCACACTGCCAAAATTAACTCAAGGTTTTCGTTAGCTTTTCATTTATGATTAAGGAGTGCAGAAATACAATTAGGTCTTTCAGACTTTGAATCACTGGCGTGTGTTAGATGTTAACAATAATTAAAACTGTGTCGGAAGGAGGGGAGGAGGGGGAAGTAACCGCTGCGGAACATTTTAAAAGAAAACGTCCCCCGGACACAATTATAAATAAATATGTTCTGTGGCATGGAGTAGGGAAATTTGCCTAAACTAACGCCAACCTTATTGCATTCACGTCGAACATGCCTGCGTTACAATTTAAGAATGCGTCATCTAGTTTCCACAGCAGAATTCGAGGAGCTGGTGTGTTCTGGGATATCTGACCTCGGAATGTGCAATACGGCTCGAAAAGCAGGCACATGATCCTCTGGAGTAACAGAAAGCACTCTGCAGTTTCTCAAAGGCCGAACGCTTCTTCGTGCGCTGGGGTGGGCATTTGCGGTACGTGAGAGGAAGATT